>VZTU01003130.1:0-15457 GCA_013400835.1 Zapornia atra | reverse complement strand
AGATGTGGAACTGTTGGAGAGGGTTCAGAGGAAGGCCATGAAGATGATTAGAGGGCTGGAGCACCTGCCCTACAAAGAGAGGCTGAGGGAGCTGGGCTTGTTCAGCCTGGAGAAGAGAAGGCTGCGGGGGGACCTCATTGCAGCCTTCCAGTACCTGAAGGGAGCTTATAAGCAGGAGGGGATTCAACTTTTTAAAAGGGTAGACAATGGCAGGACAAGGGGGAATGGATTAAAACTAAAGGAAGGAAGGTTTAGATTAGATATTAGGGGGAAGTTTTTAACGGAGAGAGTGGTGAGGTGCTGGAACAGGCTGCCCAGAGAGGTGGTGGATGCCCCGTCCCTGGGAGTGTTCAAGGCCAGGTTGGATGGGGCCCTGGGCAACCTTGTGTAGATCCAGGCCTGAGGTTGGTGGCCCTGCCTGTGGCAGGGGAGCTGGAATTCTACGATCCTTGGGGTCCCTTCCAACCCAGACCATTCTATGATTCTATAATACAGGCTTTTGTCTATGTATAGAAAAATCTACCAGCTCAAACCTGATGTTTCCCACTTGTGATTTACATTCCAGAAATCTCCCCTGCAAAGGATAATTAATTTACATTTCACCCCTTCAGATGCTTGTTGAGCAAGCTGTCATACTTGGATTAGATCAGTTCTTCTCATTCTTTTGGCAGTCAGTAATGCAAGAAACCAAAAACTCTTCCAGTTGATTGAGTTCCCTCAATAGGAGAGCTGGCATTTCCTCACACAACTCCATTTAAGTGGAACAATAACAATATCACATTCCCTTCTAACAAAAGCTCCAGTGTTATTTGGCATTGCTGTCAAATGTCTCAAGGTGAAGACAAACTTGAGAATTCTTGGAGATTTCCCAAGAATGTTTTCTTATTCAGAAAAAAATTCCAACAACAACAACACAGGACTTTTTTTTCTTTCTTTTTTTTTCCATTATCGGTATTCCTAAGAAATAAAAAATTCCTACATATACTTCTACCTTTAGCATTACTACTTTTCTACTACTACACACTTAAAAATTCAGTCAGTGTTATCACCAGTATCACTTCATAGTTGAGGATACTGAAACCAAAAGGACAAACACTTCAGTCAGGTTGGAACAATGACAATACTACAAGCAAAACGCTGAACCTGACAATCTTAATTTTCAGATCCTTGCTGCTGTACACACTAGAACAGAAGTTAATCCCAGCTTAATCCAAGAATTTGGTCTGATTTCGGCTAACAGCTAAGCAAATGCACGAACCCTTATTGAACAGTGGGATGTTCTCATGCACCTGTTACAGGGGAAATCCTGAAATAAAGCAGCCTCATCATCGGTAACCGTACACAGCTGTACGGGGTCTGGCCAGGATGGAATTAGTTTTACTCACAGCAGCCCATATGAGGCTGTGCTTTAGTCTGGTCACCAAAACCCAGCTGCTGGCACACCAGTGGTTTAGCCACTGCTGAACACTGATTACAGGCATCAAGGGCTTCTGTGTCTCACTCTGCCACCCTTGTAAGGTTGGGAAGGAACACAGCTGGGACACTGACCTGAATCGGACCAAGAGCTATTCCATACCACCTAACATCATGCTCAGCCATTAAATGGTGTGGGGGTTGGGTGGGGAGGGTAGGGTAGGAGGGCATTTCAAAAGTAGCCATTGCTCAGATACAAGCTGGGTATCCATGGGCTGGTGACGCCCTCGAATCACTTGTGTTTGGCTTTTATGGGGTTTTTTTTGTTGGGTTCCCTCTCCCACTCCCTTCACTTAAACTGTCTTAACCTTGACCCACCCTTCTGGGGGAAGCTGAAGTTTATTGTCAGTGAAGTGGAATGATCTCTCCACATCACAATCACCTCTTTGGGTAGAGGCCAAAGACTGCTGCAATATCACACACTCCAAAAAAAACCTCAGCCCTAGGCTACATGATGGCACCCGAAAACCGTTCTCCCCATGAATCCTTCTCCTCTGAATTCAGTTCATCCTGACTGCAGGATCTGGACTTGGGTGGAAAAATTAGATGCTGCCTTTTGTTAAATACAACAAATACTTACATTTCTCTGGTTCTTCAAAACCACTGAAGGAGGCAAAGAGAAGACTGCATTATTTTACCTCACTAACGTGTTCAAAGTTCCTCACAAACACAAATATTCATCTTTTTCTCTTCATAATTAAAAGCTCTGCGAAAATTTATTAGACAGACTTTTCACTGCTTAATGGTTTGCTTAGGAGTACAGCTCATCATCGCTACATCAAACTTTTCAACACAGGATCTCCTGTTGAGGTTGGCTATCAGAGTATGACAATAAAAATCTGTTTCTGAATGTTGTTATTGCTTTCCTTTTAAAGACTCAACTAGATGCTCTCTCCTTCACAATGAGAGGTCTCATCTAATCCAAATACGTTAGGAAAAAAAATAAAATCCCAAACTGTAGCAGTTTTCCTCAGTGTTGCTCCATATCCTTCAAGCAAGTTATAGTGAATTACACTAATCCACCAACAGAGGAGGTGTAAGTATAAATAAAGCTGTTTGAAAACAGATCAAAATCTGTATTTACTTCGTACTGACCCCCATTTTTATAGGCAGCCCTAACCGAGATCCAGGAGTGTCCTGTATGATCAACAGCACTACGCTTGGCTTAAAATGACTGTATAATGGGACAGGCTTCACATACCTATGTGCTTCAGAAATGTTGCAGAACAAAATATCTCCATTGGTCAAATTACATGCTTTGAGGTTGAGAAACATCAGCCAAAAGCCTCGTTTTTGAGCAAAGAGCAGCAGCATAGTTTGTTGTAAAAAAAAAAAAAAACAACACACTGGCTCAAATACAACTCTCCAGACAGTGACTTCTATTAATGTTGTCCACCCACCGTCAGCAGATGTTTCAAACAGTTGCTACTCGAACCAGGAAAACAACATTGATGGATGTTTGTTGTTTTAAACTCCTACCAGGCACCAAGCAATGTGGTATTTTTCATATTTATGTAATTTGTTAACCTGTCTGTTACTCCAGAAACAGGTAACTTATCCAGACAGTCCAAAGAAAGTAGAAAAAGCATAAAAAACAAACTTCCAGTAATTTACTAACACTGTAAAGGAGCCCAAACTGATTTGTTCCATCAAGAAGCAGTTTGAAGCCTTGTTCATTGCTTTATCTCTTAAAGCTCAAAATATAAAGTTTTAAGCCTTCTTCAATGCAAGGAAGGACACCTGGTAAAAATAGGCAGTGGCAAGCACAGAAAGGCCTTAGCCTTTAAGTGAGACCGTTGTAGATGGGACTAAACCAAATTACATGAAAAGGCTAAGAAAGGAACCTCCTCCTCCCTCCTCTTGCAGGAGGAGAGCAACCTTTTCCAAAGAGGTGTTAATGCTAACAGATGAGCTGGGAACAGCAGGGTCTGTTAGACCTTCCAACAGACAAATACAACCAACACTTCCATGTTTTGAACAGTTTTACTTGTTGTCTCTTCACTTCCTAATTGCTATAAAGCACAGAGCAAAGCCGCACCAAAGCAGTGGATAAAATGGAGCTCAGCTGGGAAAGTTTGTAAAACCCAAACGAAGGAAGATTTCAAAATTCAGAAAAGAAAAATACCTGCCAGCTTCAAAATCTCTGCACCAATACAGAAAATGGATAAAACAACAAAAACATGTCAATCTGTAGAGTCAAAGGTCACCACTGATCAGAAATTCAAAGAGAAAAGTGACACTAACACGGATAGCTCTCCAATTTTCAAATTTTCATTAGGGACTACAAAAAGCCATTTGCCACTAGTCAAATGGTTTATAGTTTTAGTTGCCCCCAAAGTTTCTACTGCTGCAGGTGCAGAGGAGCCAAGGCTCAGCTCTGAAGAGATTAAAGCATATCAGCAATGGAAAAAAAATCTCTATTTAACAAAAATTCAGAAGTGCCAGCATGCAGTTTATTGGTAAAACTGACAGAGGCAGATGCAGCAACACTGGAATGCTTTCAAACACATGAAGAGGAGGAAATCCAGAGTTCAGACACAAGGCAAACAGAGCTGAAATGGCACTTTGCACTTCTTTTGCAACCTTCTCTATTTAGAGAGGGCAGCAAACTTAAGCTGTTGATAAGTAGACAGGTATAATCCCTATTTCACCGCAGAGACATGCTGTGACTTGTCTACATTAAGAACTAAGTCTATGACAAAGGCAGTAACAGATTTCAGACTTTGTGATTTCTACTCTTAGACTGTCACCACAAGGCTACCTCTACACACTGTAATTACAGCTATTGCCTGTGGGATCCCCCTAAAATTGCTGTTCTGAGGTGATACCTAGATTTATCTCCAGTAGGAGATTCAAGGACTTCAACTCCACTGGGCGTACAGGTAGGAAATCACAGAATCACAGAACTGAAACTGAAACATGAACCTTTAGCAAACCACAATCCACAGCTTCTCCAATCAAAAGCAAGGAAGGATCATCCCTAACTGGGTAGCAACAGGACTGCCACTGCAGGAAGAGGTAACATTGCACTGCTGGCATGCAGGATTAATACTACATTGCTCCTTCTTGATCCTGTTCTGTGGTACTTTAACAAACCAGTGAATTGTTTGAGCTTTTTGAAGGAAGCTTTTGATGGAAGTCATACACAAAGACTAATTTCATATGCTGATGTTTATAATCACACATATAAATCTGTTGAGTTTAAATACTCACCCCAAAGGATTATTTACCATGGTTTCTCATTTGTGTAAATGCTTACTGAGAAGCACGTAACTGGAGTACAGAAGTCCTCTATACTTGGACACACAAGAAGAGCAGTAACGTGGTAATGAAAAGACAGGGTCACAGCAGCAAGGCTACAATCCAGTATAATGCAGGCATGGTGCTTGAAATACAGAGGCAGAGGAATATGTTAAAATACTAGGTTAATACACTCAACAAAGCCATATCTGCAGCCTTCAAAGGGAAATAAGCAACTTCTTGCAGACATTCAGAAGGTAAATCAGTAAAAGGCAGACTCTCCTGACCACTTTTTTTATCCTGCCTTGGAATAAAAATTAAAAACTACACCTGGAATCATGAGCTCAAGTACTCTTGCGGCCCACTGCAAAGGCCAGGAATAGCACTGAGACACCTGTTACTCAGACACGCTCAAGAACAAACCTCTGAGGCTCTCTGCATTTTTACTTCCAGCTCAAGAGCTTTGGGATAAATACAGTGTACCCAATCATGTATTTTAAATGATTCTAAGTTCATGTATTTTTTTGACAGCAATAAAAAATGTGTGACTGCAGATGATGAAAGAATTCTGGACTGCCTAAGGAGACAGACATTGTGTATTTCCTGGGTACAGTTACAGCACACACAGCAGACCTTTGCTATTTATCCCAGCCCAGGGAGAACTGCAGCATGACTGACTGCAAGAGTCAATGCCCCAGCACATGCATTAGGTGTGTGCTGCAACAAGATATCCACAGTATCACGGTATCTAAAGGGTCAGGTTTGATGGGGCTCTGAGCAACCTAATCTAGTGAAGATGTCCCTGCTTACTGCAGGGGCGTTGGACTAGATGACCTCCAAAGGTCCCTTCCAACCTAACACATTCTATGATTCTATGATACTGCTGGGACAACTGCATTACTTTCATAGAATGGCAGATTACTAACAAATGATAAATACAAGCTTTGAAAGTAACATGTTTCTTCTGTTTACCAGAAAGACTTCTTTCAAAAAGTCAAAGTCATTCACTGTACCAGCAGAAAGTCTATTATTCCCAGTTGACGTTGCTGGTAGGACTAAATTATACTCTGTTCAGTACTGTTCTCAGATAGTCCGACCTCTCCAAATATACTCAAGTGTTTTACAGACTGGCATTTGAAAACCAGACCCAATTAAAACAGTCAGATGCTAAGGTGGAATAAGAGGAACTCTGCTGAGCTGATGTAACAGATCAACGGTTGCCAAAACGATGTCCCATACTCCCTCCTCCTCTTAGCATTCCCCATTCCAGCCACACATTCCTGATGCTTTCCTGGTATCAGCTCCAATATTCATGTGATCCTTCAGTGAGTCAACTCACTGGCAGAAAGTTAATCTATCCAGAACGAGCATTCTGTAAATTGATAACCTCAACCAGCTTACCAAGGGATGAGATGAACATCAGAGCAAGCAAGGGAGGAAAAAGTAGTAGGACTACTCCCAACAGCAACATAGTGCTAATTTGGCTTGGCTGTCTCTTCAAATCTGATCTTTAATCTCCCATGAACATCAGAGAGCAGAATGTAACTTTCGTAATGAGTTCTAAAGTTATTAATGTATTTTGTTGCCTAAAAGGATTCTAGTCTCTATCAGAAGTCAGCTACAGATCCTTGCCACTGTATCAGTTCTGTCAATGCAGGACAAATGACACACCTTCGCTATCTGCAATCCTTACCCTAAGCAGTCATTTTCTTTTCCAAGTAGCAGCAGTGAAGCAGATAGATCTGCTTTCAGAACATGGTACCATTTTATGGAAAAAAAGGGATTTTTTGTAAAATATGGATTCAACCATCACTGCTCTTTAAAGCAACTATTTAATCTTCTCTATATAAGTCATAGAATCATAGTGTCTCCATAAAAAGAATGCACAGAAGGCAGAGCTGCTTGGTACTGAAGCTAATTTGAGTGACGTTTTTCTTACAGTGTATGCAACTTAATTATAACGAATTTGTCTTCAGGATAAACTGATTTATCATTGTTCATCATGGCTCATGTTGCCTCGTCACTCAGTTTGGTTAACACCACATTATTCAAATTAATACCCTGATTCACTGCATATGTTCTCATCAACATCACTTTTCCCATGAGAAATTGATTTGCCTGTCTACGTGTACCTTAAGAACAATGTGCTAAGAAGTAATTCTTGCCAAGTAACGTTTATGCTTATGTATGCAAAGCACGTAACTCTTATTAATTCTGGTAAGTTATCAATGCTGCAGTATGATTTGAAAATCTTCCTCAAGATATTTTTTCATTTTAAAAAAATATACCAAAAAGTTGTATAGTTATTCAGAGAAAACATGTATGGTCATTCCTTGCATAACTAGATCAGACTATGCCAAAATACCCTCACAAGCATCAACATTACAAAGTTCTTAAGTTTGTTGTATGAAAAAGGCCGTCTTATTTTTTTGTGATCCCTGTAACATGAAAACAGGAACTCTGTCTTTCCATGAGGACCTAGACTGCTGATCTCTGAATGTAAGTGTACTCAATTTTCTGATCCTTCCCATGAAAAAATTCAAAGAAAGTGGATAAAATTTCACAAGCCTGAAGTCTCTTTCTGAACTCTGAATACCTCTTGTTTCCGGGGGGGTCTTGATACAACGTTAACCCTGCTTCCTATTTGTGGGTATCGCCAGAGGGTCCTACAAGCACTTACATCAAACACCAAAGCAAGCAACTAAGGAGTGGTGCAAAAACCTTTTGGTTTAAGCCTTTAAAAGGTTCACTTCAAATAAAACACATGCAAAGATACTTAAAGTAACCCCTACTGCTTTTGAGTATCACTGCATGTTCCAGTACGCCAGTGAGCTGTTGTCCATCAGCAGCACACTTTTCACACTGGGAATCCCAAGCCAAGAGGCACCCTAAATCATGACACATGAAGCACTGGAGCCCTCCTTAGTTCACAAGTTATATGTGTACGGTTCCAAAGGGGTATGTCATTCCTCACTAGAGACAGCATAAACCAAAGGTTATCAATACCGTCAATGCTCTAAGAGTAACAGTTCAGGTTTGAGTTCATAAGAGGATGTTCAGAGCAACCAAAAGGGGGTAAAATGTACTGAGAAGACACTGGTCCATTCTTTTACCAAGATAAAGAAATTACCAACACTGGCAGGAAAAACAAATGCTGACATTTCAGCAACAATGTAAACTTCAGTTTAAAAAAAACCAAACCAAATCCCCAACAAAAAAGATTCAAGCACATGCAGTCCCTCAAACAAAGCAATTGT
Organism: Zapornia atra; assembly: GCA_013400835.1. Classification (NCBI taxonomy): domain Eukaryota; kingdom Metazoa; phylum Chordata; class Aves; order Gruiformes; family Rallidae; genus Zapornia; species Zapornia atra. The sequence continues at coordinate 7,487 of VZTU01003130.1, read as the reverse complement.
TTTTGTTAGGGGAACACCAAACTACTGTTTATTAGGTTAACCTAGAGACTGTTCCCAAAGCAGAACTCAATTTAAACAATGTCAAAGCTTTCACCTCGTTACAGGAAGCTACTGGCATTCCCCACACTTCTGCCATAGCCTGCCTTTTTAAGTAAGCATTGCTTCCTTTGGCAAAGCAGCTCTGCTCTTCTTCCACAACAACCCTATGAAATACTGCACAATGAAGTACATTTCCAAGCTGCAGAGATGGGAAAATTCAAGGCTCAACTTTCCATGGTCTTGTGCAAATGCATCTTACTGAGATGCAACATCACTGCATGCTGATGGCAGGAAACTTGGAGCCAGGTCTCTCAGGTTTCATTTTAGACAGCTTTTGATTTGCTACGTGATAGCAGGCAAGTCACTTCCCATTATTTATTTATAAGTTACGTCTAATTATCTAGAAGGCCTAATTAGCTCATCTAGAAAGTTATTTGAAGTGCACAGATGAAAGATAATGTGCATTTCTCAACTCTTGTCATCTGTGCCAATAAAAGGCTTATTTCACAACAATTAGATCTAATTGTATTTTTGATAGCTGCTGCCTCATCCCTAGAAATTCCAGCTCTGGAAGTCACAAATAGCAAGATTCATCGGGGTGCAATGTTAATGAAGTGGTATATGAAACATCTATAAATAAGGTTAATATTCTAAAGGCCTTTTTGCAATCACTCAACATGCAGTGAAACTTTTTTCCCAGTTGGGTTTCCACTCAAATGGAAACCTGAAAGATTTTTAAACATTTTGAATGTATAAGCATTTCCAGTAGTGCTTTATTTGGGGGGGGGGGGGAAATGGCCTAAGAAACTAAACCTAAACTTAAGACTGTCTAAAATATTCTAGCAAGCTTTAGTAATTATGTCTTACTACTTCCTGCTGAAGCACTCCATTCACTTTTTGAATGTTTGTAAAGCATTAATAGGGCCCTGAGACCAGACAAAGCTGGGCCTTGGGACAGGGACTGGGTGAGATGGGCTGAAGAGAAGTGGAGACTGAGAGCAGGCAGTATGAAGCACTACAGGGTTACTCCTCCCATGCTGTAAGTCATGGGCCAGCCCTGAGGATGGATTCCCACAGACCACAGGCAGGAGAAGAGAGTCTTACTAAACCCAACTACTGTCTCCAACCAATGTCCTCTCTAGTGTCCTCTCTCTCCAGTAGCTGGTACAGGATGTTTCATCCTAAACAGTAAGAAATTATGCAAGAAAAAGCTAGAGAGTAATCAATTCAGCATGTGAATCTCTTGTTAAAGAAATGAAAGTTAAGAGCACAAGTCCTGAAACACATGCACCCATCTGTTAAGGTTTTCTACATTCTAATCCTGATTGTTTTTAACCTTCTCTGTATGAGCTGGGATTTCTAAACAAGCCCAAATTTCAATGTCCATTTTTACTGCCATCATTCTGTGGCCTAAACCACATATGTGCATATCTACTGGATACACATTAGAGCCTAATGAGTTCCCAGCCTTAGTCACATTCTCCCACCCTGTATACGAACGGAGTAAAGACATTCAAACATAAAACCAAGTATAGTCAGTCTAATTGGCATGACATTTTTTAAAAGCCAAATTATTTTCAAACATATCATTTTCAGTAACACAAACCATTCTATTTTAAGTAAGAAAATGGCACAGTACAGCATAACCAAGACAAAGTCATATGGTTTACGATTTCCTTTGGATAAGATCCCATCTCAACACTTCATTTACTCATTTGGACAAAAGAAAAAAAAAATCTTGCTTTGATTTATTCTGTCCCAACTTGGTGCTGGAAAACAGAGCTGCTGTCAGCTTCCTGGAAGATGATCTCCCACAGAATCAGGAAGGTGCTGCTGTTGTACAGGGAGGTGGCTGCTGCCCACACCTCCCAAAGTAGCAGATAAATATGGCTCCATCAGCAAGTGAAAGGGGTGAGGCAGGGGAACCTGTGATTGACTTGACTGCACAAGTGACTACAGACACTGACAAACCAGCTAACCAACTTCGTAGCTTTCTTCTCTGGACTTCTCCATACTTCTGTTGCTTATGTTTCCCATCATATTATCTGAGGGAAGAAAATCAGGTTGGGGTTTTTTGGTTGGATACAACCCACCTAAGTAGTCACAGAAATAAGGGCATCAGACTATTCCATGTCCCTTATTGCCATACAACTCTACTAGTAGTAGTTGCACCATCTAATTCTCTTTCCTCTTTCAAGCTGTAGAGTATGCCTGAAGGGTCTAAACTAATTTTTTTTTTTATCTTTCAACTAATTTCTTCTTAATATCTTTTAAACACTGTTGATTTCCCACCACATTCTACACAAAGCCTCAAGAATGCCTGATGAGATGACATTCAGACTTCTATCTTCTAAAAATCACATTGTCCTTTCACTCACGGACATCTCTGTCCTCTCCAAGGGACTAGCCTACCCAACACTGTGTTCCAAATGATAACCTACTACCACTTTACAAAAGAAACTTTTGTTATTAGGACATAAGTGCATGATTTTGCACTATTTACAACACATTTATTTACAATGACATTTTTATTGAGACAATCTTCAAGGGCATTCAACTCCTTTAGCACACTTGACTCCACCTCTGTATGGACATCTGACAATACAAAAGGAGGAACTTTCACAATGTTGAGTCCTTAAATCACTCCAAGCCTAACTTCTACAGAACTGCATTTTTATGATATATTTAAAATTCCTGCATTTTAGTATGTAGGAAGTAAGAAGCTAATTATTTTTATAAAGAAAGCAATCACCTATTAATATATATTTTAGAGTGCAAAGCCCAAGACCAGCTTGAAATATGTTTGGCGTTTCACATTTCTCAGATTAAAAAAGGCAAAACTTGTAATTGTCATGTTCCCAATCCTACAAGTACTTATTCAGGTGTTTAACTTAAAGCATGTGAGCAGTACAAGGAATTAAAACACCTGCAGAAGTGTTTGCTGGATCTAAGCCTAAAGCAGAAAACTGGGATTTAAGATTCCTAGAGTATTTCTGGCTCTTGTTAAGAGCTCCCTTTGCAATGTTTTGTACTGGACGTAGTTATATTTCTCCCATCTGTAAACAATGAATATAATCAATCTATAACAGAGGGACATTTTAAAGCTAAACTAAATGGTATTAAACAGCTTTGAAATACTTAGATGAAAGGTGTTATGTAAGAGTGAAACAGCGATATTGCTATTTTAATTTCTCTAGCAGATTTTAATAGTAAATATTGCCCTGTGTATACTAGAGATCTCTCTCAGCAAGAACCATATATAGCCACAGGTTGGGCTCAGGGGATGCTAAAATACTCAGGGCAGGCAGACTTCACCATATATGAACTGTTATTCTTCTAACTGAAACCTATCAACAAATAAGCTAACCTACAGCAATCTATAAATAACACGCTTAAGTTCTCTTTCCTGCCTTAACTTGGAAAGCTACATTAGCATCTCCTAGATATCGATAAACATTATATCATACTTGAGTATTTCATGAATGGAGTTCTGACCAGCATCAACCAAATTTGTTCTCTTTCAAAACTGCTACAGAACAAGCTCTGATCTTTACCAAGTCACCAAACAGTATTTTAAAACTCACTGTTCACACATGTTGTTATACAGCTTCCTAGGCAATGACTTAGGCACAAAATACCTCTTTCTCTAGTTAAGCCTGACCAAACTTGCAGCACAGGCTGAAAGACCAAAGCCAAATGCATGACCAGCTGGTTCACCTCCACCGTACCCTTATACACTGACACACAAGTAACTTGGGCTACAACTGCCACCCACATGCAGGAATTGGTGTGGGTCAACAGTACAGCCTTCATAGGAGGTCCATTCTTTCTAAAGGAGGAGACAGCAGGATACAAAGTGTCCTGGGGATCTAGCACATGAACTACCAGCTGGAACACATAAATGCGTAAATGTGTTTGAAGGAAAAAAACCCCCACCCCTAAAAAAGCCAAAATAACAAGAAAAAGATGATGGGGGGAGGGGAAAGTAAGGTATTGTACCCAAAACAAATAACAGCTTGCATCAAATCTCTATTTCATCACAATAAACCTCTGGCAAAAAAATTACCGAGTTTTTTTACCACTGTGAATGAAAACAAGATGCAACATTTTTCTAGAATCATTAACATCAAAAGGACTCTTTTATATTTGGTCAATATTCTTACATTAATTGCAAAAGTTCCAGTTAGTCAACTTCTTTTTTTTTACTAGAGCATGAAATCAATTCTTCAAACAGAACTCATCATCCATCTTCCAAAGGTTTAAAAGCCAGAATAGCCTATACTAAACTCAAGTGCATTTTGCTTGTTGGCTTACAATAGGCTAAGAACTTTGAGGACTGGTTGGATCTGCTGCCATTGTTAAGGATACATCCTGGTTTTCATCTGGGACAGAGTTAATTTTCACAGGAAGCTGTGAGGGGACACAGCCAAGACAGCTGACCCAAACTAGCCAAAAGAGTATTCCACATCATGACATCATGTTCAGTATTTAAGTAGGAGTCTGGCCAGGGAGGAGAGATCACTGCTTGTGGATGGACTGGGCACTGGGTTCTGCATGACAAGCAAATTGCATTGTGTATGTCCTGCTTTGAATATTCTTTTCTTAGTACTGCTGTTGTTATTCCCCACTTCCTTTGCTAAGCCTCTGTAAACTGTCCTCATCCAAACTCACAGTTTTACCTTTTTCTGCCAATTCCATTCCACATCCCACTGGGGCAGCGAGGAGTGAGCAAGCAGCTGTGTAGTACCCAGTTGCCAGCTGAGGCTAAGCCACAACAGGGCACCTACAGTTTTTCTTCACCTTAAGTTGGTTACCTGCTTTCACTGTCTGTAAGAACCTCCCTCCCCCGCCCCCCACGACCCCCCAATCTTCCGTCAAATTGGCCTGAAACTGGCCAGAAGTTCAAAGGCACACACATGTGATTCTGTGTCTCTCATTACAGGAACAGGAGTTTAAACTATGAAGTTTGGGGAATCTAACTCTTGGAAAACAAAAAGGTATGAAAAATAGTGGAAACCCTTCCACCCAATCCAATGCTCACCTACGTTTTTCACCTTTACAAGCCTGATATACAACTTTCACTTCATTTACCTCCATCATCCTGTTCATATTTTTGATACAACAAAAGTACACAGCACCAGTAAGCAGATCAATCTACTGAATAACACCCCCACAGCCTGCCACCGCTCCCCCTGGAGTCAGATTTCAGCAAGGTGAAATTAAACCCATTTTGCCAAGAGACCTCTAACTACAGGTCTCTTTCTCATCTGGTTGAGTTCCCCCACTTTTCATTCTCCTTTTCGTGTTTGCTCTTAGTATTAGTAGGGAGAAAACCTGCCCGTTCCTGTTTTCTAAATCTTGTGCTCCCTACTAAGCCAGTGTTTTCAAAATGCTTTGATAACACTTGTGAGCGTGAAGAGATTAAATTCACTGCTCAGATCACGTGTGTTTCAGAGTACTATTGACTGGTTGATCTACAGAAGAATATTTACAGACACTACAGAAAATTCATTCCAGGCTTTTGGTCATGGGAAACATGCCAAAATATTAGTCATCTCCCAAAGCCTAAGTCCCCACCAGCTGCAGGGTGTAATTAAACATTTAGGGAACACTGCCTGCCATTCAGAACAGATTTCCAAGACCAGTCAGTCATTCTTCACATTCATAGATATGAAAGCAGTGCTGCATGTTGAGAACTTGGCTTTTGACAGTTTAAAAAAACCAAACCAACCCACAACCAACAACAAAACAATCAAAATACTAGACCAGTTAATCCCTGGAAGGCCTTGTGATCATATTCCTTGAAATGTTTGATAAATATAGAAATAGTGAAAACCTTCTGACTTGCTAAGCTTGCAGTCTCTTTAATGCACTTCTTAGCCCCAGCATGCCCAGACTGCTGACTTGGCACTCCCAGAAGACCTTTGCTCACCTTTCTCAACAGGCCCATGCTGATAAATCTGAGTTTCTCCAGGAGCAGAACAAAGTCATGCTTATTAAAATGTTTACTGAATTCATAAAGTAGAGCAGCTCTCTCATGAAAATAGATGTCAGAACAAGAGGAAAATCTGTATAAGCACATGTATAGAATCACAGGCGATAAAAGAAATTAAACTGGAATTTGAATGACTCTTTAAAAAAAAAAAAAGACTAGACTACAATGTCTTTAGGTTTTGTGGAACACTGACCTCTAAAGATTATCACCTACTTATTCACACTGATGAAAAAGATTGCATTAACATAGTCAACTGTATAAAATTTAACTCACTTATCACTTTTACCCTACTGTAGAATTCACTAGCAATGAGGGCATGACAACGAACAAGGCATGTGTCCAGGTACTTAGAACATTACATATAATTGATTTTGCATAAATATACATTAATATATTTATCAGGTCTTAGAATATTACAGTATGCACAAGTTCTACAGTATCTTTTACTTTGCCACACCCAATTAACTTTTTTTATACTCAGCACAATAGATTGCTTCAGCTGCAGGAATAAAAGATAGTAATGTAGGAGGTGTGGGAGAGGAATCTCAAATGCCTACTCCAGGGCTACTGACTAGTAATTATTTTGAAAAAAAGAACCAACCAACCACAGCTTAATGCAAGTTCCGCAGACTAAGCTGTTTTTCACGGGAGGTGTCAGGATGGTTGATTGTGTCAGCCTGGCTTTCAGGTGTCCTATCTGAAAAACAAACCATGCTTCTGACACTTGCAGATTATGTGCTTTTGAAAGGTGTATGACACATTCACAACACTTGAGAATGGAAAACTGTTTCCATCAGACAAGGTCATGTTAGTTAAAGGATTACACAAAGTCTAGTCTCTTCTGCAGTCAGTGACTGAAAAATAATCTTTTAACAAACTGAATTTGCCCACCTGTGAGTGCATTGTCTCACTGACAGACTGACAGAGGAAATGAGAAAACCCATTCTGCACATCATCCCAGAACCAAGATATCTGTCAATTAGCATAGCTGAGATTGTGTGAGTTAATAAATGGTAATAACTTTAATTTATAATGTTCTAACTTATATTTGCAATCTGAATGATGTCTGTAAACGAGTAGCAGTCAGGCATGAAACTATCGAACCCTACTTTAGCCATCTTCTCAAGATACCCCAAATTTACCCTAATATTCAGCCTTACTCTCCCAGGATTACAAATTTCTTCTTATTCTGCACCTTTACATTAACATCGCCCCCCCCAACTTACCTAAATATAATACTGAAGATACAAAATTGCTGTAAGTAGCTCTGCCAATTATTAAGTGTGCAATATTGGAACACAATTTCAATTTAAAAATGATAATGTGTATTAGAAAACATTCCCAACAGAAACTGAAGATGCTCAAGTACTTTTTCAAATGCTCCGCGGTATTTCTGGAAAATATTTGTTTCCAGAAAAGCTTGTTTCAAGCTTTCAGGTATAACCACAACTGC
>VZTU01003127.1:8315-22015 GCA_013400835.1 Zapornia atra | reverse complement strand
TGGTGATCCTGTGATTCTGTGAAGGTCAGGCTGGGAGGATGGGAGATGGAGATGGGAGTGCTGTGTTTCCAGCTTTGCTGGGGCTTGAATCTCAGGCAAAACTGACCCATAGGCTACTGGGAGGGGTTGAAGTCTGCTGCTGGGAGGTGTGAAACCAGTGATCTTACCTGGGGAAGTGAGAAATGTCTGTAAGGAGAGAGAGAGATTTGATTCAGCTGGCCATAAAAGATGAGGCTGGCTTGGGAGGAGGAAGCCAGCATGGTGGGAAGGAGAACATGCATGAGGCAGTCACAGTGTCATCATCTACTGAGGGCTGGGTCCCTGGGTGTAAGGGGCATCAGGAAAAGCAGTACACCAGAACGTGCCAAGAGGTGGTGTGTCCATCTCTAAGATCCTCCCTATATCCATGTAATCCCTGTCCTTTGTGCCCAGCTGCCTGGGAAGAGGGGCTTTGGACCTGCTGGCTGGACTGTTCAAGCCAAGATGGAGATGTACCTCTGGCTGGGCCTCAACAAGCAGCGCAAAGACTTCTTGAGCGGCCTGCCCTGTGGCTTTGAGGAGAAGAAGACTGCCAGAGGGCAAAACCTGCCATCCTTCCCACCCATCAGCCTCCTTTACACCAGTGAGAACATCCTGCCTGCAGTGGGTCTGGGGACAGGAGATGGAGAGGGTGGGAGGGGGCCTGGCTGGACACCACCTGGACCAAGGGCTCCCAGGAGCTAAGGGGGAAATAATTCCAGTTGTCCAGTCTGAGCTCCCCCACTGGTCCCATGGGCAGCTGGGGTGTGGGAACTGTGTGTCTTCTTCTCTGTCCCATCCCACACGTGGTGAGCAGGATGCAGAGAAGGTCCCTATCTGCTCAGAACTCATCCTTTGAGCACATGTCCTTCATCAGTGCTGCCCCTGAGCAGAAGCATGCCCCTGAGACCTTGCTGAGCCCCACAGCTGGGCTCCAGGCTGGCCTATGAGTCTCATCCACCTCATTGGTGGATGAGAAACTGAACATGAGCCAGCAGTGGCTCTGGCAGCTGGGAAGGGCGATGAGATCCTGGGCTCCATCAGCAGAGGGGTGGCAGCAGGGACAGGGAGGGGATTGTCCCTCTCTGCTCTGCCCTGGGGAGGCCCCATCTGGAGTCCTGTGTCCAGAGCTGGGGCCCAGCACAAGAGAGATGTGGGGCTGTTGGAGAGGGGTCAGAGGAGCCAGGGAGATGCTCAGAGGGCTGGAGAGAGGCTGAGGGAGCTGGGCTGGGTCAGCCTGGAGAAGAGAAGGCTGTGGGGGGACCTCACTGCAGCCTGCCAGTCCCTGAAGGGACCCCAGGAACAGGAGGGGAATGGGCTTGTTAAAGGGCAGAGACTGGCAGGACAAGGGGGATGGGGTGAAGCTGGAGGAGGGAAGGGTGAGAGGAGAGACTGGGGGGAAGTTCTGTGCAGAGAGAGTGGGGAGGGGCTGGAAGGGGCTGCCCAGAGAGGGGGGGGGTGCCCCGTCCCTGGGGGTGTCCAAGGCCAGGTTGGCTGGGGCCCTGGACAACCTTGTGTAGCTCCAGGCCTGGAGGTTGGTGGCCCTGCCTGTGGCAGGGGGTTGGAGCTCTGGGACCCTTGGGGTCCCTCACAACCCAGCCCAGTCTGGGATTCTATGATTCTATGAAGTGTCCCATGTCTCCTGTGTCTTGCAGAGAAGCAGGTTTTCCAGCTGCGAGCCCACATGTACCAAGCCAGGAGCTTATTTGCAGCTGACAGCAGTGGCCTTTCAGACCCCTTTGCACGAGTCTTCTTCATCTCCCAAAGCCAGTGCACTGAGGTGAGCACCATCTCCTGGCCTGGAGGGCTCTGCTGGGCTCTGGTGTTGCATGTCCCATCAGCTCTCCAGCCTGTTGCAGGTCTCATGACTGCCAGAGAATCATGGAGTAGGTTGATCATGGGGTCCTGGGGTGGGAAAACACTCGTGGCACGTTGGCTTGACCATCTCCAGGAGCCCCTTCCCCAGGAGCACCTTCAAAACATGCCCCCCCCCTCCAGCACACAGCTATCCAGTCCCTCTGGCTGTGATTCACCTGCCTGGTTAGGAGAAACTGGAGCATGTTGAAGTGGCTTTTGTGCCTTCCCTTCCCATTGAGCCCTGGGAATAATTTGTGGCTCCTTGCTTGCTCCTGAGTTGGCTTTTTTCCTCAGAAGAGTCCTTGTAACATACTCCATGGCCCCCAACAATGTGCAGCAGCCCCACTAGTGCTGCCAGGCAGCTGAGACCAACGTCCTGTCTGCCCCCCTTGCAGAGGGACTTAACCCCTGTCTGGAGCAGTAAGTCTCTCTCTCCCATTCTTCCAGGTTCTCAATGAGACCCTTTGTCCAACCTGGGACCAGCTGCTGGTCTTTGACAATCTGGAGCTGTATGGAGAAGCCCACGAGCTGCGGGATGACCCCCCCATAATTGTCATTGAGATCTATGACCAGGACACAGTGGTAAGGTCACACAACCACAGAATCACAGGGGTTGGAAGGGACCTCAAGAGCTCATGGGGTCCAACCCCCTGCCAAAGCAGCTCCCCAGCTCATATTACATAGATAGGTGTCCAGACCAGACTTGAATATCTCCAGAGAAGGAGACTCCACACCCCCTGGGCAGCCTATTCCAGTGCTCTGTCACCCTCACTGGGGAAAAGTTCTTCCCCATGTTGGTGTGGAACTTCCTGTGCTCCAGTTTACAGCCATGGCCCCTTGTCCTGTCCCCACAGACACTGAGAAGGGGCTGGCCAATTCCCCCTGCATCCCCTGCCTAAGATATTTATAAACACTAATTAGGTCCCCCTAAGTCTTCTTTTCTCCAGGCTGAACAGACCCAGCTCACTCAGCCTGTCCTACAGGGGAGATGCTCCAGACCCCTAATGAACTTTGTCGCGCTCCTCTGGACTCTCTCCAGGAGATCCCTGGCTTTTCTATCCCAGGGAGCCCAGCACTGGACACAACACTCCAGGTGGGGCCTGCCCAGGGCAGAGCAGAGGGGGAGGATCCCCTCCTGTCACCTGCTGCCCACACTCCTCCTGATGCCCCCCAGGATCCCCTTGTCTCTCTCAGCCCCCAGGGCACACTGCTGGCTCATGGCCACCCTGTCACCCCCCAGCACCCCCAGGTCCTTCTCCACAGAGCTCCTCTCCAGCAGGTCCCCCCCAGCCTGTCCTGATTCCAGCAGTTCTTCCTCCCCAGGGGCCAGACTCTCCCCTTGCTCTTGTTGAACCCCAGCTGGTGTCTCCCTGCCCAGCTCTCCAGCCTGGCCAGGTCTCTCTGGATGGCAGCGCAGTGTCCTGCCTGTCACCCACCCCTCCCAGCTCTGGATCAGCAGGTACTGGCTGAGGGTGGATGCTGTTCCCTCATCAAGGTCGTCAATGAAGATATTGAACAGGACTGGACCCAACACTGAGCTCTGGGGAGCACCACTAGTCACAGGCCTCAGATGGATCCCAGCAGAGGAGAAGGTCTGATTTAGATGCTGCAGTCCCTCCTGGGGCAGAGGACAGGCATATATATGGTGCACAGGATGTGAGAAGCAGCTATTCTCCTGACCCTTGATTATAAGTCCCTCTCACATCTCCCATGGCATGGACAAGGAGCCTCTGCTGCTCAGTAGATCTCAGGCTCAGTGATCTCTTGGGTTTGGAGACCAAAGCAAGAGCTTTTGTGAGGCTGGAGCCAAGGAGATGTTAGCTGAGTATTTCCCTTGAGAACTGCTGCTCAGCCCTGGCCTCCTTGTTGTCCTTCCTTCACCCCAGCCCTAGGTCACTCCGTTTGTAGGATCATAACATGGTTTGGATGGGAAGGGACCAGTAAAGATCATCTACTACAGCTGCCCTGCAATGAGCAGGGACATCTTCAACTCAGGTTGCTCAGAGCCCCGTACAACCTGATCCTGGATGTTTCCAGGGATGGGGCATCTCCCACCTCTCAGGTTGCCCAACCTGTGCCAGCGTCTCTCAGCCCTCAGCATAAAGAATTTCTTCCTCCTATCTAGTCTGAATCTCCCCTCTTTAAAGCCATTCCCCTGGGCCTGTCCCTCCCTGCCCTGGGCACCAGCCCCTCTCCAGCTCGCCTGGAGGCCCTCAAGGGATGGGAAGGGGCTGGGAGCTCTCCCCAGCAGCAGCTTCTCTTCTCTGTGCTGAGCCAGCCCAGCTCTCCCAGGCTGGCTCCAGAGCAGCTCCAGCCCTCCCATCATCTCCACAGCCTCCTCTGGACTCACTCCAACAGCTTTGCGTCCTCCTTGTCCTGGGGAACCCCAAGCTGGAGGCAGCATCCAACCAATTCCTCATCCACCAAACAGTTCACCCATCAAACCCATATCTCTCCAGCGTAGGGAGAAGGATGTTGTGAGGGACTCTATTAAAGGCCTTGCAGATGGCCAGATAGGCAGCAGCTGTAGGTCTTCCCTTGTCTGCTGATGTTGTCACTCCATCATAGATGGCCACTAGGTTGGTCAGGCAGGACTTGCCCTTGGTGAAGCCATGCTGGCTGTCTCAAATCGCCTCCTTGTCCCCCATGTGCCTTAGCAGAGCTTCCAGGAGGATCTGTTCCATGATCTTGATGAACACAGAGGTGAGGCCAGTAGTTCCCAGGGTCCTCCCTTTTTAAACATAGGTGCAGTGTTTCCCTCCTTCCAGTCACTGGGGACATCCCCTGACTGCCATAACCTCTCACATATCATGGAGAGTGGCTTGAACACTTCATCAGCCAACTCCCTCAGGAGACCCTGGGATGCATTTTGCCAGGTCCCATGGACTTGTGGACCTTCAGGTTCCCCAGGTGGCCATGAGCCTGACCTCCTCTTGCAATGGAGGGACTGCAAAGTAGATAGACCACAAGGTCCATCTACTTGGGATGTGTGGGAAGAAAGGCTGCCAGCGAAGATTTCTCTTTATTTGAAGACACCAGGAGTGAAAGCTGGCACTGATCTCCTGTGTCCCAGGCTCAATGGGCTGGACTAACCTGGGAGACCCCATGTTGGGTCAGCAAACCCCAGTGCTCTCTCTCTCTCTGCCTCTCCAGGGCAAAGCTGACTTCATGGGTCGCACCTTCGCCAAGCCGGTGGTGAAGATGTCAGATGAGCACTACTGCCCCCCACGCTTCCCCCCACAGCTGGAGTACTACCAGATCTACAGGGGCAACTCCACAGCAGGTGACCTGCTGGCTGCCTTCGAGCTGCTCCAGGTACCAGAGTCACCCTGGACCGAGGGAGGGAGAGGATGGGGTGGAGGTTTGCAAGGGAGTGGGATGTAACCCATGCTTATATCACAGGACCCCCAGCTGGTTTGGATTGGAAGGGACCCTCCCAATGCTTCCCCCTGCCCATGGGCAGGGAGACACCTTCCACTAGCCCTGGGTGCCCCAAGCCCCATCCAACCCTTCCTTGAGCCCTGCCAGGGATCCAGGGGCACCCCCAGCTTCTCTGGGCACCCTGTGCTAGTGGCTCACTGCACAGTAAAGAAACATCCCCTCTCTCTGGTTAAAGGTGCTGCAAAGAGCAGGTAGTTCATGCATCCAAGAAGAGCTAGAAGGTTTTAGCACAGCTCCTAACCCAGTGAGTGGGCAACTCTCTTGCACTGGTCATGATGATGTGTAGTGAGTCCCACAGGACACCCCACCTTAAGTGTTGGGTCAGCCCAACCTCTCTGCAACATCCCTGAGGTGCTGGAGATGCCAATGGGAGTCATGGTGCTCTCAGAGATGCCAGTTGGAAGGTCTCCTGAAGAAGGGGTGTGAATTCCTAGTGGCATCCCAAGGATATGGTGACATTTCAGGCACACAGTCTGGGGGTGTAGCACAGGCTGTAGACCCTGCTGCTCCCATGCTTCCTTTCCACTGAGGCTGTTGCATTGATGTGTCTCACCAGTCTCTTGGTGTGTGGGGAGCATGAGACATCCCAGGTGCCAAGAGAGACCCCAGCAAACTCAGCACAGCGCTGGTGGGTTGGGATGTGCAAGGGCCACCCTGCCATGGGCACCTCTAATGACCTGGGCAGCGGTCCCAAGGTTGGCCTCACATCTCTGTGTGCTGGGAGCAGGCAACACCTGGGGAGGTGTGGAGCCCTGGGGACATGCTCCCTCCACCTCTGGGTCCCCTTTTATTTCAAAGGAGACTTCACTTTACCTGCCTGTCCCTCCCCAAGGTGCTTTTCCTGTCTCCTTCACCAGGACAGGTGCTTGGCCAAGCCCTGTTTTCCCCTCCTCACCCTTCCTTGCAGTGGGGTGGTTTCTCTAGGGAATGGCTCACACGGGGCTATGTGATCTCCCTCGTGCCCTGGGTTGGAAGCAGGTCCTGAAACCTGCTCCTGGGCTGAGCTCTTGAGCCATTTCCATGTCTCTTCACACCCATCCCATGCAGATGCAACTCCTTGCAGTAAGCAAAGGAACCCCAGCCTTGGGGTTGGGGTGTGTTGGTGGACTGAGAAGTTTGCTTTGCTGCTGGGTCTGTCCTGTGTGGAAGCACAGCCCTGCTCAGCACCTTCTGCCCTTTCCCAAAGTACCCACACTGGGCACTCAGATGGATGCTCACCAACCCTTGTTGCTCCTCCATCCTCTGAGACACCACAGACGTGGTGCAGGGGACCAGGCTCTGCCTGTTAGTGACAGAAAACCACTCCCCCAGCAGCTGAGCTCAAAGGGAAACGGATCCTAACCCATGCTGTATCTCTTCCAGATTGGCCCTGGGGGCAAGTCAGACCTTCCCCCAATCGATGGACCCACAGACATGGACCGGGGCCCCATCCTGCCAGTGCCACTGGGGATACGGCCAGTGCTGAGTAAATACAGAGTGGAGGTGATTGTCCTGGAGCACCCAATTTTTAACATTCAGCATGGTGTGGGACAGGAGAGCATGTCCAGGAGTGTTTTGAAGGCCAGGAGGGGACAGGAGAGCATGTCCAAAGGCCAGGAGGGGACAGGAGAGCATCTCCAGGAGTGTTTTGAAGACCAGGAGGGGATAGGAGAGCATGTCCAGGAGTGTTTTGAAGGCCAGGAGGGGACAGGAAAGCATGTCCAAAGGCCAGGAGGGGACAGGAGAGCATGTCCAGGAGTCTTTTGAAGGCCAGGAGGGGACAAGAGAGCATGTCCAAACGCCAGGAGGGGACAGGAGAGCATGTCCAAAGGCCAGGAGGGGATAGGAGAGCATGTCCAGGAGTGTTTGGAAGGCCAGGAGGGGACAGGAGAGCATGTCCAGGAGTGTTTGGAAGGCCAGGAGGGGACAGGAGAGCATGTCCAAAGGCCAGGAGGGATCTCTGAGGCTCTAATGACTAGATGGGAACTAAGACCAGACCTCTGCACTGCAAGGACTTGTCTGTACTGGATGCACAGGGAACAAAACAGCCCTAAGGGAACATCATCACCCCCTTGGTGTCTTAAACGTGGGCACCATGGCAAGTGAAGGGCACGTGGGCTGTGAGATGCAACGTGGGGCACGCTGGAGACACGCGTGTAGTGCGGTCGCATAGGTGGGGTGAGCTGCATCCCACCAACCTCAGGCAGCAAGGGTGGGATGCCTCACATGTATCTCCAGATTATTTTAAGGGTGATCCATCCAATCAGGGTCAGCCTTGGTGGTCTTGTAGCTGGTGGTGCTCCAGGTGATAGAGCCAGCGATGTTCAGCGTGCAGTTCACGCATGGTTGTAGGTATCAGGTGAGATGCTGCTGACCACACATGGTTGTAGGTATCTCTGCCCAGGTGAGGTGCTGCTGACCAGATCTCCAGCTCCCTGAAAGGATCCCAGCTCCTGCTCTCCCAGACATTTGCACTTGGTTAAACAAATTCTGTTCTGATGTGCAAGGTGAACGTATCTCGGGGGAAGCAGGAGGTGGGGAAATCTGTTCAGGGGGGTTTTGAGCACAGCAGAAGAGGAGAGGCAGGTTTCACAGCATCAGAGAGCTGTAGGGGTTGGGAGGGCCCCCCAGAACCCATGGGGTCCCAGCCCCTGCCAAAGCAGGGTCCCTAGGACAGGGGCTGGAATCTCTCCAGAGAAGGAGACTCCACACCCCCTGAGCAGCCTGTCCCAGTGACACTGATGCTATTTTGACCAGATGATGCTGATGCTGAATCAAGAGCCACAAAGCCAGTCTGGTCCTTGCTCTACCAAATCCCATTGCAGGAAAATGGCTAGAAAGGGAGAAAGGCAGGAAAAGGAGTCGAGGGCAGCAGGTTGGAGATGTTGGGCTGCTGCAGATCAAGCATGGGGTGGATTCCATAGCATGACAGGGAGAGACTTTGCAGCAGCCCTGAGCCACATGCAGTAGAAGATACCACAGGGATCTACCACTGTCTGGGTGCTGACGTGCGCAGAGGGGTCTCTGCTCCTGGGGGATATGAAGAGCCAACCCCTCTGGCTTCAGCCAGGGGATGTCACTCTCCCATTCATGCTCTTCCTTCTCCTCTTCCTGCCCTAGATCTTGTTTTGGGGGCTGAGGGATCTGAAGAGAGTGAACCTGGCCCAGGTGGACCGGCCCCGCGTGGACATTGAGTGTGCTGGGAAGGGGGTCCAGTCAGCCCTCATCCAGAACTACAAGAAGAACCCCAATTTCAGCACGTTGGTCAAGTGGTTTGAAGTGGTGAGTGTTTCCTCTACAACCCCGAGCCCTCAGCTTGAAACTCAGGGGGTTTTGGAGCCCAAACAATGGCTCCCAGCTCTCTCCTTCAGTTTCACCACAGCAGTGGGAGATGTGAGCTCCATCCCAGTTGAGCACAGCCTTTCTCTGAGGGCTCCCCAAGCCATGCTTTGCTGGAGCTGCACAAGACCTCTTCCAACAACACAATCCCTGTTTAGTCCCTTTAGTTGGCCTTTTCCAGCTACAGAACCCCAGGCTGGTGGGGGTTGGCAGGGACCTCTGGAGATCACCCAGTCCAACCCCTTGCTAAAGCAGGGCCACCTCGAGCAGGTCGCACAGGCTCCTGTCTGGAGGGGGTTGGGTTCTCTCCAGAGAAAGGAGATTCCCCAACATCTCTGGGCTCTACCAAAGCTGACATCCCACAGCCCATAACCAGCACACCTTTGCTTCCCAGGACCTCCCAGAGAACGAGTTGCTCCATCCACCCCTCAACATTCGGGTGGTGGACTGCCGGGCGTTCGGGCGTTACACCCTGGTGGGGTCCCACGCCGTCAGCTCCCTGAGGAAGTTCATCTACCGCCCACCAGATAAGAAAGCTCAGCACTGGAACATGACAGGTACCAGGCTCGGGCCATGGGGACCTGGCTGGTGTGGGGCATTGGTGGGGTAATGCACATGGAGAGGAGAAAGATGGGTTGTGAGGACTGTGGGATAGGAGCTGCTTGTGGGTCTAGCAAGCAGGGGTTCAGGGTTTGGGTCAAAGGGGTGGGAAGATTTGGGGTGTGAAGCCATGATGCCCCCCCCCCCAACCACCCCATCGATCAGCACCAGAGAATTGCCCACAGCAAAAAACATCACAAAACCACTCGCCCTGCCCCCAGCACAGCAGACAAGGGCTTGGTGAGCCACAGGAACCCTCCTCTCCTCCCAGTCCGTGGTGGAAGTGGAGGCACTCTTGGCTGGGTAGAGAGAGGAGGCCTGTGGGGTGATTGCCCAGGGCCATCCCTGGTTGCAGCCAGAGGTCTGGTTCTGTGGTTGCATCCATGCCAGATGACACTTCAATGGCAATCACCATCTCCTCCTCTTCTCTGGACACTGGTGCAGGTGAAGAAAGTGTATCTTTTTCTCATCATCTGCTGCCTTTTGCTCTGGAAGGGTTTTTAATCCTGCTGTCAGGGGCTGGGCTCATTTCCTCCATTCTTCTTCTCTGAACGAGGTGGTCACCCACCACTCCTGCATGAACCCTGTCAGATCTCACCTGAGCTCTCAGTTCCTCCTCTGCTCTATCCTTCTCTCTTGTTCTTTCTTTCTCTGTCCTCTGCCCAGCCAAGCACCTCAACAGCTACCTGGCAATGGCCAACGTGGCCCATCGCTCTCACCCCACAGGGGAGATCGTTGTCAATATGGAACCTGAGGTTCCCATCAAGAAGATGGAGACAATGGTGAAGCTGGAAGCTGTGAGTATCTGTGTGTCAGCACTGCCTCAGCATCTCTTTCCTCATGGAACCCAAACAGAGGCTGCCTTGTCCTGTTGAGTGGGGGTTTGGGCTGGTGATGGCAATGAAGGGCTTTGGATTTGGAAGTCCTACAGATTGGCCTCTCTCTCTGCTTGCTGCCTGGAAAGGGACTGTCCTGGGCTATGCAATTTAAAAAGCTTGATGTTTCCCTTCAAAAGCAGTCAGATGGGAATGAGCACCCATGAGCACAACCCTCTCTCTGTTGGTGACCAATGGAGACGTGACCCATCAGAAGTCCTCTACCCACAGAGTCCAGCCACATGCCCTTCCAGAGCACTGGGCTGTCTCTGTGAGCAGCCCTGGTCACACCCTGATACCTTTTCCTTTTTACAATCGTTTTGAGGCACTCAGATGTCTGTCAGCTCTTTATTTGGTGATCCAGATGGGTAGTCAGCATGGTGTCCCAACCACTGACCAGCCATAGAGGTCACAGCAGATGCACGTGGCACAGAGCTGATCCAGACACACAGTCAGTCTGAGGCAACCAAAGCTCTTCAGCCCTCTTGTGCTTGCCCTGAGAATTTGGCACTGTGCATTGGACAGGCAGAATGTCACAGAATCACAGGCTGGTCACAGTTGGCAGGGACCTGTGGAGATCCATGGTGCAAGCAGGACACTGATTCCGCAGCCTAAGGGACTGACAGACAACTCTGCCAGGGAAGAACTTTGCCCTCCCAGCTGAGCTGACCCTGCCCTGGGGCAGCTTGAGCCCAGTGCCCCTTGTCCCATCTCCTGTCCCCTGGCTGAAGAGACCCTCGCCCACCTCTCTGCACCCTCCTGGCAGGGCAGGGGAGGTGGGGAGAAGGTTTCCCCTCAGCCTCCTCTTCTCCAGGCTCAACACCCCCAGCTCCCTCAGCTGCTCCTCAGAGGATTTGCCCTCCAGCCCCTTCCCCAGCCTGGTTGCCCTTCTCTGGACTCGCTCCAGCACCTCCATGTCCTCCTGATGCTGAGGAGCCCAGAACTGGACCCAGCACTCCACTTCCAGACACTGGAACCAGCTTCCAGAAGTCTTTCTGCCCAGCACAGTCTGCGTGCAGCCAGCACAGCCCAGCAGCCTTCAGCCATGGCAGGACTCCAGGCAGGGGGCAACCTCCTCTTAAACTTAACTTTAGAGCCCCTGGAGACTTAATCCAGAGCCTGTAAGCAGGATTCACCCAACCCCTCACAGCCAGTGAAGCATCACCCACGTGGTGTTAATTGCATCTCCAGTGAGAGCAAAGCCACGTTCACACTGTGCTGCCTGTGTCTCCAGAGCCCCCATGGTGCAAGCAGGACACTGATTCCCCAGCCTAAGGGACTGACAGACACCCATTTTGGAAGCCAGGCTCTGCCTGGTTGCTCTGTCATGCCATCCCCCCCCCTTTAAACCCTCCAGCATCTTCCCTCCTGCTCAGCAGCCTCACGCTCCACTGAGCTGGGAAAGGAAGCCCAGCTCCCAGTTTGTCTGTGAACTCACCAGGTTTCAGCCCAATTCCCACAGTTAATTAACTGCCTGGGAGGGGGGGTGCAGCTGGAGACACCTTCCCCCAGTCTCACAATGTGGGATAAAGAAATGTTGCCTTTATGTGGCCAGGGCAAAGCTCTAAAACCCACACAGGACCCAAATGGTTCCACAGCACCCACTGCATCACCCCTGGGGTGGGGGGTTGGAGGGCTGCTGCAGGGGGGGAAATGGCATCAAACCAGCAGCTGATTCCTTGGGGGATGTTTGGATTCACCCTCCCTCCCCAGCTGGGTTCCTCTGTGGGCTTGGTAAGACAAGGGATGCCCAGTTTGGGACTGTAGCCCTGTGCTCCTCCCAGGAGAGGGTTGGGTGAGCTGAGGATTCACAGAATCCCAGACTGATTTGGATTTCAGGAACTTCTGGGGATCCCCCAGTGCCTCCCCAGAGCAGGGTCCCCTCAGCAGGCTGCACAGGACAGCGCCCAGGGTCAGGGGGGTGGGATGGCTCCAGAGAGGGAGGGAGACTCCCCAACCTCTCTGGGCAGCCTGGCCCAGGGCTCTGCCACCCTCCCAGCACACAAGCTCCTCCTCAGGCTCAGGGGGAACTTCCTCTGCTCCAGCCTGTGCCCAGGGCCCCTTGTCCTGTCCCTGGGCTCTGCTGAATCTTCATTCAAGGTGTTTGGTTCCTTCACCCTTGGCGTGCTGGCTGTGACTTCTACCATGTGCTTGTGCCTCTGTGTGTGTGTTCTCAGCTGAGGCTGTGTTACTAACCTGCTCTCCCTCTCCCTGTTCCCTCCCACCCTGGGCGGCAGAACTCAGATGCAGTGGTGAAGGTGGATGTGGTAAGTGATGGATCCTCTCTGCAGCCCTGCTCCCAACCCTGTGCCCCTTATCCAACCCTTCTGTGTGGCTTTCAAGACACCATGTGTCCCCACCAACCCCAGGATAGGTCAGGAGCAGCACCCCTTCATCCCAAGTTGACATCCCAGAGGCAGAGCAGCATTGTCTCATCAATAGATAGGGCAGTGGCCTGGTTCTTGCAGATGGAGAAGCTCTTTGGGGGCAGAACTCCTCTGCCCCAGGAGGACCAGGTTGTGGGAGAGATGCTGGATATTCCCACCACAACCAGGTACCAGGTGCAGAAGGTTTTATGGCAGCATGGAGCAGCCCCAGGGCCCTTTGCTGGGCAGGGGGAGGATTGGTACCACTCAAGGCTTGGGTGCAGCAGCCTGGAAGATGCATGGATGGAAGGGATGGTGGAGAAGAGGGGATGTCTCCAGACTCTCTCTGGAGCCTTGGGCATCTTCCTCAGTGTCTGAGGGGAAGTTCTAATGAGGCCACCCCACTGTCTTTGTGGCTGCTTCACCCACGACCTCTGCACTTGAAGAGATGTTTCACTTCCACCTGACCCCTCTTCTCCCCTGCCTTTGCCCCCGTTGTCCCTGCAGACTGAGGAGGAGAAGGAGAAAAAGAAAAAGAAGAAGAAAGGAGGAGGAGGAGAGGAAATAGAAGAGGAGGAGCCTGATGAAAGCATGCTGGACTGGTGGTCCAAGTATTTTGCTTCAATTGAGACTATGAAGGAGGTGGGTGCTGAGCAGGGGAGGGGTGTATGTTGGGGTGAGAGGAAAATGTTTCCTGCCTGAGTGGTCTCACCTATTTCCAGCGACTTCCCAAGGTGTGGTGAAGTCCTGAGCTCCTCACTAACCTTGTCCAACTGTCAGCAAGGCTTTAGGTAGGGTAGACAATGGCAGGACAAGGGGGATGGAGTGAAGCTGGAGGAGGGAAAGGTTAGAGGAGAGACTGGGGGGAAGTTCTGTGCAGAGAGAGTGGGGAGGGGCTGGAAGGGGCTGCCCAGAGAGGGGGTGGGTGCCCCGTCCCTGGGAGTGTCCAAGGCCAGGTTGGCTGGGGCCCTGGGCAACCTTGTGTAGCTCCAGGCCTGGAGGTTGGTGGCCCTGCCTGTGGCAGGGGGTTGGAGCTCTGGGACCCTTGGGGTCCCTCCCAGCCCAGCCCAGCCCGGGCTGGGATTCCATGGTTCCTCCCCTCTCCTCAGCCAGGAGATGGGCACGAGGCTGGAGAGCTGGGCACATGGGAGGGAAGGAGCTGTGGCTGTTGGGGGTCCCCAACCCAAAGGCCAGGGGGCAGCTCTTGTCCCCCCTCTCCCAGCAC
>VZTU01003124.1:15351-78200 GCA_013400835.1 Zapornia atra | reverse complement strand
AGGGGACGGTGCAGGTGGGACGGATGCTCTTCAAGGATGGAGCAAACAGGCAGCAGCACAGGATGGCTTAAAAGAAAGGGGGGAAAAAAAACCCAAACCAAATCCAACCAAGCAAACCAAACAAGCTGTGGGCTACAGACTTTGTCACAACCAAGGGGTGGGGAGTTGTTGGGCGGGAGGGGACAGGGACACACACAAATGCCAACACCCACGGGCAGGTGAGAAGCTTCAGGAGAAACGCTGCTGCGCAGAGGGACCCTGCAAGCTCCTTGCAGCTGGAGACGCTACTTCACACGCGATGAGGCAAACCACTCAGCCCTACAGCTACCGACATGTCTTCCATGGAAGAGTTCGTGAAGGATTAAACTCCGTAACAACAGGGGTTCGTGCCAGCTGATGGGGCGTCACCTCTCCCTGCCACGCTGGGGGGTCTGGGGCACACAAGGGTGTTGCTGGCCTAGAGTCAGTGTGTCCTGGACCATCGTTCCTGCATGGCCAGAACGCGGGGAGAGGGGGGCAAGCAGGTCATTGCACCCAAAAGCTGCAGGACAGCACTCGGTCCAGCTGCAGGCAAGCAGAAGGGAGAGAGTTCCTCTGCTGCTGCAAACTCCCTCCTGGACCCAGCCCAGAGTCCTGAAACAGGGGTGGCTGCCTGCAGTCAGATGGGGGGGGTATTGCAGGTGAGGGGGCTCTGCACTGCAGGACCCCAGCTGGGAACGCGTTGGTTTGCAGAAGCACAAAGCAAGCTGGGGTATGAGGTGCTGCTTGGAGCTGGGCCTGGCAGCGCCTGCAGGGTTAGGCTTGGCTTGGGGTTAGGCTTAGCTTGGGTTTAAGCTTGGTTTGGGGTTAAGCTTGGCTTGGGGTTAGGCTTAGCTTGGGTTTAGGCTCAGCACGGGGTTAGGCTCGGCACGGGGTTACCTGAGGAGCCCGCGAGCGGGATGCGCCGCTGCAGAGAAGCAGCGCAACCCAACGGCACTTACCGTACCCGGTGGTGGGCAAGCCCAGGTGCTTCATACGGTTTTTGACCAGCTCAGAAAGCTCCTGCCGCTCGGAGCGCCGGTACAAGCTGAGGCGCTGCTGGCTGATCCACTCGGCCGTCTTGCTGGAGTGCTTGTTGCCCTTCCTGCTCAGCCGGCGTGCCCACTGCATGCTCTTGCGCCGCAGCAGCGGGTGCTCGGACTGGTCGCTGGAGCACGAGTTCCTGTGGTGGCTGGTCTTGATGCCCCAGTGCTCCTTGACATCCTTCGTGTCCTCGCAGTCCTCAACATTGATTGAGATCTGTGACTGGAAGCCCAGCAGGTCACGGAGGGGACCAGGGGCGATGGGGTTGGGGCCGGGGTGGGGGGAGCCAAGAAGAGCCAGCCCTGTCTCTGATGGCGTGGGATCTCTCCCAGGGGCTGGGATGAGATCCTCCCTCTGACCCACATGCGCCCTTCCAGCTCATCATCACTGTGCTGGTGGCAGATGTGGGGTACACACTGCTGAGCCGAGTCCAACGGGCACCCAAGGGCTCTTGCCGGGTTGTCTTGGGGCTGCCCACGGCACAGCCATGCCCCTGCCTCTCTTCATGCTTGCAGCAGGCACACTGCTGCCTCTCTGGTGCAGCCATCCCCAGGAATTGTTAATTAAATGGTTTAAAGCATCACTAAGGAAGAGGAGGATCCCATTTCATTAACTTTCGGCTCCCTGCAAAGCCGAAAGCTGAAGGTATTTATGCTGGCACCCGGCTCACTCCCTGGCTCCTCATCCCCATTAATTACACCTCATGCCTCTCCTCCTCCCAGGCTGCCCAGGTTTGGCTGGCATCGCCCCTGGCAGGGCTGTCAGCACCGGGCTGATGGCTGGCACGGGGCAGTGGGTGGCTGTGGGTGGCCCAAGGAGCTGCCCGGCCAGCCGGGCCCAGCCATTCACCCGCCATCAGGGGGGCCCTGAGGCAGCGCTCACAGCCAGGGTAATTCTCGACAGGGCCCCGTGCCGGGGCTGGACGCATCACTCACCTGCGCTCTGATGTCATGGGGCTGTGGTGGGGGAAAGGAAGGAAAAGCGGGTGTCAGCAGCCCTGCCGTGCCCCGTCTGCCCGCGGGCTCGAGAAATCCCCCTCCCACCTGCAGCCAGGCCACTGCCTGGAGAGATGGGCCCTTATATCCAGCCAGCTCACCCGGCTGGGGGACCGGGACACCACCGGCACGGGGCTGCTGAGGAAGCGAAGGCAGAGCTCCCCCTGTCCTTGCTCCCCACCACCGCTGCAACGAGGTCTGTGGAGCCTCATGGACCTGACCAGCCTCAGGGACCTGTCTCTGCCAGGCCGGGAGCCCTTCCTGGCACACGCCACTGCTGCGCTCCTACCTCAGAGGTCGCAAACATGTGTGACTCAGTCCTGTAAATCCCAATGGGAATCTCCGCACTGGAGGAGCAGAGCTTCTGGAAGAGACGGCCGTACGTCCGGATCCACAGGTCATCTTCAGTGATCTTCATCTGAGCAACAGAGGGCAAGCATCAACCGCCCTGCGCTGTGCAGAGCCTGCTGAGGAGCGTCTCGGGGCTGCTCCTCAGCTTCATCCAGCTCTGCCATGGCATCTCAAAAGTGAGATGGGCTCCACAAACTGACCAGGGGCAGTTTCCAGCCCAGCCTTCAGAACCTCTTAGGTTTTTGGTAGCACAGACGCTCCCCACACAGAGGCAGGGGAGCAATGACCTGGCATCTCTACCTAATGCTGTCTTTTCCCCATTCCCAGAAGAGGGGAACCCTCCACCCACCCCCAAACGCAGGGTGATGGATCCTACTGGAGCCATGATGGGTTCAACCCAGAGGGACCCGGCACCTACCGCACAGAGGTAGCCAGAGCCCGGCGTGGTGTCAAGACCCAGCAGCAACCGAGTGATGGTGATCATGTAGTCCTTCACGAACGACTGGGGGAGACATTTGGGAAGAAGCCCAAGAAAAGGTTTGCTCAGTTACTCACTGGGAGGTGTGAGGGGGCAGCCATGGCTGCTGGAGTCTGTGACCCAGAACCCAGCAGGTCCTCACCTGGTAGAGCAGCGTGTCCAGCATGCTGATGCTGAAGACCCTCCCGGCCGCGAAGGGCAGCCGGAACATGAAGGCCAGGTTGGAGCCATTCTCTCGCTCTTTCTGGAAGAGGAAGGGGGGGATGTGAGCACCTGCAGCCAAACACCATTGGCAGGGGCTTGCTTGCATCCTTCTGGGGTGCTTAGCAAAGCCAAACCATGCAGCCTTCCCACACACAGGTTGCCCAGAAACTGGAAGACTCGTGAAAACAGGAGGACACCAGCATAGTGGTGTGCTGGAAGGGGACCAGGGCAGCATCCACCTTGCTCTGGGTGAAAAAGGGCTTCCTTCTCCATGCAAATGTGCGAGACGGGATTTTTGTCATGGGCTGGACGGGGTCCTTTCACCTGCCCCAGTGTCTGGATCAGGGGTCTTTTCCTTCCATGTCAGAAGATCAGCATCAGTACAGTGACCCCACTGCCTCAACCCTGACTCAGAGGCCCAGTGTGCCCAGCACAGCAGTAGGTGGAGCAGCACAAACTCCAGTCACCCAATGAACACACCGATACACAGGAGAAGGTGGCAAGTCTGACAATGGACAGCCTGCACACTTGTTCATGGCAGCGTCTCTCAGGTGCGTGACACTAACCGTGCAGAAGAGCGTGGGACCTTGAGGAGCTCAAAGGCAGTCACTCTGTGCTGAGTTCCCAGACCCCCTGTGCAGGGGAAGACCTTCTCTTACCTTTTCTAGCTTGGAAAGGGCAAGAGAGTAGCTGTCCTTCGCTCTGAACTGCATGAACCTCATGTTGGAGGGGTGGGTCAGCTCTGTGATAATGCTGAGGCTGGGGAAGAGCCTGTGATGAAAAGAGACCCACTGTCCTGCTGCTCACTGGGAAGGGAGAGCCCTCCCTGCACATAAAGCTTGAGGCAGACCCAGACCACCCCACTGTCCTTAGCCACCACCCCAGCTCCCAGCACCCTTCCCGGGACTGTCTCCAGCAGAGGTAACTGGCTGTGACGGAGCCAGGGCAGCGCTCACCCCTCACCTGAACATGGTCTGGACGTTGACAATGGTCTTTGCATCCGCCATGTAGTCCTCCTCAGCGCTCATCGTGCTCTCCTTGTCTACAACCACCAGATTGTCAGCGTAGATGATGCCACACTGCAGCAAGCTGTCCAGGCTGGGCAGTGGCCAAAGGGAAGAGTTTGGGGTCAGCTCTTGGAAATGACACAGGGAAGGAGCACGCTGCAGTGTGCACCCTACGTCAAGCGCAGGCTGCTCCCAACCACCACCTCTTCACCTGCTCCCATCTACCGAGGCAGTTTGACAGCCCAAGAAGTCAAGGGTAGGCTCAGCTCTACAGTACCACCCCTGGGGCTTCTGGTGGGATGACCCAGGAGTCCAGGCTGGGGTAAATGTAACACATTTAGGCATCAGCATACAGCCGCAGGCGGAAACACCTACTTGTCAATTGTGCCCTCCATGTAGTAAACCATGGGGAAACAACAGATGGCTTCCAGGAAGTGATGCTCAGGCCTGGAGGAAGAGCAGCAGAGAGCAACATGGTTTAGCAAGCGTAATACGTGTGTCAGGTACAGACACAAACCCCACACACGTGTCCCCGGGGCCAACATCAGCCAAGGTACCCAACCACAGCACCACCACACTACTGTCCCCAAAGAAAAGACACCCAAGAAAACACAGGGGCGGGCTTGGCATGCTGGAAACCTCTGTGGAAAAGTACTTGCTTGTTGTCCAGCAGCAACACGATGGGGTTCAACTCTTTGCGGGACCGATAGTACGCCCGCAGCGGGACGATGAAGTTGTACAGCCCGTTCCCAGCTGTCTCTGCCGAAACGATGATCAGCTTGTTCTTAAACCCGTAGGCTTTGGCATCTTCAAAGCTGTTGTGCTTGCAGCCCTGTGCAGTGGAAGGCAGTGTGGGGACTCAGCCAGCCACCCACCATGCTGCTCCAGGGAGGGAGGGAGGGCTGCTACTGCCCCCATCCCCATCGCACCTTGTCCAGCCGCAGGCAGCAGAAAGGGGCTTTCTCGGGTAGGAGATGGCACAGAGTTGGGGAGCTCCCGATGTAGGGGGAGTTGGGAGGGTAGCCCTTCACGTACCTGCAGCAGGGAGAGGACACAGGGACAACACTCAGACGCTGGGGAAAAAACCTTCAAAAGCTCAGGCACATCACCAGCAAATGCTCTGCAAAACTCATAGAGCCACAGAATCACAGAACCACAGAATCTCCTGAGCTGGCAGGGATCCATAAGGACCCTGGGTCCCTGGAGTGGACCACTGAGTCCAACTCCTGGCTCCACACATGCCCAGCTGAGCCAGAGCATGGGACTGAAGGCATCATCCAGATGCTTCTTGCCCTCAGCCCAGCTCGGGACTGTGACCCCTTCCCTGGGGAGCCTGTCACAGCGCCTGGCCAGCTCTCCCACAGCAGTTGGAGTTTCACAGAACACACGTATTTCAGAATCTCTTTCGCTGTGCAAAGCATAATGGGAGTGTAAATAGGCAGCGCTGCCGGTACAGGTGGAGAGTCAGCAGATCCACCCAGCCAAAGGGAGACAGGGCAGGCAGCTCCAGGAGAGGAGGGCGATGCTGAGCACGCGTGCTTGTGCAAAATCTGAGGGGCTCAGCCTGAGCACCCCACAGGCACCACCGAACACCCATCATGGGCAATGGTCCCCAACTCTCTGCATGGCGGGACAGCTCGAGCAAAGGCAAGTGACTCACTCCACAACCGCCGACCCCTCCTCGTCCGACTGTGTCATCTCATCTTCCGACTGGTCGCTGAGCAGGTCGCAGGGCAGCAGGGACGAGGTGTCAGCCAGCTCCAGGACGGGCGCGATGCTGGGCCGGCGGTTGCCGGAGCCGTTCTCCGCCGGCAGCGTCAGCTTGCTGCTGTTAGCGGGGCGACACTCTGTGTTTTGCAGGTCCATGGCTACTGTACCTGGACACGGTGGGGAAGGGAGTGAAGCAAACAGGCTATAAGGAGGTGAAAAGAGCTGTGTCAGCCAAGAGTTGCACCCTTGAGCCCTGCACAGAGCCGAGGTGGAGCATGCGGGGCCGTGTGTCGTTAAATACATCCCAGATGAGGCTAAGCCATGCATGGGGAATGGGGAATGCAGGCAAAGCACCCATCAGCAACCTCCACCCAGGGAACTGGGGCATGGAGCATCTCCCCAGGGCACAGCTTGGCTGCTCTTGTGGCTGGCACAGGATGCTGGCCCTGGTGACTGGCCCTCTCTCCATCCCCCCACTGTGGCTGCCTCCATGGTGCTGCCTGAACCACTTTGCCCCTCAGCTGCTCACTGAGCCCTGCCACAGCTTTTATTGTGCTGACGCCTCTCAGAGCTGACAGCCCCCCTTCCTAAGCCTCTCCTGCAGACCTCTGCAGGCTCTGGGAAACCCCAGCCGGGTTAGGAACAAGCTGATGCCACCATGCCTGGCCCTTGCTGGGATGCTGCCCTGCCTGTGAATGTCCCTTCACCCCAGGGAGAGGCAGATGGGTAGCTCCGGACACAGCACAGCACCTTCATTCACCTCCCACATCTTTCCTGGTCAGACTCAAGTCATCATATGGGATAAGAGAAGCCTCCCCATCCCATCCTCCAGCAGCTTCCAAAAATCAAACTTATTTCTGAGGTATTGAGTGGGGCTACCGAGCCACCATGAGAAGCCCCTGCTGAGCCTCTCGCCTGAGTCTCAACCAACCAGAGATTTTCAGATGCTCAGGAACATGGGGAGTTCCCCAGGGAGCAAACCCCAAGCGCTGGGCTCACTGGACACCACTGCCCCACGCTCATGCGATTTCTCTCCCTCTCATTACTTATTGCCAAAGGTCCCTCTGCAAACGAGCCACGTAATGAGAGCGCTGCCAAACGCCGCTCAGCGAAGCGCTCTGGGCCTTGCTGGGGGATAATCTATGCAAATTGCTGCTCGTGAGTACAAATGCATAAATTATTTGCCTGAAATATAATCGGCTCGGGCAGCGCAGCCTCTCCAGGCAGCCCCAAACCTCACTTTCCCCAGCTACAATCTGGAAGTAATGACTCATGGTATTTTTTATTTGCAGCAAGGCAGCGCTCGCTGCAGAGCAAACCCTGCTCTTCCTGGGGCCGCCAACGATAAACATGATTTGGGATGTGGCCAACAGTGTTTTACTCCCCCAGCCAGGGCCTGGGGGATTTATGCAAATATCTTTAATGACAATGGACATCACAAGCTTTAGTCATGATATTTGAGCTTGCTGGGAGCACCAAGAGTAGAAGCAGCAGGGTGTGTTTTAGAGGTGAGGTGACCGGGAAGGGAAAGGGATTTTTAGTGGCTCCCAGCAACACCCAGGTCAGGGCATGGCAAGGAGTTTGCAACACAAAGCCAGACCTGGGGAAGGAGATGAAACCAAACCTGGGGAAGGAGTTGGAACAGAACATGCAGGATCCTACCCTGCCTTCCCGGGGAGCCCTGCTGCCCCCCACCCCGCCGAGGCCCCCCCAACTCACCCATGCTGGCGATGATGCTGTGCACAGGCAGGCGGGATGGGCCGTCGTAGGTGCCTCTCCCCGCAAAGCCCTTCTTCTTCTGCTTCTCCTCCTGCTTGAAGATGAAGGCCGAGTTCTCCTCCTTGGTGATGTTGATGTAGAAGCAGGTGTCGGACGCTGCCATGATGTGCCGTGGGCCAGGGTTCAGCAGGATGCTCTTGTTCTCCTCCCTCCGGATGCCGATCAGGCAGACGCCATACCTGTGCCAGGAGCATGATGTGGGCAAAACCCCTTTGGAGCTTTGTTCCCACAAAAAGGACCCCACAGATCCCTCCAGCCCCGTGCCCCCAGGGATGCAGACCAGCCCTGCCCATCGCCCCCCTGCTCTCACTTCTTGTGCGCGTGGAAGGCGGCGTAGGTGAAGCTCTTCCCCTCGTACTCCATGAAGAACTTGCTGTCGCCCATCCGGATGTGGTAGACCTCATTGCCCGAGCAGCGCCCGTACATCCGCTGCCACTGCTCCGGGGACTCCTGGCCCTCCCTGCAACAGCAGTGTGCTGGGACAGGACCCCTCCGTTCTGCTGGGATGGGACCCCCCCTGCCCAGTGACAGGACAGGTTTCCCCTTCGCAGGGACAGGATGGGACCCCCTCCAGACACTGGCACAGCCCCCAGCTCCCAGGGCAGAAGCCCACAGCACAAGAGCTCCTCAGGGCTGGAGCTGCCGCTTCAACCAGCAGCAGTGAGATTACAGCAACACATCCCCAAGAGCTGTCGGTGTTTGCAGGCTGAGGATGAGCTCGTTTCCATTTCTAATTGCCTTTTTATCTAATGAGGGCTCCCGGGAGGCACTGAGGCAGGGTTCAGAGCCTGTGCTGGCAAACAGCTCCGAGCATGGGGTGAGAGTGATGGGGCAGCAACAGGGCAGAAGTTTGTGGCAGACCCCAGAGGTGGCAGGGAGGGATGAGGAGGGGTGGGCAGCACTCACTGGCCGCGGGAGGTGTGCACCAGCAGTGTGATGAGGGTGGAGGTAGCTGGGCAGACACAGTTCAGTGCCAGCATGGCGTATTTGCACTCCTCTTCACAGACGACGTGATCTGAAAGGCAGAAGGGACCATCACAGCAGGGAAGGGGAGGGATGGGTTCCTCGGATGGCTGTGCCTGGAAATGTGGTAATTTTGGGGTGGTGCTGGGGGCTTCCTGGCAGTCTGGGGGGGCTTTCAGCCAATCAACAGCCCATGGGGAACACCACAAGCAGGATTCATGCAGGAACGCAGGCTGGAAACCAGCCAGCCAGACACCAGCCCACCAAGGCCACCTTCCCTGTGTCCCTGGGGATGCTGATATGCCTGCACATAGTCCACCCTGGAGCCAGCTCTCCCCCCAGCCCCAAGCATTTTGCTGCAGGCTTTCGTGTGCATCACAATAAAGCAATTGGGAGGCATCTCAGCATCCCTGACTCCCCCAGAAGGACACACTGCTGGAGACACCCGTGACATCAGGTAGGACAGCCCAGACAGGGAAGCGAGCAGTGCTGCCCGCTGCCTCCAACTCACCAGCAAACTTGACATGGAACTTGTTTTCAGGCTTTAAGATCTGAACGTAGAGGGGACAGTTGGGAGCAAAGTCTTTCACCGCCCAGGCTCGCAGGATGGTCTGGTGGTCCTAGCCAAGGAGAACAACAAGAGCTGCTTGTCTAATGGCTTATTCCCCAGTGCTTCTACACCCAGGATGACCTGCAGAGCAGCCAGCCAACACGGAGACATGGCCAGGGCTGCTCTAGCACCCACTAATGGGGTAACCGCTCTCCCCTGCTCCCCAAAACCCAGCATTGATGGAAACTGGGATAACAGAGGGAAGGTGAGCCCGTGGGGGCTGGCAGTGTGCAACTGCACATCCCTGTGCTACCGCTGCGTTTCTCTGCAGTCATTGTCTGCCTGCAGTATTACAAGCAGGGCTCCCACACTAAGCTCTTCCCAGCAAAGGCCCTGTCCTGACTGGGTTAGGGAGGGTGATTTTTGGAGGGAGCTCTCCCAGAGCCCTCCAGGCACACAGCCTGTGCTGGCACCCAGGGCACAGAGCTCAGCACCCCCCTTGCCCCAGCTGCCTCCTGGTGCACTCTTGTGCCACGCAGAGACAAGACACAGAGCCCACCCCCATCCCTTCTCGCCTGAGAAACGAGCCATCCCCAGGCTGGCTTACTGCCGCAGTGCGGTCCACCTCGTTTCGGCTGCTGAGGATGAAGCAGGCTTCTCCATTGTCCATCCTGCAAACAGATTGCAGCGACCCTGTGAATAGCACAGATCAGCACACCGGGCATCCGCCCGCACCGGCCAGGGCGCTGCCAGCCCCCTCCGAGACCCCAGCACAGGCATGCAGGGACACCTATCGTCATGCATCTGGGCTGGTGCTGCTGGGGACCCTCCTCTGCAGCTCCAAAGCCCGCGGGCAGCTTGGTAGCGCAGGAGGACCAGCCTTGCCGTGGGCGCGTGGCGTGTCCCTCTGCTCACTTGGCTCTCATGAGGTCCTGGTCCTTCAGCGCAGAGCCCTGCAGGTAGATCACACGCTGGGACCACAGAGGGATCTGCAGGACCCGTCGCACCTGGATGTCCATCTCTGTTGGGCACAGGATCACCACGTAGTAATCCTGCAAGAGAGGGAGGGGTCGCGTGGGTCAGTGGGCTGGCAGCCTGGCACACGCCTGCTGCAGCGAGCTGGGACACAGCGTGAGCAAATACATCTTTCAGGGCTTCTGGTGTTTGCTCCTGGTGCACAGCACCCTGTACTTGAGGGTCTTGCAAGTGTCTTGGTAAAGATATCAGCATCTTCCCCACCCTGCTCTCCATAATAAAGCCAACACAGGCACGTTGACTAGGAAAGAGCTGCACACCCACAGCAGAGCAGAGCCTCTTGCAGCCACAGAAACGAGCAGGATTTTAAGGCTTGAATGTATGGAACCAAGGCTGGGCGATGGTAATGAAGCGTATGTGAGTGTTGGAGTGAAATGCAAATCCAAAACACGTCTGTGATGCTCTTCTCCTGGGGAGATGGAAAGGCACAGTCATTTGCAAGAAGATCGCTTCTCATGTGGGGAAGCTGCAGGAAGAGCTGGGCAAATGTCACTGAGGTTTAGCAATCGCTTGTTCTGTTTCTGCCTGAGACTCTTCACTCAGCAAAGACACCCTTACATGTGTAAGAGCCCTTCTGGTCTCTCCCCATGCGCTCACACAGTGATGTAACAGGCCTGGCCAGAAAATGGGGTGGATCAGGTGGAAATCCCCTCACCAGTGAGGTGGCCCGAGGGTACCACTTGTCATCTCTGCTTGGCCAGGCCTGGGTGGCTTTTACCATATTCTTTGCTACACCCACTGTAGGTGGGCAGGGCACCAGCAGTGACCCTGCCATGCCCAGCAAGGCTGCGAGCCTGGCAAGGGCCAGTGTTGAGCGAGCACAGCATGGCAACATGCTGGTCCTCACCTGAAGGCGTGGGTGGGCATAGAACTCATTGAGGAAATCCATGAGAAGGTCAATCTTGAGGGAGCTGACACAAAGAACAACATGCTTCTCTGTCTGGGCACGGTGACGGCTGTAATTGCCTCCCGACTTCTGCCGCTCCATCCACAGGTAGACAAGCTCCTCGAACTGCAAATGAAGGCCAAGAGCTGATGCACCCATCAGCGGGGCCGCCTGGGTGCTGGCTCTGCATCCCTCTCCATCCTTGGCTGTGTAGGTCTAACCTGGAGTGGCAGCACGACCAGGGCAACGCAAATCATTATCACGACGAGGAGCTGGGAAGGCCAGATCTTTGGGGTCACATCTCCGTAGCCCACAGTGGAAAAGGTGACGATGCAGAAATAGAAGGACTTGAAGAGGGAGAGCTTCTCACCAGCTCTTTCTAAATGCTGGATGCCACAGGTCCTGCAGAGAGAAAGCACACCCCACAGTGAGCGCTCCCCTGCCTGGCAGCACTCATGGTGTCTGCTGGAGTCAGTGAGGAACCCAAGAAGGTGACTTACACCCACATCCATGGAGGAAATTTGTCTGTAACATGCTGTCAGCGTCAGTGGATTTGTGTCACCAACAGAAATGATTCAGCTAATGGCCCTTACAGATCAAGGAGTCAGTCAGGTGGGAGTGCTCACCAAAGCCCTGTGAGGAACTCTAGGTCCCAGTGATGGATCATGGTAAGACCACGCCATGGACAGCGTGCTGAACATCACCCTTGCATTGCAAAAACTGAAAATGTGGAGGCAAGCAGCTGTCCCAGCCAGGCTCTGGAGGGACTCAGCCAGGGAAGCCCCAGTTTTGGGGGGATGCGCTCCCAAGGCAGGACCCAGATCCTGCTGCCCTTGCAAAGCCGTGCCGCAGAGCCGCCTCGTTCCCCACGGTTAGGTGGGCAGTGCAGATTCAAAGTCATCTTCTCAAGTGTCCCCTACGCCACACCCTGGACCCGCACCACAGCCCTGCCACATCCATCAGGACACACGTCCACAGCCCCAGCAGGCAGGATCTGCCACAGGCCGGGAGCTCTGACGAGCTCTGAAATTGCATTACTTGTTCACATCAGAGGATCATCTTTATTGCCGAAGACTCGTGAGCCTCAAAGCTTCATTTCCTCTCCATCCAGCAGCTTAATCGGTGGTGTGTATGCTCCAAACACCAACCAAGGGAGCTCGAGGAAGATTCAAGAAGCCTAATTCACAGCTAAGTACCCAGCGATGAGAACAGGCTCTTTCATAAAGCAATGCCCTTGCTGATGGCAATGCGTGGGGTAAAGGGCCTGGTTAATTAGCAGAAGCCCCGGGTGGCTCATTACACAAACAAGCTGGTAACTTGGTGAGGAGGAAGAGCATGGTCAGAGCCAGTGAGCACAGTGGGTCCTAGTGCTCTGAGCTGTCACACATGTCTGAGCCTGTGTCCATGTGCAAAGCTGCTGTCCCTGCCCCTTGGCTCTGCAGCACCCACAGCCCTGCTCCGAGACCTGCGCCCGCACCACCCGTCTCCCTCCGACAGCACCCTCATCCTCACACATACCCAGCAAAAGGTTTCCCTTAAAAATCATATAATTAGGGAGGATAATTAGTTTCTAAATTAGGAATTGATCTTCCCCGTGCTCAGTGTGCTGGGGAACGAAGAGAGGTGGGGAGGAGCCCGGTGCTGGGAGCTGGTGGTGCAGGGCATCCTCCTGTAGTTCCAGCGCACGTGGCTGTGTCTGAGCCAAAGCGCCTGGACAGGAGTGGGAACCCAAGGCACACTCCTTGCCAAGGCTCCCCCAGTTCCAAAACTCAGTCTGAGGAACTGGGACTTGTCCCATTAGTGAAGGAAGGATGCCAGGAACCTGGGGAGCCAACCCCTTCAGCAACCTTGAAGAGCTCTGCTTCCCACAGGGTGCAAGAAGCTCCTGGGATGAAAAATCAGGCCAGAAGACAGAGCCTGAAGGCAGAACCCCTCTGGCTTCCCACATCGCTCCAATATGTCCTGGCAAGGCCATCCCACCAGGACTGGGAAGGTCCCACCCCACCTCCCTCTCCTGTAAGCCCTGTGAGAGCCTGACTCCACCAGTCACTCCGGGATGCTCAAAGCTGGTTTCCCAGGATGAAGAAGGTGGTTTAGTGAATCAAAGAGCAACACTCACCCTGTGAAAACGAGACAGAGGAGGGTGCAGATCAGAATGAGCACCTGGTTAAACATGGCAGACTGGGTCCTTTGTATGGCTCGGTGCAGGTCGTTCTGGGGAGAGAGGAGAAGGCTCTCACCAGCTCAGGGAGGCTGAGGGTCAAGTATTCCTCCAGGTACCGACTGCTGTCTTGCTGGCTCCAGCAATGCCCCCCTGGATGAAGGTCAGGCCAGAATTTGGCCCTTGAAAAGGGATGGGCATTTCCATGAACCAGGACAGACAGCTTGGGCGGAGTCCAGGTCCAGCATCACCAGCTGGCAAAGCCTCACCCCCACCAACCCCAGCACAGCCTCTCCGAAATCCCACCCAAGAGC
Organism: Zapornia atra; assembly: GCA_013400835.1. NCBI lineage: Eukaryota > Metazoa > Chordata > Aves > Gruiformes > Rallidae > Zapornia > Zapornia atra. Next base: position 64,705 of record VZTU01003124.1, on the reverse strand, counting down.
CAGTGGCAGGCAAGGACATCCCATCCCATCCCATCCCATCCCATCCCATCCCATCCCATCCCATCCCATCCCCACTCCCGTCCCCCTGCCCTCAGCATCCCCATGGCAGAAGAGCTGGCTGAGAGGTGTGGGATGCATCCAGTCACTCACAATCATGTTCTCCAGGGCGTACTTGGCAAGCCAGCAGTTCAGAAACACAGGAATGAACAAATTCCTCAGAGGGGGCCAGAATATCTATGAAAGCAAGATAAAAAACCCCCTCATGTTTCAGGGACAACGATCCAGAGAAAGTCATTATGTTGGAAAATATTGAAGGAAAAAAAACCTTTCTGCCAGCTTTAAATACTACTTGGCCAGACATCCACTTATCTCTATTTCACTACCAAAACTACAGTACTTATTAAGCTTAAAGCTGTTAGAAAATGTCACTGGGAAACACTCACTGTGATAATAAATGGCACCGTGTTAATCATCTCCAGGATGAACGAAATGCGAAAAATCTGTTCCCAGATGTTCCCCTGAGGAATTAAAGACAGATCATAATTAAACAGGCTTGAAAATCTACCCAAGGACAACTGACAAGCTCCCCCTCTGCCACAGTCCCTGCTAGATGGGGGAAATGCACCAGAACGGCCAGGAAAACACTGGTTTGGCTGTGAGAGAGAGATTCAGTTCCCTTCCCGAACTGTCTGGGCCTTTCCACAGCTGTGACGTCCCTCTGTCCATCCCTGCTGCTGCCCAAAACCAGGGGACAGCAATGCTTTGTGTAAGGATGGAGGAGAGTGACTGACACAGATGGCTGGCACTCAAACCAGGTGGGTGAGACAGAGGCTGGGTCCCTTCTGCCAACTGTCCCAGGGAGCCCGAGAAGATGCCATTTGTTAAGGTCACTTTTCTTGGCCATTTTAAGGGGTTCTGGTCCAAAGGAGTCAGCTTGTGCCTCTCCGTGCCTGGCCTGGAGCAGTGCCTGCTATCTCCAGCACCAGCAGACCTTGGAGTCACGCTGCCAAGCTCAGCTCCAGGTCCGCAACCTTAGAGAACCTGGCTCCCCACCCCCTCCAAAAAGCAGCAACCCTTTGTAAAGCAGGTTTGGATTTCAAGGAAGGTGGAAAAAGATGCCCCAGCTCTGCTCTGCCAAACACTCATCCAGCAGCCCAAGGGGGAATGAGAAAGGCAAACAGCCAAGGCAGCGGAGACATCACTGAGACAAACGTCTCCGAGGATGCTTCAGGCTTCAGACAGATCAATGACAGAGAAACGAATTCACACCAGGGAGGGGGGGGTCAGACCCAGCCTGCCCATCACTGTCCACTGCCTGCCCTGGGGCACTCACCTTGTAGCTGAGATAGATGAGCAGCATGGTCTCCAGAAAGCTGATCAACGCGATGCTGACCTGCAGAGACGGACAGATGAGGGCTGCTGAGGGGCTTGTTCCAGGCACTGTCCATCACTCAGAGGCCTCTGCTGAGCCCTCCTGTGATGGGTACCACAGACATGGCCCTCATCCTTTCACTTCCCAGCACCTGTTTTGGGTGAACGTCAGCCAGGCACGAGCAGCAGGCGTGCAGCCAGCCCTGAGCAGGAGCTGATGGGCATTCAACCCTCCTACGAGCGATTCCCCAGGCAGCTGCTGGGCCTGAAAGCAGCCCCTGATGGGTACAGCTGCATCCAGGCTGGGGAGGAGCCGAGCCAGCCTCCTGATTTTATCTTCCTACAGCTCATCCTCTCCTACAGCTCCCAGATTTTCACCTATGGCTGCTCTGGGGAAAAGCCCCAGCTCATTTTCTGCTCAGTCAAGAGAAGCTGTTGCCCATCCCTGTTGCGGACAGAGGATGCCCAGAGACAGGCTGGTGGCAGAGCTCAAACCCCATCTCTTGCTCTGCTCCTGCACGCCCATGCCCGGGGTCTGGGCACTCACCTGCACAGCCCACAGCGGCATTTTTCTATCCACCCAGAAGATGTGTGACCTGCAGAGGAAATTCAAAGCAGATCTGAACTGTAGCCTGGCCAGCAGTGCCTTTCCCTGCACCAAATGCAAATCTGAGGCCATCACTGATGCAGGGTCCAGCACAAGACCGGTACTGGTGTTCCAGTTTGCTCAAGCAGCCTCTGCACTGGGGATAAGCCAGTCCCAAGGGTGCAGCCATGGCACTTGTCAATTGATTTAATCCTGGGAGGGTCCTTCAAGCAGCCCTGTGGCTGTGGGCAGCTGCCAGCACCATCCACCACCATGCTCCCGTATCCCAGACCCCAGCACTGGAGCAACCCTCAACTCACCAGTTTATCTTTGTGGACTGGTTGAAGGCTGTGTAATTCTGCTTTTCGCATTCCCAGCTAGGAGGAAAGAGAGAGCAGGGGAAAGTAGTCAGCAGAGGGGGAGGAAGGAAAAGGGGTGCTGGCATTGACTCCCTGGGCTCATGGGGTGCCCTCGCCGCTCTGTCCTGATGCTGGAGGTGGTCCCCAGACAACGCTCCCATGGGTCCAAATGCACACTGGTCTCTGTAACTGGGGCTTTCCACAGGAACCCATCTCACCCAGGGAATTTTCAACATCTTATTACTGGTGAATGAGACCCACAGGGCACTTCAGACTGTAGCAGAGAGGCTGCAAAGTGCTGCTCCTCACCCAGCACTGGGCTGCCTGGGAACCGTGCCCCAACACAGGGCAGCAGCTGGGAATTACCAGGTTACAGTGAGCAAAAGCTGCTGAGCATCAGTTTGTAGAACAGGGTACCCAGGAGGCAACCAGGAGCCAAGCCCCCCCATCCCACCTGGCTGCCAGGGATGTACTCCCACCAGCCAGCTTTTATTTCTCCACACCCCCTCAGGGAAGCAGAGTTTCCTGACCTGTAGCTCTGCTAAAGCTTTCCAAGGAACACACCTATGTCAGGCTTAATTCTTAGAGATTTGAAATCGCTTTTGGACCATGTGGACGTACGTGGTAGCCTGCAGCCTTTGCAAAGAGGAAATCCAATTGCTAATTCTCCTAGGTCTTGGGGAAAAAAACCAGCTAAACAAAGCAAGGACATGTTGAAAATAGGCTTCTACTGAAACCCAGCACAAAGCTGATGCATAGAATCATCAGCCACCTCGGGGATCTAAATGGCAAAACGTATTTCCTTCCTGAATGCTTAAATGAGATTTAGCATCAGAGTCTTCAAGGGCATCAGAGTTCAGAAGACACTTGCATGGTGACGCCCTCATCGTGAGCTCTTGCCTGTGCCTACACCCTTTACAGCCAGGGAACGTGATGCTGAATTCTTCTGCCACCTTTTCCCCCCACCCCACGTGCCCCCAGCTGGGCCAGTGGGTGCCCACCCGCCTGTCCATGGGGTTTGAGCAGGGAGCAAAGCCCACCAGGACCGGCAGGTTTGGCTAAAATACCAATTGAAACAGCTGGAGTGAGGAAAACAACCCATCGTGCACCTTCCCACCCGCTGTGAGGAGCTGCGGGCGCGCAGGGCGGTGGGGGGGGTCAGCAGGGGCACTCACCAGCCGATGCCCTCCTCGGGGTTGTCGAGCAACACACGGACGATGTACAGGAGGCAGGTGAGCAGCTTCAGAGAGAAGTTGAAGAGTCGGATCCTCAGGCCTGCGGCAGAGGGGAGCGCGGTGTGTGCCAGGCAGCGCGCCCCATGTACCCCCTGTGCCTGTGAACCCCAATGCGCCCCAGGTACCCTGAAGCATCCCATCCTTCCCGTGCAACCTGTGTGCCTTGTGCAGCCCGATGCACCCCATGTGCCCTCTGCACCCCAGTGCACCCCGCAGCACAGCCTCTCCTGTTCCCCACAAGCTCCGCACCGCCGGACCCCCCTGAGCCCCAGGGCAGCACACAACCCTTGCTCAGGCTTTACCCAGGGCTCTACACATCCTACCCAGTGTTCAATGCACAGGGGACTAATACAGAGAGAAATAACGATGAATCAGCACTTTGCTGGCCCAGGTACATGTGAAAGCCAAACCAGGGAGCTGCGTATCACCTGCATTAGCAGGCAGCCACAGAAAGGCATCAGACTGGCAGAGCTGGGGCACCACCACGCTGCCCACAGCTCGCAGGGCCGGCAGGCAAGAGCTGCTGCTCTACCCACTCTCCCTTCCCAGCCAGTTCATCGGGTTATTACTCAAATTACAAGTGAGGAATTCATCACATTTTCATTAAAAACTTCCCTGCGGGCGCCCCGTTGCGCCACGCTCTGGCTTTTAACGAGCTGACAGGATGCAGGGAGGAAAAGAAAATGTGGATTTATAAATTAAGGAGCAGACTCCCTCCAGACAGCTAATGACATCCCAGAGAAAGAAAATAAAAACACCATTAGTCAAGTGGAGGCTAATCCAGATGGCTGAAGTGGGAGCAGGTAACTCACACCCTGCGTGGGCTGTCCCCACAGCCGCTGACCTCCCTGGGGCATGGGGAGCATCACCAAGGTCTGCGGTGGGGACCTTTGCTCCCTGTCCACCCCACCACCCCCAGGTAGTTCCTGACACCCACCCTGCTCCCAGTCAATGTGCTCCTGTGCTGTGTTTGTCCCTGGCAAGCAAAGGCAGCAGGAAGCATCACCTCCTCCCCATGCAACCATATCCTCCCATCCCAAGTTGGTCAACACCCAACAGGCAGCAGCATCCCTGGGCTGGGCAGCCAGCGCTGGGGACACACGAGGACACGGCCACCAGCAGATGGCAATGGCTTCTCATCCCATGAGGACGGAGCACGCTGCCCCAGCCGGCGTGGGGTTTGGTGGCATGCACGGAGCACTCACTCGACCGCTGGTTTTTGATGAAGAAGAGCTTCAGTCGCTCCTTGAAGGTGTTTTCATTCACGTAGAACTCGACCTGCACCCTGTGGGGAAAGCACCCACAGGAGGAGCCTGTCAGCAGGGTGGGTGGTTAGACCCAGAGCCCCCCCAGGAGCCCTGTATCCCCCATCCTGGCTGGGTGACCCCCCTCCAAAGCAGCCCACGGCAGACCCTGGGCTCAACCCAAGTTCCCAGCTTCTCCCATTGTACCAAATCACCAGTACCACAGCCGTGAGCACCAGGACACAGCACATGGACCACTACCAAAGCAGCCGATGCCACCCACGGGGCCAGGTCCTACGCTGGGTTTGTGGGCTTTGCTTTCAGCTGACATTGGACGTGCAAACTTCTCCTCTCCCACACACTTTACCACATCCAAAGCCTCTCAGAAAAGCAGCAGCCTTGGAGCAGGCTCCCCCAGCAATGTTCTACCTGCTCCATGGCTGCAGCAGAGCAAGAGCTGCCGCGGGTACTGTCCCCAGCAGGGCCGTGCCCTGGCTCTGCCCAGGCAGCAGCAGCGTTCAGCATCCAAGCTGTTAAAATACAAATTGGATCTAAAAGGAGAAAAATTCCCTTTGTTGCTAAGATACCACATTTGGCCATTCCAGAAAAACCCAGGAGCTGCCAACCAACTCCCAGTGACTCTTTGGCATCCGGAGCCGCTGGGGACTCGTGGCACAAGGACAAGGTGCTGGGGCACCTCACAGCAACCAGCCAGGAGGTGAAACCTGTGACCACCATGGGCACCTCTTCATCTGCAGCTGCTCCAGCCTCCATCCCTGACCCCATCCACAGCCCTCCTGCTGCCCTGCTCCTCGTTGTGGGGGGATCCCCACATGCCAGGTGGATGCCCATCACCATGTGGATGGAGGCAGGGTGGGGGGGGGAGGCTCACCAAGGCTGGAAGTTCCTCCCTACAGATCTCAGAGGGGTCTGAGCACACTCGAATTAAGGGTGTGCAGGTAAAACCAGTCTCTGCTCTGCTGGCATTTCATCAAGGTGCAGAGCCCTGTGCAAACTCACTTCTTCACTGGGCAGGGCTATAAATCACCCTCCTGCCTGCTAAGTGCAGGATAAAAGGGACCATTTCGTGATGCCTCAGCTTTAGACTCCGAGCAAGACAGAGTCTGTGCCTTACTGCTACAGCCAATAATGGAGTTAAGTGCAATGAATTAGCTGCTTCTCCTATTTCACTGTATTCAACAAGTCTCTTAAGTAAGTGCTCCTATTATTACTTTTTTTTTTTTTTAACTGCTTGGGAGAGGTCATCAAGATCTCATTAATCAGGAGAATTACCAAACCAAGGTGAGGAAATTCACAGTGACAGTCATGTAACCTACAACCCCCCCCCATTCCTCCCCCCTTATTTCAGCCGTGCACTCCCCATGCACACGTGTTGCCTCCTGGCACACACACACACCACCCAGTCCTGATTTATTGGAAAGCAGCTGCTCCTCGCTCTGACAACAGAGGGATAAACACGTATTTACTGAGCTGATCAGGCAGCAAATTGGGAATGGGTTTTATGAGTCCCTCCTTGCTCTGGAGTCCCTTGTCCTGGTACCCACCGGCACCCACTGGCATTGCACTGGCTGCTGGTGAGGAACCTGCCCAGTAAAAAGCATGGCACATCCCTGAGAACTCCCTGGGGCTTCTTGTGGACTCCCTGACCAGGCTGAAAAGTCAGGTTTTTAATTGATGAGGCTTTTATGGAGATAAACCAAATACACAGAGAGGAACCCGTCAGCTCAGGCTGGGATAAAATTTTATAGGGGCATCGAACTTTGAATTCTTCTGCCACAAACCACACCTTGGGGTGGCACAGGGGGAAACCCCCAGCAGCTGCCTGGTCTGGTGGCTGGCAGGGACTGGGCCATGGGCTCAGGGTGGCTGATCTGCTCTGAGCATCCTTCAGCACTGGATAGGGGAGCCCAGGGCAGGGGGGGTGAGATGCAGCTGTCTGAGCCCCTCTGGCTCCAGAGCTGCTGTGGGCAGAGCCCAGGGGCTCCACACTGCAGGGTCATCTCATCCCCATCGATGTGAAAACACTGGGAAGCAAATGCTGAGCTCCCACTGCCCACCCACAGGCATGTCCCATGCGGACCCTGTCCCCTGCCTGGGGCCCTATGGGACCTCTGCAACAGAGGTGACAATAACCACCAGTCTTGGCAGGGCAGTTACTGGTGCCAGGAAGACATTTGGCACTGGTGCTGGTTGCAGTGCAGAGGGGAAGGATGCCCAGGCATGACTGGCAGTACTCTCAGCCAGCCCCTCAGTGGTGACCTGAGCGAGTGGCTTCTCCCCAGGACGTTTCAGAGTGCAGACTGAGGGAGGTTCTTAAACACAAATGCACCCGAGCAGGCAGGGTTCACCTGAGCAGAGGGGGTTCATGTGCCTCACCCCCAACACCCCCAGGCAGCAGCAGCAGGGACAGCAGCAGAGCCTGCATCTCCCTGATGCTTGTGGGGTCTGGCCAGCCTAAGGAGCAGGGGGAGTGGCTGGGGGGGGCTGTGCACCCAGCTCACCAGCACGAGGAAGAAGTGGGGAGGTGGGTGGGTGGCCACAGACCCTCCTGTGGGGCTCACAAGGCAGCATGGATACATGGGGAGCGAGCAGGGGAACTCAGGAGCGCTGGCTCAGCCAGCATGATGCCTTAGCAGCAAGCAGCCCCAGATGCAGAGCTGCCCAAGCACAGCTTTCACATGGCAAAACTAATCGTTTCCAAAGCCAGACTTGGCAAATAATTGATCTGTGTCCAGGCATAAATCAACTGCCACAACTGCTCACAACACTGCACCCAAAGCTAATTGCTCCTTCTCCTTATTAAAATGCCCAGGGTATGCTAGGAACCGGCCAGCAGCTCCATCATGAGCACTGGGCACCCCATTCATCAGAGCCCCTGAGGAGTAAGGGCCCTGAGGAGAGGGAGACTTGAGGGAGCACCATTCCTCTCCCAGACACTTGCTTCCACACCAAAGAAACAAAACAGTGACATAAATCTCTGTCGCCAGACAGATGGTTTGCTGATCTGCAGCAGTGCAGCCCACCTCAAGACTATGAATATAAACGCTGATGGGTAAAAGAACTGAGTGATTAGAAGAGATCTAACTTTTCCTGACAGAGCAGCCCATGTGTTCATCCCTCATAACAGCCTCAGCAAGAAGCAGCCCTTGGAAAGCAGCTGAAGTGGATCGGGGGGGAGAAAAAAGAGCCTGTTTATTGCTGCAGAGAGAGGAAGGAATCAAAGTGTATAGAAGAACATGGTCCTTTGGAGACAACCCGCTCTCACTGTCTGGGCTGAGCTGGTGGGGCTGTGTGGGACCCTGCAGCCACAGCCCCATGATGCCCTGGCTGAGTCCTGGCAGCCCCGTGGGGTGACCATCCTGTGGGGGTTCTGTCTGCAGCAGGAGGAGGGGGGCAGAGCCAGGGCTCAGCGTGACAGGGAACAGGCCACCACCATGGTCCAACAGCCTGCTCCATCCTGAACCTGCTCTGCAGGCACCAGGACAACCCAACAACCCCAGGGCTGAGCAGGTGATGGCTTTTACCAGGCAGCAGCAACCACCAGAAAGTATCAAGGCTCCTACTCCACTCCCAGCTGAGGGAAGGAGATGATATCATCTACAACAAACCCTTTAATTTTGCTGTCAAGAAGTTAACTTCAAATAAAAATCAAGCTCAACTCCGACTGCATTAACCGCCCCAAAACACACACCCCAACGGGCTCTGCCTGCACAGCAGCTCAGCCAAGCTGGTCTGTGAATACCACCCCCTCCCCATAGCCTTGGCTGGGCATCCCTCCCCCTGGCTGGGCATCCTTCCCTCCGGCCAGGCATCCCTGCCTCAGGCCAGGCATCCCTGCCTCAGGCCAGGCATCCCTCCTTCCAGCCAGGCATCCCTCCCTTGGGCCAGGCACCCATCCCTCTGGCTGGGCACCCATCCCTCTGGCCAGGCAGCACGGTGCCAGCCCAACCTGGGCAGCACCAAGGGGTGCAGGCAGCAGCACATGCCACAGGATGGGAGGGGGCAGCATACCTCTCCCCCCACCTCACCCTGGCTGAACCTCCCCAGGCCATGCAGATAATCATCACAGTACAAGTTTAGTTACAAGCCCTCTGCTTGGAAGTGTAATTACTGCTATTATGCACTTCATAATGCCTGAGCAATTTCATTTTCTTTGCTCGGTTATTTATTGTACTTTATTAACCTGAGATTAGAGGCAATTTGTTATAAGATGATGAGCTCCCAAAAAAAGACAAGCTAGTTTGTTCAGAAAAGCTCAGGATGCCAGGCCAGGCTTAGCACAGCCCGGCTCAGCCGCATTAAAATAGACACTGAGGAGCCCCAGCTCTATGCTGGTGCCTTCACCAGAGAGCTGGGGGTAAGCACACTCCCCTTCAAGCCAAATAAACCAGGAAAAATAGGACCCCACAGGCAGCCCCCAGCCAGGGCAAACCAGCACAGGCAGTGCAGGCAGGGACAGGGGATGGAGATGTACCCCCCAAGCTCTGCACCCCCAGGGAGACTTACATGGGCAGTCCAGCACAGGCAGGTCCCCTCCAGTCCCTCCAGCATGTGACAGCTGCTGGGCATGGCTTGAAAACTGAGACGGCTCCACAATCCATCCACCAGCCAGCTCAGAGTGTGAGCAGCCACCCTCTGTCAGGACGCAGCTTGGAGCCCCTCTGAAGGGTTTAGGTGCCCCTAATGCTCTATTTCATCCTAGACTTCTTGCTGTGAGCAACGTGTCTTCCAATAAATCTGGCTCTTGAAGGACAAGAAGGAACTCTCAGCATCTCTGCGCAGCGCTAACCCTCTCTCTCTCACACCCCAGCTGGGAGGGAACACAGCCCTTGTTCCAGAAAAAACTCTGAGGGAACTTCTCCCATCAGGTAGTGGGACACAAGCGAGACTCTGCGGAGATTCTGGGGATGAAATCCCCAAACAAAGCCAAAACCTCTGCAATCGGGTGGCTGCCAACACCCCCTCTGCCAAGACAGTGTAGTCTCAAATAAGACCCTCTCTTCATCCCCCCACTCTGAGCCCAGAGGGTGCATCCTCCCTGCAAAACCACACGGGAGGCGCGGCCATGGCGTAGGATGGCTGGAGCTCAGGGGGTGTGCTGATGGCCCGGGTGGGTCAGGGGGTGGGTTTTGGGTACCAGACGCAGCCCCGATGCCCTTCCAAGATGCTCTTTCCTTCTTCCCACTGTTCTCCTGACAGTAACAGGCATCTGGGTACAGAAGCTACAGCGAGACGGGTGACACCGTGGTTTTGCTCACTGAACACCGCTGCTGTGGGGGGTTCGTTTGCCACCCTCCATCCACCCCAGGGCGAGTGGTGGATGGGGACAGCTACAGCCCTTCCCACCAGCGAGCCCAACCTGCCAGCACGGTGAGCCGGTCCCGGTGCATGGTTTTGAGGTGGAAAGGAGGAAAAGCTGTACAGCTGTGTGTGTACAGAAAACCTGGGCGCCTGCCAAAGGGAGAAGCGGGGAACAGGCTGCCCCCACGCTCAATAAGTTGTAATTGAACAATTACTCCAAAGAGGAGGGTTGTGGGTTTCAACAAGGCTGTACTGGCTCAGCACCGGGGAACGTGCAAGAACGGCTTCGGAACGGCGTGGGGATGCACGGCCTGAGGGGCATCTCCCCCTGCGACCCCCTGTTCCCTGTTTAGAGGGGTGGCCAGCAGGGACAGGGAGGGGATTGTCCCTCTCTGCTCTGCCCTGTGAGGCCCCAGCTGGAGTCCTGTGTCCAGAGCTGGGGCCCCCAATACAAGAAAGATGTGGGGCTGTTGGAGAGGGGTCAGAGGAGCCAGGAGGATGCTCAGAGGGCTGGAGCAGCTGCCCTACAAAGACAGGCTGAGGGAGTTGGGCTGGGTCAGCCTGGAGACGAGAAGGCTGTGGGGGGACCTCATTGCAGCCTGCCAGTCCCTGAAGGGAGCTTAGAAGCAGGAGGGGATTCAGCTTTTTAAAAGGGCAGATAATGGCAGGACAAGGGGGATGGATTAAAACTAAAGGAAGGAAGGGTTAGATTAGATATTAGGGGGAAGTTTTTTACAGAGAGAGTGGTGAGGGGCTGGAACAGGCTGCCCAGAGAGCGGGTGGGTGCCCCATCCCTAGGGGTGTTCAAGACCAGGTTGTCTGGGGCCCTGGGCAACCTTGTGTAGCTCCAGGCCTGGAGGTTGGTGGCCCTGCCTGTGGCAGGGGGGTTGGAGCTCTGTGATCCTTGGGGTCCCTCCTAACCCAGACCAGTCTATGATTCTATGATTCCCTGCTCCACCCCCTCACCATGCACCTGGAACTGGCTCTGAGAGAGGCTCTGCAAAATCTGATTTGGCTTCAGGGTCTCTTCTGCAGGGCTCAGCCAGCAGCTCGCAGGGCTCGGCCGGGAAGGTGTGTGGGTTCCCCCTTCCCGCGGGGAAGGGGGGCAGGACTGATGCCCCACTGCACACTGGATGCCGCTGGACAGCCGGATGCTCTGTCACCACGCTGTGTGGCACGGCCAGCATGCTCACCAGGCCAGGAGCTTTCCTCCATGAGCAGCTCAGCTTCTCCCAGGAGTCTGCAAACAGCCCTGAACATCTCCTGCTGCGGCGGCTCCGCCAGTAAATCTCTGGGGTGTTTTTAAACAAGAAAGCACAAAGCAACTGGGGGCATCGCTCGCCTCTGCCACCTTCAAGGGGTAAAGCGCCTGCCCTGGCCACCTGCAGAGGGAAGGGAAGAGGGGAGACACGTCTCAGGGAGAAGTGTGGGGCCTGGGGGGGCAGGTGTGGCATCCGGGAGGCCCATGAGAACACAGGAGAGAGATGAGCAGGTGAGTCTGCACGATTTGAAAAGCCACCAATCGCAAAGGGATGAAAGCCACTCACTTTCTATGAGTGATTCTTGTTCTCCAGCCCAAAGTAGGTGCAATACCAAAGCCACTGTCCCACTTCTGCAGTGTCCCCAGCGATCCCCATGGACTGTGGTAGCACCCAGCTCCAAAGCTGCACGTCCCATGGCAGCCTCTCATGGGCACCCTCACATCTAACACAGCACCCTCAGAGCCACCACGGCACACTCACATCCATCACTGCACCTTCACATGCATCACGGCACCCTCAGAGTCACCACAGCATCCCTCAGAGCCACCACAGCGTCCCTCAGAGCCACCACAGCATCCCTCAGAGCCACGAAGGCAGCTGGTCCCACTGGCTCCAGCCTCTCGGCTGCCCGGGTGGTCCTGCCAGCCCCGTGCAGCACTCAGAGCTGCAGCTCACACAGCACCAGGAATGAGTTTGCAGAGCTGCAGGGGCTTCAGACACAGCACATGCTGAGCTGCATCACAGAGGACAACGAGCAAAACTGAGTCCCACACTGATAGACACGCTGCAAAAACTCTGCCCAAGACCCTGGTTGGCTTCACAGGCTCTTCACTGGATTTGCTCTCCAGCCCCTTCCCCACCCTGGTTGCCCTTCTCTGGACTTGCTCCAGTACCTTGATGTCCTTCTTATGGTGAGGAGCCCAGAACTGGACACTGTTCAAGATCTCTCCGTAGAAGTGCCCCCAGGACCAAAGAGGTACCACAGTGGGGTAGCAGCTCCAGTGCCTCCCCAGGCTGGGAGCGCCAGCTCGGGGCCATTGCCAGGTGACAGCACTGCTCCAGGTAATGGATATGCTCATCCCCCAAATCACCTTCCCACTGCAGCTCCAGCCCAGCCCTGGCCCCATGCTGCTCGTGGCTGGGCAGTGGCACCACTTGCTCTTAATAAAATAATTTCCAAAAAGATTAAAAACCAGAAAGAGAAGCAGCCACAGAACGACATGCTGGGCTTTGCCTGGCTTATTTGTTTTGCAACACTGGAGATTGACACTCATGAGTCTGCTTCTGTAATTGCTTCTGCTGATGAATCTGGATTGTTTAATTAGAGTCTGCGCACGGAGCTCATCGCTAATGGGCAATCACCAATTTGCTACCAAGGATATCGCTTCCTCCCCAAGAAACCTGTCTGTCTCTGGGCACAATGAGTCCTCCCCATGGTGGGAACTGGTTCTCCTTTGGAAGGGTTTGCTGGTCCCACACACAACTCCTCGGTGAGGTAAAGGACCGACCTTGTGCTCCTCAGCTCCCTCAAAAGCTGAGTAATCTACCACTACTTTAAAGTCAAGGCTAATCGCCACGCTTGGCAGCAGGTCCTGCCCAAAGCACTGGGCTCACGAGACACCACGCACCCCACAACCCCCCCAGTTGAACACAAGGGGTTCTCAGTCTCTGGAGAAGGCGGCTGGAAGAGCGATGGTCCCCGGGACAGGGGTGCCGCAGCCCTCGCCCCCTCCCCAGGCAGGGCCGCGCGTGCGCTGCACTTACTGTGAGAAGGAGGAATCCACGCTGAAGTCCTCGGCGTGAGGGTGAGGCCTACGGAGCGAGAGCAGCACAGGAGGTGAGGGGAACACCAGGCAGACACCGGAGCCGTGCCGTGGCAAACACCGGCCCCAGAGCAGGGACAAACAGCCACCCAAGCGCTCAGCCAGGGCTGTGCCGCGCCGGGGATGTGTTCCTCTGAGGTCCTCAGGTGGGACATGGGGGGACCTGGTGATGCTCTGGTGGCTTTGCCAACGTACAGCCCCTCTGAGGGCTCAGCTCCGTGGGTAAAAGCGGTTTTTTCAGGCTTTTTAGGGTGTTGTGGTTTGTTTTGAAGTGAGTCTCACAGCCTGCACGCTGCTCTGCCTCAGAGCAGTGTCACACTCTCTGCAGAGTAGATTTCAGAAGATGCTGTTTGGGGTGGTTTTGGGAGCCTGACATGGTGTTTCTCCTACACATACCTTCGAGGAGCTGATCTTACAGACACAGGTGATGACCACAGAAGGGAAACCAAGAAAAACCCCACAACCAAACCCAAGAAAGAACCAAAAGGAGCAATGGGGGTGGCACAGGAAGGGGGGGGGCATGACAGCAGGAGAAAGAAGAACATAAAGATGTATGAGAGTGGATGGGAGGAGAAGGCACTGTGCTCATGTACTGTACATCCTGCAGACAGACAGACAGGCAGACAGCAGCACAGTGCTATGAAACAAAGCAATTGCAGATTTCCCTTCACAGAAACGATGCTCTCTCCATCCACCCCCATGGGTGGCCACAGATCCCCATCGCTGCAGGCACAAGCTGAGACTGCCTGAGCCCTTCCCTGCCTCCCGTGCTCAGCAGTGCCCTCTCTCTCCTTCCCTTATTTAACACAAGTTTGGGCAACCAAGAAAATTAATCAAAGCAAAGGGGGCAGTTGCAGCTCATAAAGGTTTTTCTTGGATTTTGCTTTGTGCTTTATGAGTCCACAGCACTCCAGTGTAGTTCAAACTAAATAAAAGCAATAAATTCACATTTCAATTAAAATGTGAGTCCAAAGGAAAGCTAATTCATCCCTCAGCTACAAGGCACACAGAGCAGCTTCCCTGCGACGTGATTGAGTTTGCTACTGCTCTTCTTTTATTGCCCGTGCGAAGGCTGGAGGAGGGAGCTGCAGCCAAAACACCTGTGGAGAGCACAGGGACAGGAGCTGCCAAACTGGGTGACACCAACGGGGATGTTCCCCCATGTCAGGCCCAGAAAACCCATGGGAGATGCTCAGTTTGGGAGAGATGCTCAGCTTGGGACAGAGGGGCTGGTTCAGCCTGGAGAAGAGAAGGCTGCGGGGGGACCTCACTGCAGCCTGCCAGTCCCTGAAGGGAGCAGAGACACAGGAGGGGAATCAGCTTGTTAAAAGGGCAGAGACTGGCAGGACAAGGGGGATGGAGTGAAACTGGAAGAGGGAAGAGTTAGATGAGATATTAGGGGGAAGTTCTTTACAGAGAGAGTGGTGAGGGGCTGGAACAGGCTGCCCAGAGAGGGGGTGGGTGCCCCGTCCCTGGGGGTGCTCAAGGCCAGGTTGGATGGGGCCCTGGGCAACCTTGTGTAGCTCCAGGCCTGGAGGTTGGTGGCCCTGCCTGTGGCAGGGGGGTTGGAGCTCTGTGCTCCTTGGGGTCCCTTCCAACCCAGACCAGTCTGATTCTATGATTCTATGATGCTTAGCGTGGGAGAGATGCTCAGCTCCGGAGAGATGCTCAGCTCCAGAGAGATGCTCAGCTCAGGACTGATGCTGGGGACCTTTTGGGAAGGGAGCCAGGGCAGCCAGTGGTGAAGCTCAGAGCAGCCCTAGCATTTCTTAACAACAAACAAGTGGGACTTTCTCCAGCTGCAAACCAGAGGCAAGCACAGTCCCAGGAAGGAGCCCAGCCAGCTCAGCCTCCCTCCTGCCAAATTGGATTATCCCACGTTAGCAGCAGGGGCTGTTCCAGCCCCTCCACTTGCCTTTGGGCTTGCACAGGAGCCTCTGCAGAGACGCTTATGGGGAACAGCAAATGATTTGGTTTTCTCATACACTGCCAGCTGGCAACTGGGAAGGCTGTAGGAACAGGGACTAAGCTGCAGCTCCCTGAGGCAGAAGATCGATGCTGAAAACCAAACAGCCATGGCACATTAAATCACACAGCTCAGTGGGGTCCTGCAGACCCCAAAGGTCTGGTGTCCCTGTGGGTCCTGGAGCACTGGGATGAGCTGATGTGATTCCCAGGACGCCTTCCCAAGACAGGTAAAGCCACAGGGGAATAAGCATCTCGCTCACAAAAAGGACTCCAAAGTGATGGAGAGACCATAAACCTCCCCAGCCTGTGGCTTGGGCCCCTCTGTGCCATGGTTAAAGCACGTGCAATAAAACAGTAGCCAAAAGGTGCTCCTGGCTTCCAAATGAATCACCTCCTCAATGCTGGTCCCAGAGGGAAGGAGTGACCCTGAGACATCACACTGAAACCTCTCCTTCCCACCAGGCAACATCCAACTTCTCACAGACAGTCTAAATGCTGAGGAAAAGATGGGGAAAAAAAATTAAGAAAATTTAAAAAAGTCTCTCAGATTCTCCCCTGAAGAGCAGTTGTTTGCCAGATCCCCAAAACTTTTTAGAAGTTTCAGCTTGGAGAGTTTGGGTTGCTACAGAAAGGCCACATTATCTGCAAGAAGGAAGGACAGACAGACCCGTGGCCCAGCCAGAGCAGAGCTGCTATCCCAGCTCCAGAGGTGCTGCAGGAGCATCCCCCCTTGCTGCTCTTCACAAAGCCCACCCCAGCCATCACAGACACTCTGCAGCATCGGACAGTTAACCCAGGTTAACTGCTGGGGGGGATTAGCAGAGGGGCAGGAACCCTTTTCTGCAGGGTCTCCCTTGAAAGGAAAGGGCAGATTTACAGCACACAGATCTGAAGCTATGTAACCCAATCAGAAAGGTTATGTTGGCTTTTAGCATGTTTTAGATAATCTACTTCAAATTCAGGGGTTTTTACCCCAGCCAGACCACCTTGGCTCATCCCATTCCTGCCAGGGGCACGGGGGCTGAGCCTGACCCTCGCTCCCCTCCAGAGTCCAGGGTCTGGAGAGAAGCGTTGTGCTGGGACAGGGAAAGCTGAGATTCCTCATCCCAGTGCTGCCAACCATGAAATCCTGATGATGAGGAACTGGCTGGCACAAACAGCATCCCCCAGAGAGGGGGCAGAGCAGGGAAGGAGAGGAAGGAGCAGAGGGGGAAGGGACGGGTCTGTCACCCTTATAGAATAGAAGGGCTTTATTAGAAGGTGAGGAGACAATGGTGTATTTATTATTAGAACAAAAGGCACTAATAAGTCTTGCTTATGTACAGGAGAGAGAGATCACCTGCCCACTCACACTGTGCAGCAGCTCCTGGGCTGAGCAGCCACCTTTGCACCTTGTCCTGCCCCCTCAGCTCCAGCACAGCCCCAGTGAATGTGGCTCTCCTCCCTCGTGCTGGGCAGGGGTGCAGTCAGCACCCCCCTGAGCCCTGCCCCCCCCAAGGATTCGGGCTGCTGTGGATCCCATCCCCTCACTCCAGAGAGGGGCAGGCAGCCGGCCCCGAGCCCCGGCTCCCCTCCCAGCACCGTTGGGGTGCTGCAGGATCTGGCTGGTGTTCAGCTCAGCGGCCTCACACAGATAACTGGAGGCCAAATCCTTTCCCCATGTTTAAAGTTCTTGATGAGGCTCCGACAGAGGAGCAGCGATGCACAGCAACAGCTCAGCTGAGCTGCTCCCCCCCAGCAAACCCCCTGCCAGCTCCGTGCCTTCGCCGCTGCCTCCCGATTCTTCTGGGATGCAATTTGGGAAATGAAGGGGAATAAAACTTCCCTTCTGGTCATGCAATTCCCGTTCAATTTACCATCATTTCCAAGCAAAAAAACCCCACCCCAAATTATGCCTCGACTTAAAGCCTCTGGAAGCTACAGAGATACAAGTAGTGACCTGCCAACACCATGCTTGGCTTCAGGCTGCTTAATAACCACTCACAGGGCCCAGAGCCAGAGGAGAGAGCTGTCAGATGTAGTGCCCTGGTCTCGAAATACCTCCAAAAGAGATGCAAGGCAGTGGGGTTAAGATGAACCAAGCAATGTAGCTTCTAGGGTAGGCTTCCTGAAGCGGTGTTCATCCTCTAAGACATAAGATGCACCATGGTTCCCACCATATTGACAGTGAGAAACTCATCCCCAAAAATAGCCTGATGTGAGAAGGACAGATGGGAGGAGACAAAAAAAGAAAGTAAAGAGGGGGAGAAGGAACGAGCAAGAGAAAAGGGAGAGGAAGATACACGCATCCTGCTTGCAAACACGTGCCAGAGGGGAGGGAGGGCGTGCTCAGCACTGGGAAGAGCAGCCCACCTCCCCAACCATGGCATAGAGCAGGGCTGACCCCAGGACAGCCCCCAACACCTCCCAGGTCCGGAGGAAGCTCATGGAACTGTGCTTGCAAGGCACCAGGCAAAGCCACCCCAGACGGTTGCCTGGAAGCTGGAGAAGAGCCAGAGGCACAAAGCCTCTGGCAGCAGGGCACGCTGTGCAGGCTGGCAGCGCACGGCAGCGAGCACAGCTGCCTCCTCCCCAACGCATGGCACTCGAGGGGCTCCTGTTTAACCACAGAGGTGGGTTTTTCCTTGGCGTCCCTCTGCGAAACCTCCACCGCAGCTGAAACACGTGAAGTTGAGAAACAAGGCACGGTGCCAACATCACAGCATCAGCTGGAGAAGCCCGTATGCACTCGCTGCCCGGCAGCTCCTCCACGTACCCCCAGGCACTGCCTCCACTTACCCCCAGGATGTTTCAGCTCTCACAGAGTGGAGGGTGTGGACAAGCCCGGGCACCAGGCTCTGCCCATGGGGCAAACAGCCCTGCAGCTGCTGGGGCTGCTGTACTGCACTTCTTCCTGCCTTTTTTTGTGAGCCAAACGAGTCCCCATGGTCCCGTCAGGTGGCTGAGCCTTGCAGGGGAAGGACTGTGCACAGGCTTGGGGGTGGGCTGCGAGAACCCCCCCATCACAGTCCCGCACGACCCTGACAGTCAGGCTGGCGCTGGCAGCTGGTGCCAGCTTGGAGGGATGGCCGTGCCTGGCATCCTGTGCTCCACACAAGCAGGAAAGCTTCCACTGGAGGAGGAGGAGGAGGAGGGACGTGCTAATCCCCATGCCCTGATGGGACCTGATGGGAATAAGGTCCTAAAATAAACAGAGCAAAAGCCCAAGTGCATGTTTCGAGTGTAGGCATCCTTCGGCGCCTCCTCTCTATGTCAGCGCCTATCTAGGGCACCAAGAGCTTCAGCGGTGCTGGCATCACACCAGCAGCCGTGGGAGGAGTGCTCAGCACTTCCAAAACTCAGCCTGTTCCCCTCAGGCGCCCAGCTGCAGCTCTGCCAGTGATGCCAGGGCAGTTGGCATCACCCCGCGCCCGGGGGGGATGCAGGGGCTTTCTGCTGGAGTGTGCCTGAGGACAGGGACAGGCATCTGAGGGACCACAGACATGGGACTGGTCTCTGAAACCTGTGGGAGGGAGTGCAGAGAGGAGCCCTGTCTGGGACACAGTGATATGGGTCTCGTCCCCAACCCGGGAGCGTGAGCAGAGCTCCAGCACAGCCCTGGGATGAGCACAGGGAACAGCCTGGCTCAAGCCCCCACGCCACAGCCCGGGATGAAATCTCTGGCTGTGCTTATGACTGGCCCTGTTTAGCGCGAAGGATGCCAGCTGTCAGCTCGCTGTGCCAGCAGCTGGGACCTGGGATCGTTTCCTGTTCATGGAGATCAAGCAGTGCATTTGCATATTGCCCTTGTAACGAGATCAAGCACCCTGACCAATCCTGCACTGGTCCTGCCCTGCAAACACGCTCAGCATCACACAGCGATGCCAGCCGCTGCGGGGGAAAGAACAGCTGAGGTTGGGTGGCTTGAGAGCAGTGCCAGCCCTGCAGAGACACACAATGGTGCCTGGAAGTACAACCCAAGGGAAGCTGGCTGTGAGGAAAGGCAACAGTGGGCACCTTCCCATGGGGATGCTGGGCACGGACCCGGAGGCAGGCTGTGCAGTTGAAGCCCAGCTCTGAGACCAGCCCTTGGTTTGGATACTACCAGGGGAAGGTTTGGAGATGCCACGCGCCAGTCTGGGCATCCATTGGAGAGCATCATCACCCTGTCAGCAAACAGCCACGCAGCACAGCAAACCCTGATGTGGGCTCAGCCACCCTCTGTACAGAAATACCCACTGCCAGAAGGACGTCCCGCCCGGCGAGGGGCTGCCCAGTGCAGCCAGAGGGAAAGCGGATCGAGGCCAAAGCACTCTGTAAGCAAAACCCTGGGATCTCTCTCTCAGGTCTTCTCCATGAAGGTTCCTGTGGGCAGCAATGCCCCCAGGACACATGGCAGTGCTGCCTTCACAAGGGCAGCAGGCGGTCCCTGCCAGGGAGGAGCAACAAAGGAGCTGGGTCTGGCACAGACATAGAAATCACAACCAAACATCCCCATCATGGCCAAACATCCCCATCCCCCTGCCTCAGCGCTTCTCAGTTCCAAACAAGAGCTGCAGCCCTTTCAGCAGAGAGCGGCCCTGACAGACTCGGAGGGGCCTGGGCACAGCCCCTCCAGCACAGCCTGTCCAAGGGAGCTCCTTTCGGGGGGCTCAGCCATCAGCCAAGGGCGCAGTGGCAGAAGAACCAAATCTGGACTGCGCAGGGTTGGCAGGGCCAGGGAGGGGAGGGGGGCAAGCCCCGCTGGCGGGAAGTCCCTGCCCACCCTGCTGCAGCCCCGCAGCACAAAACCCCCCATGGAAAGCTGACATGGCAAACCAGGATGTGTCACTGACGACAGAGACATGTCTCCAAAAGCTCCTGCTTGGAACAAACTTTTGTTAAAGGAAACCAAAGTAGCTGGTGACTTCTCATCCCCTCCAGAGGGGATTCAGCACCACGGCTCAGCGCTGGTTTGACAGCAAGGGCATTGCACCCGGGTGCCTGTTTCTGTGATGGGACCATCACCTGGAAACCTGCCTGCAGTAATGGTTCCAATGGCCAGACTGGACCTTCCCACTGACCTCCACGTGTGCAAGTGTCAGGTGATGAAAAGTCATTTAGCGAGGAAAACTCGTGTAGGGAGCTGTGTGTGTTAATGCCTGGCTGCCCCATGGAGGAACAAACATCAGTTGCTCAGAAGCTGCATTTTCAGAGACATTTTGGGGGGCTTCCTTCCTTCCTCCCTGCAGTGCTTCACCTGCACACCACGATGCATTCAGCTCGCCCTAGCGCGGTGCCGTGGTTCTCACCGCCGAGACTCCAGCCACCCTGTTGCTGGTAACGTGGCTGAAGCAAGGCCCTGCTTCTTCCTGCCAAAAATACCTCAAAGTGAGAGACAAGGAGAGGCTGTGGGAGGTGGGACCACACAGCCTGAAGGATCTAACTGCTGCCCTCCGCTACCTGAGGCAGCCTCAGCCTCCTCTCAGAGGCACGCAGCAAAAGGACACGAGGGAACGGGCACAAGAGGGAAAAGTCATTCCCCTGGAGAGTGATGAAGCCCTGAAAGCACCCAGAGAAGCTGAGGAATCTCCAGCGTGGGAGATGTTCAAAGCTCAGCTGGACTGGTCCTAAGCCAGTCCAGCCTTGAGAAGGGGTTGGACCAGAGCCTTCCAGAGGCCCCGTCCAACCTCACCCCTTCTGCAACGCTAAGTTTCTTCCCCAGACCTCAGGAGTCCATATCTCAGCCATCAGCAGCTTAGCAAGTGCCATGCAAAGAGGTGAGGGTGTAAACTGCCAGGCTCTGGCCCTCCAGAGCTCAGGGCAGAGCTTCAGAACCAGATGCCCTTAAGGGGATGTTTGCAATCCCTTTGGAGTATCAGTGTGCCCCAGGACAGGCAGCGGGCAGTTTCCTCTGCTCCAGCAGAGCATAAACAGGACACAACCACCTCGTAAAAACACTTGTTTGTGATTTTAAACCCACATCTCTGGTATTACAGAGAGATCACTGGCCTGGAAACGGGATCCAAACCCAGATACCAACACATCCTCACCCCTGCCAGCAGCTTCCTCCCAAACACTTTGCTGCTGGATGGAGAGCACAGCACGGCTTCTGCCTTTCCTGTAACTGTGTTCCCTATCACACCTTTCCCATCCAAACTCTCCCTCCAACACTCACTGCACGGGACCAACGCGCCCTGGGAAAAGCCCAGGTCACAGGGGGAAGGTTCAACCTTCCCCAGCTTGCTCCATCCCCACCATAGCTGCGTGCTGGTGCAGTTTCAGTGCCCAGGCAGCAGAGCCTGCCCTTCCCAGAGCCGCCGAGAGGCTGCCCTGGCTGTATCCCCTTCTCAGAGCAGCCCCTGAAGCACAGAAGTAGCTCCAAATATCTTCAGCAGGAGCTTAGTCCGTATGAGCAGGCTGGGCTGGTCCCATCCAGCCCACAGCTCTGCACCTACAGCAAAGGGTCCCCATCCTGGATGCCCAGGGCCAGCCCTGAACTCCCCTTTCTGCCTCCCAGTGTGGAGTAACTCAGAGCTGTGGAGGGGCTTCTCTTCAGATGGATTCAAACCTTTTCCTCCTGCTTTGACTGAGAACCCCTGAAAGCTCTGAGGTGAGGCAATGACTAAGAGACAGAGTAAGGAGGTAAATAAAGCAGGTGAGAATAAACTTCACCACCTTCAGCTGTCTAGAGAATTCATTTGCATCCCTGAGAACATCCTGTAACAGCATCTGCTCCACCATCACCTGGTAATTTCACTCCCAGCTCCCTGTGACAATCATCGCCGCTAACTTGATAACTCTGCTTCTGTCTGGCTCTGGAGGAGACGAAGCATCTCAAAGACACTATTCATCATTTCTGAACCCTTCTTCCTGCCTTCGTGGCCTGCATACACAGTGAGAGAGGAATGCACAACCCTTAATTGCCAACTCAACTGCTGGGAAGCAGCACCCAGAGGAGGAAAGCCCGGCGGTCAGGAATTCAGACTCTCCCAGGGCTCTGCCCAGTGCCAGGGGAGTGTAAAAGTGTTGCTGCCAACTTCTCTACCTCTCAGCAGCATCAGCTCCCTACGACCAGACTGCAGCAAAACACTTGAGACCCTCAGTAAAACCCAGGGCATCAAGCACCTGCCGTGCTCTGCAAGCTGTAGCTATGCAATTTTTGGGGCTGTTGCCTTCGCTTTCCCCCCCCCAGATACAATGATATCTTGCAGCACCCCTCCTTTGTGCCACGCTCCCCTCCCAGAGACAAAGAGGACCAGCTCTGGGATGAAGGTTTGACTCCCTGCTCCTGGCAGGAACCCACCAAAGCCCTGAGCATGGGAGAGGAGAAGCCCCTCCTGCATGTTTGATCACAGTGGTGGTGGGGATGAGTTTTTAAGAGTCCCACGAGTCATTTTCCAGCCCCACTACATCTGGATTTAACACTGGCACTGGGATGGGGGCTACCTCAACAGGCAGGGCACAGAGAGGAAGCAGGCTCAATGCAAAGGCTCAGCCAGCAGTAGAGTTCAGGATGCACCTTCAGAGATTTGGGTACCCCCAGAACAGCTCCATCTGCGGTGTCTTTTTGAAGCAGTGAAAGCAAGATGCAAAACCAGAGAGAAAGCAGCCTGATCAACATGGAGCAGAGTCAGATCACTCATCAGAACCTGCTGAGACCTCCCTAGCTTCAGGGATGGAGTCCCAGTGCACCCACACGATGCCCACTCACAGCTCTCCACACAAGCTCTCGCCTCACAAAGTCAGAGAGCAGCGACCCACAAGACCCGAGTGTCTGCTCACCAGACAGCCAGCACTGGTACCATCTGGAGAGTCAGCACACCACACATCAGACCCACACGTGCACTCTTAGTTCTGCAAGTGTGCCAGGACACTGCCACCCAGCCCTGGAGACTAAAGCACGTGCCCAGCACAGCTCAGTACCAGGGGCACGAGCACGCTGATGCTCCTGCCTCGCTCCCACAACACACACCTCCCTCCTCAGCTTCCCCAGTGGGGACCACATCAGCTAATCCTGGCTCCTTGCCACCTTCCCCCACCAGTGAGACATGCCAAGACACCGAAGCCAAGTTGTTCCTTCCTTCCAACCTAAAGCTGAGCAAGGAAAATTCCCCATGAGCAGCAGCTTTCCTACAGCGCTCATTCACACTGGGAACTGGAGTGAGAAACGGCACCAAATTACATCCCAGAAGATCTACAGTAACACAGACACAGGCAAGGAGGGTTTATGCTGAGAGGGAAGACAGCACGGATGGGCTGAGAGGCTGAATAGATGGGGGGAAAAAATGAAACAGAAAATGGAATGAACAAAGCAAGGGCTGAATTCCTGACACATGCATCCTCGTTGTATCTAGGGGACCTGGCTGCTTCTGAAGCACTGTGATTCGAGTGCAAGGCAAAGCATTTTTAGCTCCTGAGAAACAGCTCATTTCTTTCTGTACACATCAGCTGGGTGCTTGCAGAAAGAGAAAGAGGCTGCAGCATTTTGTGCGGCGGGTTTTGTCTAGTGATGGGCTTTGGGGTTGGGTTTTTTCCCAGTTACAAATAAATTATTCCTCAGGCTGGAGATGGGAGCATCTCTTCTTCCATGCAAACATGGTGCTTGTGCCCATGCTGTGGCGTTAGCAGTGGAAACAAGCCTCAGCATTAGACTGCACAGATAAGGTGCAATGCAAGTTAGCAGGGCTGTGTGGCAGCCCAGCTCTCAGGGCTGCCATTCAGACATGCTTTTGGCATATAAAAAACACAAGAAGCACTTATAAAAAATTTAAATGAGCTGGCTTTCTGCTGCCCTGGCTACCTATTTCATAACACAACTTTGGAGCTGGTGTGGCTCTTTAACACAGCTATCAGAAGGATCTGATCCACCTCCCCTCCAGCCCCTGGTGGCACTAATCCTTTCCTCCTCATTTAAAAGATAAAGGTGCTGCCTCCCCCACCCACAAAGCCCCAGGAATCACTGCAGTCCTGCAATACCTTTGTCCGACATCAGTCCCCAAGGATCCCATTCTCCGAGCCGGCAACAAGGGGCTCACCCCATGGACATCTTCTGTCGTCGCTGGTGGGACAGTTTTGACATGGGAATTGCTCTCTGAAGGGGAATTCTTCAGCTTGGCTCTGGCCATCCTGCGAGCTTGGGCAGCCTCTGTGACTTCCTCCTCCTTCCCCCCTGAACTCTCTCATACATAGCAATCCTCACCGCATCCAGTTTAGAGCCGCCGGCACGTACCATCTCCTCCTTTCTTCTCCTCTCCCTACTCACGGCTGCTCAGTGGAACAATCCTGTCCTGCACATTTATTTTGGTAGTGAGGGGAGCCAAGGCAAACTCCCTGGCCTCGCTGCTGCAACGAATCTGCTGCACCACGACCGAGCAAGCACCCACAATGCAGAGCCCCCCGAAACGGCCTCGTTTAGTAAACGCTGCCATTGCCTTGGCTGCCTCCTTAGAAGAAACGGTGCCATTGCTCTTACCACCCAGGCAGGGCAGGGGATGAGGGGTTATTTTCTTCCCCATCCCTGTTTGTTGGTAGTGATGTGAGGGGGAGGAAGCTGTTTTGCCTTGCTCCCCTGTGCAAAGAGCAGCGTGCGGACTGCGTGCCAGGGAACAGGCTCAGCGTGCCCGGCTCACAGACACAAAGCAGCAGAGCAAGGTCCCCTCACCTGCTGTGAGCTGAGCAGAAGGAGCAGGCTTGCTGCTTCCCTCAGAGCTTCTGCTTGCCTGGTTGGGCTGAAACTGTGCCCAGGGAGGGGTATCCTGCCTGTCCTGGAGCAGCCCAGCTTTCCTGCTTCGGGGGAGGCAAAACCTGCTGCTCCTGGAACACGCTCAGCATCGAGTTCTCACCATGTCAAAGGAAAAGGGGATCCACTGCGGCCAGGGAGCCCTGAGCAGGGGATACATGTGAGTCCCCCGGTGCACAGGCGGGGCTGGGAACGGGCGGACCCTCGCCTGCCGCCCCCTTTTGGGGATGCTGCCAGCCCCCCAGTTGCTCCCGCCTACGGCGGAGTGCCGCACTCCACACCGAGCATCTTCGAGCGCGCGGGGAGGATGCTGCAGAGCCTGGGCCGCGGCTGCTCCTCCGGGCCGGGGCTCAGCACCACTGACAGCGGCGTCCCGGCACCGCCCCACTGCCACCCGCCAGCATCGCCCCACGGCATGCCAGCATCACCTCACGGCATGGCAACACCGCCCCAAGGCATGCCAACACTGCCCCATGGGTTGGTGACACCACCCCATGGCATGCTAACACCGCCCCAATGCATTGTATCACCACCCTACAGCTTGCCAACACCACCCCACAGCATGCCAACACAGCATGCCAGCACCACCCCACAGCCCACCGATGCTGCCCCACCACATACTTTAAACATAAAGATTAAATTAACCAACTAACCACCAGTGATTTGTTTAAAATGAACATTATGTACAAGCCTCAACACACTGACGCCTGAAAGGGACTTCCCAGAGCTGTCCTGAGAAGGGACAGCCGAGTCCTGCCTTCGAGGGGAGGGCAGAAGCTGCCCTGAAATGGGCAATCTGGGATCCAAGGTACTTTACTTTCTGACTGGAAAGCTGACATTTGCCTCCAGCACCAGCTGATCCCTAACCACACCACACCCCTCCATAATCCCACAAGGCTCCTGGAGCAACTGTCCCACCACCTTGTGCCAAACTCTGGGAAGACAAGGCCAATCCTTTCCTTTCTCACCCTCACCAGTGAACTGCCAGGCACAAGCCCCGCTCGCTCTTCTTCCCCCTGACACTGGTACCTCGAGGTGACTTTTCCCATGACAGAACGACAGCCCCTGGCTGATCTTGGCAGTGACACCAAGTCCCCGTTCCCTGTTAACCAAGCCCTTGTTTCCCTACTCCAAGTATTATTTCTTAATGGGATCTCACCATGAGACATGCTTCATCTCAGCCTTTTGAAACGTAAAATGGATAAAAACCCACAGCTTGTTTGCCAGTGTGCCAGCTTTCAGCTCACACTTAATTCCTCCTTTTGCCTCAAAATGATTCATTAGCTCAATGTGCTAATTTTCTACTGGAGTCATTCTTCCCTGCTTCACCATTTGCTTCAGCCTCATCACCAGCTTATTGCCCTGTACCTGTTTACCTCAGGGCGTTGTTCTCAATCCCCACATATAACAACAGCTCCTAACCCTCTGGATCGGACTGTGCCCAGCTCTGGGCCTGATGAATCCTCCTGGATAACAGGAGTCATGGGCTCTGGGGCAATCAGGGTCTCTATTTTAGGGAGTTACCAGCTAATCCTACCTTGTCTTGTATTTCTGATTCCAGAAGAACATTCAATTCCAGGATGGAGGTTCGATGTGAACAGTGGCTGATGTTTAAAATATGATCTCAGTGCCACTGCCATCGAGCCCAGCACTGAACCAAGGAGGAATTAGGGAAAGACCTGGGGAATCTTAACAGAAAATTGAAACCCCCCCCGTCATACTTTTGCCATTGTGACAAAAAACACATCAAAGAATGCCTTGAGAAACTCAGTTTCCACTTGCAGGAGCCTCTACACAAAGATGCCTTCTTCATTAAGCACTTAAACACAAACCAAGACACAAAAACCAGGAGAGAAGGGAGTGACCCAACGCGGGGTCATGAGGAACCACAGAGCAGGCTGCTGGTCCAAATAGCCAGTTCCCTTCCAAGGCAGGAAAGGGGTGGCTGAGGAAAACTCCTCCGAGGCTGAAAACTCCCACAGCACGACTCAGACTGCTCATGTCTGTGCCAGGCTGCTGGAGCAACGATTTTGCTGTAGTTCTGTCAGACAAATCTCCCAGGCAGCACAATGTGTCCCACACTTCACCTAAAGACCTACAGCCCCAGCGGCATCTCCCCTCCCAAGCCACCTCCCAGACAGGCACCAGGCGCCCTCACTGTCAGTAAGAGGAGTTGAAGGAAGAGGGGGAGGGCAGGAACCCAGAGCACGGCAGGAAAAGCACCCTGTTCCTCTCGGATGGGAGGTGGGAAGCCAGGGCACTGATGATGAAAAAGGGAAGAATAAAAGTGCTGGAGTGCTGGGCCAGCACATCCTTGTGGATGAAATGGATAAAGCCACCTCCCTCTAACTTGGGAAGTGAAGGGCTGCTACTTCAGGAGAGGTTTAAGACTAACTGCAAGTCCCCTGTGCTGGTGATGCCCGTTGACGGCTGCTCTACGCTTACCCAGAGCTCAAATAATGCAGCAGGTGAAGCACATCACTCAGTACATCCAGAATGCTCATTCTTGCTGGGAAGAATGGATGAGCCATGGCTGGAAATGTCACCTGAAGTACAGCTCAGTGACTCCACGCTGCTGGGACACACGTCTGGTGTCCCACTCATGGTATACACAAGGGTAAGCTACACATCAAACACTCGGTTCATACAGCATGTTCTCCAAGGGAATCCAGGAATGAGAATCAACACAACCTTGGTAACATCAAAATCCACATAAGAATTCCTCTGCTCTGGAAATATTTGCCCAGCTAACCAAATGCCAACCATCTGACCGTAAGCCAGGAAAATCGATGCTTAATTTCTGTTGGAGAGGCCATTGCAAAGTGCTAGCTTCTCATCTGAATGTCTGCATTATGCTGAGACCACTGCTGTGCTGGGGGCTGGAGAGCTGGCTGGGGATTGCTGAGCAGCAGTTGCAGTGGCAATAATATTCCTGAAAATAAGATTTAGCAAGGAGCAGGTTTTTCATTAGCCTTAATTGAATCCACAGCAACTGCATTGTTAAATATTCCCCTTTTATCTCGGAGGCTTTCATTTCCAACTGCCAAAACTCCTCTTATGCACCCATTCAACTTATGATTAATAAAGCATGGCCTTGCCCATTGTAACTAGTTGATGGAACGGGAAAGGGTTGGGATTTTTTTCTCATATTCTCCTGGCAAACAAACCTGCTCTGTTGAGATAGGACCCAAAGGTGTTGGTGTGCAGAGCCTTCTGTAGGAAAAGCCAGTCTCATACCTTTAGAAATGTGGAAAAGTCGCCCTGAAAGGCATTGACTGTTACACAAAGACCCTTCCATAGCCACAGCAGGTAACTTGTGTAGGAGACCGTATTTTGCTAGGAAAAACCTGTGCTTGTGGCCACATCAGCATCTCAGGAGAGATGTTATCATCCTACAAGAGACATTACCATCCCACAAGAGATGTTATCATCCCACGAGAGACGTTACCAGCCACCTCAGAGCTGCTGCTCTACTCCTGGGCTGTGCTCATCAGAATTCCACACCACTTTGAGGCACTCTGAGCTGAAGAGTCCCTAAGACTCACCATCATGTCTCTAGTGAAGCCACCGGTGAGCTGCCCTGGACACACCACCTTTCCATGCAGGCTCCTGAGGAGCAGCACCCTGCACTCATGCAAGGTCCCATACAATTCTATTAACCACCACAAAGTCTTCCTACATTTCAAGACCCAGCAAACCTAAGAGCATGGCATTAACAGCTCAGTAAACTTCAGGGCACTGCTAATACTTTGAGCAATGTTACAAATCTCCCTGACCAGCCATTTGCTAGTCCTTTCCAAGAACCACAGCATGCTGGTTTGGCCCCATGGTCCTGGGAACATCCTACATCATCACCACGTGTTTTGCAAACTCAAGGGTCCTGCAGCCAGCACAGAGCAGCATTGTGTGTGTCAGCACCCCTCTTGAACGGAGGTGCCTGGAAATGTCTGTATTTTGGAGGACACCTAAAGATCTGTTATATTTTTTTTCTGTTTACTAATTGCTTTCTTTTCCAGTGGGAAGTTAAAAATCACAGACGCTTCTGCTTCCTCACTAGAACAGTTTTTCTCTGACATTTGTTACAGTTTAAATAGCAAATTTGCCAAAAAGAAAAAAGAAATGGGGTAAAAGAAACAGTAATTGATGCCACATCCTCTTTCTCTGTGTGGGACTTGGCCCTTCCACCCCCATGGCGTGCCAGCACTGCTCTGCCACACAGGGACGTGGTGAGAGCACACAGACATGAAGACCCCCTGAACAGTACGAGACTGGCCCAAGCAACCTTTTTCCAAACAAGACAGGTCCTCCTGCCCACATCATTGATTATCAATCAGCAGGTGGAGTTCCAGTTAGCAAGAGGGTTGAATCCAAAGGGTCTGAGTTCCTTTTCCCATCAAAAAATACAATCCCAAGACAAGGATTACTTCAGATTGCAGAGATAGTTGAATATACAAGCAATGCTTGGGAGTCCTCTCTGGACAGGAAGGATGTATTTATTAATAAAAGTGCTTATAAAATACAGCTCATATTGATCCAGAGTCAATTTAAAAACTTCTCTCCATTTTCTTTCCATTAGCCTGGAGAGGAAGGTCCTCTCTGGCACACGGCCACCGGCATGGGAGCGGGACCTCAGCACTCAGCTGCTGCCGAGAGCCAGCAGATGCTTCTCAGAGATGAGCGTGCAATGAAAACTCGGGTTTGAGAGACAGGGATGATCAAATCCTTCCTGAGAGGGCTGGGGAAAGCCAGGGATGGATGGTGACTCCTACCCACAGTTCCCAGAGATGTGCATCCAGGTGACCTGGGGCTTCCCGCTGGCTGCTCCCTACGAGGGAGATGTGGACTCCTGCTGCAGACAGACCACTGCTCCACGCCAGGATAGGGCCTGGCAAGATCACAGCAGCACATGGCAACTCAAACGACTTGCAAACGTGGTTTGCATTTAAGCTCCTGTAGCCTCTGTATCTGACAGATCCCAGCTCCTGCCTTCCCCTCTCCTTCGGTGTCTGCAAGCAGATGTCCTCAGCAGCAAATTGCCCAAGATAACAGGAGGGTTTCCCAGGGTTTCATTTTCCTTTGAGGTGAATTCTTGGCATCTCCACAAATGGACCCATAACAGCCTGCAAGCAGCAGGGCAGCGACATGAGAAAGCATCTCGGTGACTCCCACCTGCACCCACTTATTCACCACGTGCACCAAGAGGTACCAGCCAAAACAACAAGCCTCTGCTTCCCTGGGCTGGACACAAGAACCCAGGCCTCTTCCCCTGCAAGCCCCCAGTCTGAACAGGGCCGAGATGCAAGAGTTAGATGTGAAGCAGCATAGAGAAGAAAGAAAAAAAAGCCCAACCCACAGTGACTTTGCAGGAGCTGGTTCAGAGGTTACAGCCACTTCGAGCCCTCCAGCTAAGGAACTGGAAGCAGCAATTATTTCCATGCAATCTCTCCCCACAGAGCACACCAATACCCAAGGGATGTTCAGGAGCTGGGACAGTCTTCCCCAGCAACGGGGTTTTGAATGGCTGGAGAGGCAAGGATCAGGGAGAGCAATACACACTAGGACGAGGGCAGCAGCATCTCTCTGCTGCGCCTGCTCTCCCCAATCTAGGGCACCACCAGATAACCACTGTGCCCTGTCTTGCATTTACTTTCCCTGGTTTCTGCCCCCTCCACATGCTGCCTTGGCAGGGTTAATGCCTTTGCACCACAGGCACTGACGAGTTCCCTGAGAAGCCGTCAGATGGATCTACACCACTGCGAGTTCTCCTTTGTACCTGATACTCCTTCCCGACGTTTGTCTTTAAAAAGCAACACCATTCATATGAAAAGTTGATTAATCCCACTTGTTGTAATTATTCCCACAAATAAAATCCAGCTATTTTTCCCCCCCCTGCGAACATGGGGGATAATGGTCCTTACGCTCCTCAGCAAAGCGTTTCGGTTCCAGGGGTGAGAAGCTCTGTACCAAGCACTAAGCGTTATTATTAATCTGTCATTAAAAGCATTTCAGGGAAAGTTCACAGACTGCAGGGGTTTCTGTCATCACAGCGGCCAGCTGGGACAGCAATTGGGCTGAGCAGTTACTGCCAAACCCACAACCGCTCTCAAGAGCTGTCTCCATTCAGGAGTCTCCATGTTTTCTGCAGCTGGTGCCACTGGCTTGGTGACAGGCATCACCTCCAAGGATGTCTCTGCTGCACCGCCCTGTGGGGGGGACATCTCCCACCACAGTGGGCTTGGGGGCAGCTCCATTCCCCCAGCACACGTCTGGAGGATGCTCGGGATGAAGGCAAACCAAAGAAACCCAGCAGAAGATCAGAGCAGGAGAACACCACTATTCACCCACGGCATCATCGCACAGCTATCGAAATCTTGGGCCAACCAGTGTCACATCAGACCCCAGGCACTCAAAGTCGCCTGACACAGGCAGAAATTAACTGGCTGCTTTCATTCCCTAGCTTCCCCTATTTAGTCTTGGCAGCTGAACCCGGCAACGACACCTGGCAGCAGCTCCCTGCCTCACCCAGCATCCCTTGGGCAGAGTTTGGGGGACTCCTCTAATCAGCGGAAGCACTGGGCTTTTGGGGGGTGGGGAGGGGGAAGGGAACATTTCAGAAACATGGAGGAGAGCATATTTAGCAGCAGCAAGAGAGCTGGAGACAGAAGGAAGCCTTTGAAGAGCTGTGCTGATGAAGAGAGATGGAAAAATTATGTAAAGTAAGAAAACAGACAGCGAGCTCACAGGCAGGCTGTGAGCCCAGAGGGGGACGGTGTGTCTGATAGTAGCAGAGCTTTTAATTTCTCTCCTCTTCCCCAAGTTCTCTGCATTAACACTTCAAACGTTAACACTTTCCAAACATTAGCGTTTAGAAGGGGGGAGAGCACCTCTCTCACAGACCCAGGCCTTGGGAAACTGCCCAAAACAGGCAGCCATGCCCCCTGACTTCCCTCCCATCCATGCACTGAGCAGCGCCCACACCAGCCCTGGCTGCTCCGACTGCCAGAGGGGTCTGGTCAGTCCCCCTATGGCTACACCCTGGCCCCCACGGGTGAACATAAACAAGTCCCCTCTTTGCTAGCCCAGAGGAGAGATGGTGGGTCCCCTTCACTGAGCCACTCCCCGACTACCCCGAGAGCCAGCAAGAGCCATTATATAACTGCGACGCAGGAGCCGAATCCCAGAACTGTCATCGCAGCCTTTGCAGACCCATTTTTACCTCTCTAAGTGTGGCTCAGCAGCGACGAACACGAAAGCTGCCAACCCAGCCTGTTAACCTGGGACCGCTCGGCAGGGAGAAGGAGAAATAGAGCAGACTCAAGCAGATGCTGAACAAATATCCCTACAAAGTCCCGGTGCCTCCAAGCGTGGTTTCCTATTTCTGTGATTACACACAGAGCAATGAGACCCTGAAGCTTTTACAGTGACTCCTAATCTCTTCCCAGTTCTTAACAAAGCTGGTGACAGGTTAAAACAGCCAGAGGAAAAAGGGAAAGTATCTGTATACCTGTCACAGCGGCTCAAGCCAGCGAAGAAATTAAAAAGCCCTTGGGTAAAATCTAAACATATATCTGCAAGGGAAGCAGGAAAAGTCTCCAGGCAGAGCACAGTAATCAGGCACGGCCGAGCCACTTTTCCAGGTGAGTACATAACGGGGTCACTATCCACTTCCCAAGATTTAATGAGACCAGCTCCGGGGTGTTCACCCAGGCAGCGCTTGGCAGCCTGTGCCGGCAGGGACGGGCAGCGCTTTCCAGAGCATGAGTCAGCCCTGGCTCTGCGCAGGAGGCAGAGCAATGCGGCGAGCGGGAAGGAAAGCAGCGATGCTCAGGCATGGTGGCAGGGCAGGACCTGAACCCTGCCAGGACTGCTGGGCAGAGCTGTGTGCCAGGGATGAGCAGGGCTGGGTGACTGCCCTCCGCACCATCAGCTGCGGCCCATTGCCTCTGCCGAATGTAACACTCTGTGCTATAAATGTTTACGGCTCCAAGTGTTTGCGCAGTACTTTTCCCCTGGGGCTCTGAAAACACCTCGTAAAACATCCCTCTGTACCACTTGCGATGCCTGCAGGAGAAGCAGGGCAGAGGAGATCCCCACATCCAAGCTGCCAGTCAGGCAGTTAAACCCACATCGTCTCATGATGGAATTACTGTGGCATCTCTCTAACTTCCCTCCAGCCCTCCCAAGGGATGGAGCACTGCAGCTCCCCTCAAGGCCTCCACCTTCCCCTTACTGCCCTCCTTCTGCCAGGCTCTGGGCCAAGACCCAGAGAAAGGAAAGGGATGCCCTGAGCATCCTTGGCCAGCAGCTCAGTGCTGGGCAGACCCCAGCAGCTCGTTTCCCCCCCGGCTCCTGCAGCACACCATCCTGCAACACTCCACTCTGGGGGACACCCCGCTCCCCTGCAACTCGCCCCAGCTTTTCCCAGGGGATGCGACAGACAGCAGGAGCTGAAAAGGTGCCTCGAGTCTCCCCACACAGCCTCTTGCCCAGCGCTGACTACTTCCAGCCCAGCAGCAAAGTGCCTCCAGGAGCCGGTGCCGCTCCAGATGGAGACACACTACGGCGTTTACCGAGCCGGGAGCGCGGGCGGCTCACTCGCCGCTGCAAAACACCTCGTAGAGCTCCCCAGCAGAGCTCGCCAGGAAGCAATTTCACAGAGACATTCAAAATGCCAAAGCAGTTCCTGCCTCAGAGTTCTGAAGGACTCAGAGCCATTTCTGCAAACCATTCTGTTACCCAAGTATTAAAATTCTAATGAAATGCTCCACTACCCTGCAAAGCAGCATTTACTTATTAAACGGCTCAAAGAGTTTCTGCATAAGATGTGGAGATTTTTAGTACCTGTAAAACCTTCTTAAAACTTGTTTGTCTTGGACTTTTTTGGTGTTTTTTTTTTCTTAGAAAGATGAATCTTCAAAGGAGAACCTTAGGTTTCACGGCTCTCCATCAGGCCTGCCAACTGTCTCTCACAGTAATAAAATTGTCTCCCCTTCCCAAGGGTCTCTAGATCGTGCCAGGTACCATTTGCCATCCGTTTCCCACTTGTGACACCGCTCATTTTGTAATACATTATATAAGACAGGGAAAATGGCAAGTCCATATAAAAAGAAATTCACAATGTGCTGCAGAAATGAGGCATGAACTCCAAGGAGTCTGTGACAGCCTCAGCACGGTGTGTGGGAAGGACTAGAACAAGGGGTTGTACCAGACCATTGATCTTCAAGTATGCTTCTTAATTTAACTTCAATGAGGAAAGAGAAAATAAACTTGCCTACCGATCAATCGCGTGCCGCAGCGGGAAGCCCTGCCACGCAGCGGGAGGGATGCGCCAGCCAGGTGATGTGCCAGGCCCCAGTTAAGTGTGCGCCGTGCCCAGTTGCTACTGGGTATGTGACACACAGGGTCTTGCTCTCGTGGTGTTCAGCCAAAAGCTGGGCTGAGCATCACAGGATGGGAAGGGACCGATCGGTTGCTCGTGTGCTGCTCGGGCCATGCGAACCCCACCGCGAACAGGCCTGACTGCAGCGTTTATGCGATGGCAAAGGCCTTTCACAATGCTACCGACACACCTTGTGTACTCTGAAGTAAACAAGTGACTGTGTTAAACACCACGGACCCCACATAAAGAGGCTCCAGCGGCTCCCCACCCAGCTCCCTGAGGCCCTTGGGGCCTCCTCTGCACAAAACCACCCCTGAAATCCTCCCCAGAGGAGATGCACGCTGCTGAACACGTGAAGAGCTGCACTGCCTTCTGCCGAGCACACCCAGTCAAGTGCAAAGGTTGAACTAAAGCCACGGGAAAGGACTTTTAAGTCAGGTTATTTTACACCATTGGTCTTATCAGCTTGTCAGCTTCTGGTTCAACTCCCATGACCAAAATCATCTGGTGGGAAGGGAATACCCGCTCCAGGAGCCGGCCTGGCAGCAGATGCTATTTCACGGATGCCGAGTCTCGGCTGCCTTGTGCATTTAAAGTAAAAAACCACACTTAAAAAAAAAAATACAAAGAATGTCTTGGCCTGTTCTCATCTCTCACATAACGACAAGCAAAAAGAGAAAGGAATAGGCCCCGAGTTTTTACACAGTGTGTCCTTAAGGACTGAACTCTGAGCACCGTCATCTCCATTTATATTCGTTCTTGCCAGGCAGAAGCTTTTAAGAAGAAAAATTATTTAATAAACAGACATTTATAACAAGTGTCTGATCTTGCAGCCTCATCATCTGGAAGGAGCCCATTAAACCAAGTGAGAAACTCTCTGATCATTAAGGGTGTTTAATGGGATCGAGAGTAAATTGTATGTGATTGCGTTAATATCTCCACCAGCAGGTTTGGTTGTTTTCCCTTCTCTCCCTGAGATCTGGTAGTGGGAAACGGGGCAGCTCAGAGGAAAAAACGGTTTTAAAAAAGTGGGATAATTGTTCCAGATCTCAAAAGCTGCTGGAGAAAAGCAGCCACAGGGCCCCGAAGCAGATTTCAGCGCTCTCCTGCGCTCACAAACACACACCGGCTCAGCAGCACCCGCTGTGCCGCTCATGAATCATCCTCCTTCAAAAGGAAACGGGGGATCGCACCGGCACACGACAAAGCACCCGCAATGCTGGGAAAGGGCACGGCATTTCACCTCCATCTTTCATCAGGTTTAAGATTTCCCTGCCTTGCAGACGGGACATCCCTCCTTTGCCTTCTCTCTCCCACTAAGAGCTCGATCTGCATTCCCCCAATATGCTCCCTCCAGAGCCAGGCAGTCCCTCAGGCACTCACACAACCAGAGAGCAAAGTAAACCCCGGGGGTGCAAACACCATTCGCGGGGCAGAGCCTGGCACAGTCCCACCTGCTGCAGCAGGCTGACACCATGAACAAACTTTGCCCCTCACCTCCAAAGTGGGATGCCTTCCTAGGGCAAAGTGCCTCACCAGCTTCTCATGGACAAACCCGCAGGTCACAGAGCAGAAGCCACTTTCCCTCCTCTACGTGCCAGCACAGGGCTTCCTGCAGCAGCATAACCTTGCCATGCAAACGATGGCTTCAGATTTACCTAATTAACATTTCAGGCTTAGCCCCAACCTGTCGCGCAGCTCTGCCAGCCAGTACAACACTACAGGGTGATCTCTGGCTGGTCCCTGGGGGCTGGAGTGCAAGCTGTGGGCATCAATAGCTGGGCTTTGCTCTCTTTTTTTCTTGTAGCTCCTGGTTTATTTTTTTAAACTTTAAACTTAGGAGTGCATCCATCCTTTGTGTGTGTGCAATGTGCTTTGCACATGTCCATGAGCAGAGACATTTGTACCACTGACCCCTGGAAGGCTAAATGCTTCTTGGCTCCAGAGCACTGCATCTGGCATTAAAAGGCATTTACAAGTTCTTAGCAAGAAAGAAATATCTGCCATTAGAGATTGTAACAAGAGCTGACTAGGAATTGTTTTTCCTCTCAATTTTAGCACAATAGCTTCTGGCAATAAACCTCTCCATCAGCACTGGGCAGTCGTAAGTGCAGATACCACGTGGGAAGAATCCAAACAAAGTGACAATGCTGAGCTTTAAAAGCACTTTGGAGAAAGATTCAAAGGAACAATTGTTGAATGTCAGCTCTGGAAGAGGCTGATGAGATGTAATAGCTCTTCATGTCACCATCCCTTCGCCATGAGACACTTGGGGTGACCTGATAGATTACTAACTCCAGCAGCAGAGCCTTCCACAGCCCACAGCAACCCCCACACAACAGCTCCAGGATGGCAATATGAGAGATCACCACTGCCATGGCACTACAAAAAGTCTTCACCCACATTGGAAAACCTCATGGTGCTGACCTACTGACCTGGAACCGATGCCACACGCACAGGTCCTGATGTGCTTCAGACAAGAGGGGATGAAAGAGTGTAGAGAGAAGTTGAACATCCCCTTTCCCGCTTGCGTGCCGGCACGTGGGCGAGCACACTCATGCCCGTATGTGTGTGTGAGTGTGTCAGGAAGGGTATGTCCCTGTGCCAGGGAGGTGGAGCTGCTGAAGATGACTAGAAAGACCAGTCTCAAGTCACACGAAGTGGGAACTGAAGTGTCAGAGGAGGCCTTCACTTTCAGCAGCGTGGGTGTAATTGCATCAAACTGTAATGAAGCAAATCCATCTTCAAAATCCAAGCTCGGGAACAGCAACTAAATAGCTTCCTCGAAGAAATGCCTTTCCAGAGACCAGCTGTAACTTCCCACTGAGAAATTCGGGCACCAACAGACACCCATCTCTCTGTCCTTGAACAAACACTGTGACAGTGCATTATAAATACCAACTAAATTAGCACGCCACCGTCCATGCCAATTATTTCAATTAAACTCTCTCCTAATAACCCATTACTACCCATTTTATTAAATTAAATTAAAATTTTTCCAAACAATACTCCCATATGGAGCTGTTAGCCCAGATGTAATTATGCCCTTCGCATGTTGATGTGTGGACACTGCACAAATGAGTTTCTTTAGGTCTCTGCAGCTCTCCCCACTTGCATCCACAGCTGGACTGAACGGAGGAGTTTTGAAAAACTGCATTTGGCACCTGTCTGGAGGAAACCCTTCTGTTTAAGCTCCTCTGCTCACATACAAGCTAGCACACTGCATGCAGTAAGAAGGCAGCTCTCAAATTAAATTGCTCCCGGGGATTGATTAAGGCATTCAGAAATAATGCAGCGTGGCTTGGCCAGATGCTTCTGTCCTCACGGTAACTGTCACCAGACCAACTCAGCTGAACCAGCTGAAGACTTGAGCCACAACCTCTAAACAGAGAGCATTCGCTGCCTCTCTGCCTGCAGCGGGGCACAGGCTGCCCAGTCTCCCTGTTAAGATAAGAGCTGCCATGTCAGGACCTGCGATACGACGCAGCAGCACTGGCCACCCACGCTCCATGAAAGATGAAGAGACATGAGTGGCAAGGCCAAGCCCCACTCATCAGATGGAGGCATCTGCATCTCACCTGGCATCGCCCCGCCTGGTCCCTGCTGAGTGGAGAGGGGAAGGAAGAGAGATCCTCCCACCACGCCTGCAGAGCGAGGGTCTGGGCTCTGGAGCAGAGGCAGAGGGATGCTCAGAGGCTGCTTCTTGCTAAAGTCCAGAGCGGAGCCAAGGGAGAAGAAAAAAGAAACCCAGAAGAGAAGGCAGGAGCTGTGGCCAGGCAGGGATGGTGATAGCCGGTCTGGCCAGAGCTGAAGGCTCCCACCTCCGGCTTCACTGTGCATGAGAGCAGGATTCCCGTTGCTCCGAGGTGATCTCACTCCAGGAGTCTCAGGGGTGGAAAAACACCCCTTTGCTTTTGGCAAAGGCCTGCCTCGCTGGTGGGTTTTCTGCTGCTTTCTGACAGGATAACACATTTCTCAGCGATGTCACTTCTGCCCACAGGATGGCAAGGTCTCAAGCTGACATTTGCTGAACATCTTCACCACCTGCTCCCCCGAAACGCTCCTCTCTCCTAGACAGAGGAGACATTTTTCTTGACAGCTCCTGCCATCAGGGAGCTAGCACGTACCCTGCCTCCGAGCCACGGCGCTCACGCTTCA
Organism: Zapornia atra; assembly: GCA_013400835.1. Taxonomy (NCBI): domain Eukaryota; kingdom Metazoa; phylum Chordata; class Aves; order Gruiformes; family Rallidae; genus Zapornia; species Zapornia atra. The sequence goes on along the minus strand of VZTU01003124.1, from coordinate 26,298 downwards.
CGCTCCAACTGCTGCTTAGCACCCCAGCAGTGGGTGCTGGACTCACAGGGGCGCTGACCCATGGCCAAGCTTCACAGAGGGCTGGCAAGACCACAGCAGCAGCAGAAGAGCATTTGGAAAGTCCAATTACCAAATCAACTTGCCTGTCTGAGTCTGAAGTCAGGAACTGCGGCAAAGCTCGACGAAAGCAACGGCTGCGCCAAGACTCACCACCGGCACACGGGGAACGGGTATGAGACACGCAGCACGGCTCGATGACTCTACTCACAGCCCAAAAAGTAATCGCTCCCCACCTAAAGGGAGCTGCTAAATTTGCAGAGCGACACTCGCGCTGCAGCGGGAGCCTGCGTGGGCTGCAGGAAGCGCGGCGGAGTCACTGATCCAAACACAGCCGCTGTAGTACCGGCAACTCGCTCCGCAGCCTCCCCGCTGCGCTCCCCCCACGGCTCCTTCCTGAAGGTGCTGCAGACCTGCTGCTGGGCCGATCTGTGGTGCCTGTGGATGGTGGCTCCACAAGCTGGAAACCAGGTCCGAGCAGCGCAGAGCCCAAACACAGAGTCACCAGGTTGGAAAAGACCTTTAAGATCATCAAGTCCAACAGTCCCTGTCCTGTGCTAAACCATATCCCTGAGCACCTCATCTACCCATATGTTAAACACACCCAGGGGTGGGGACTCAGCCCCATCCCTGGGCAGCCTGTTCCACAGCCCCACAGCCCTTTCAGTGAAGAACTTTTCCCTCCCATCTGAGCTGACCCTGCCCTGGTGCAGCTTGAGCCCATTGCCCCTTGTTACATCTCCTGGCCCCTGGCTGAAGAGACCATCGCCCACCTCTCTGCACCCTCCTGGCAGGTCATTGTAGGCAGTGAGTGTAGGGGTCTTTCGTGCTGCAAAAGACCCCTGAGGAGCCAGAGCCTGCACAGCAGAGAGCAGAGATGATGTGCTGGGTTTCACCTGACCCTAAAATGGAATTTCTTTTTTAAAATCCTGCTGTTTTACCTGACAGGCACATGGCCTCCATGTCCATTCCCAGGTTACAGGAGAGCCACGAGCCTCAGCACAGAGCAAGGAACTCTCTGCAGCCCAGGTCAAGCATCTCCAGCACGCAAAGAACAAGCAGCACCCTCCAGAGCCGTGTTTAGCTCCAAGAGTCGGTCAGCTTCTGCAGACAAGAGGATGACAGCACCTTCCCCAGGACCCTCACATGTCCCCAGGCAGGATCAGGCCAGGTGGAGGATCTCAGCCTTAGCTAAGATGCTATTGCACAGGGAGCACAAGAGCTGCTGCTCAGACAGGAGACATGGATAACACCGCCCTGCACCCCACAGACAGCGTATTCAGCATCTGACATGCAAACACACCACATCAGACACCTTTATGTAAAGCTGCAACCAAAAGCCAGAGGACAGGTGACAGCAGAGAGTCCCGTTGAGGATAATGAAGTCAGCTTTGCCCTAGGAGCTCTGTTGGACAGGAGTGATGTTTGTGTTGTCCTCAAGAGGGCTCTGCCACCGTATTGGGAAAGAGCAGCAAAAATCCGTGTCAGAGAAGCTGTTGACAACAGGAGCCACCAAATCCAGCTAAGAACATGGGTGGTGGCAGGGCACAGAGTGAGGGCCAGGCACAGGGTGGGAGGGCCAGACCCTGGGTAGCCCTACATGGTTCAGGGGAGTGAGGGCATATGGGTGAAGAAGCAGCTCAGGTGCTGGATGGACACCCCCAGGCCACAAAAGAAGGGCTGCACTTGCCACAGTTCCCTGTGACACCCCTCACCCTGTTGGGGTACAAGAACCCCTCCCCAGGAGTGGAAGGCTGCTCTGCTCCCATTTCATTCATTGCCATTTCGGTATCCACGTTACCCAGCTGACCCCACAAGCTAACCACCCCCAGGCTAATGGTCTCTCAGCATATGCTGTTAGCTTTCTGTCCTTCCTTCCTTCCTTCCTGCGCCTACATCCTGGCCTGGCTATGAACTCAGAGGCTGCGGCCGTGGCTACTTGTACATCGTGCTATGCGTACATCCCTCCCACACAACTGCTGCAAAGAAAGCAGGCAGGGAAAAAACACTGATGGCATCACATTGGAGAAAGCAGGAGCAAGCTGCACCCTCCCCATCGCCAGAGGGATCCTGCACCCTCCCCATCACCAGAGGGATCTGGGTCGGTCCAGAAAATAAGTCATAGGGAGCCACGGGGGGAAACACGTGGTACAGGTACCCACAGAGCAAATACCATGGGCTGGAGAAACTCCTGATCCCAAGAAAGGGAGCTCACACCCAGCATATTGGAACTAACCACGGGGTGACTGCTTTGGAGATGGCACCATCCCAACGCGTTTCTCCTGCCGCTGTGTTCCGCCTGACTGTCAGGAAACAGCCCAGCCCAGCCCGTCTCTTGAAGAAAGATGATCAGAAGAGAACCAGATGGTCTATCCTGAGGAAGAAGACATAAGCAAGACCATGCAATCATGGCCCCAGTGCAAGCCCAAAGAGGGGAAAGCCGGCTCAAAGCTCCTGGAGTCTGTGGATGGCCCTTGCAGAGCACCTGCCCCTGCACCCCATGTCTGATGCAGTTTTAGAACAGAAAATAACTCTTCAAAGTGCTTGCAAGCTCATGTAAGTGCTGCAAAGTGTTGCTACTACAGGCTTCCTGCCCAAAAGGCAAGTTTTCTGACTTGAGGGACATGGAAAACATGCCTTTCTTTCACCTTTTTATCTGCTGGCAACACACTAATGGCTACGACCTACCTGTCCCACCAGGACTTCAGCCCTGTATTTCAAGCCTATCATAATAAACTCCTTCATTATCAATTATTTATTGTCTAGAATAACTGAAGGGGTGATGCTGAACCCTAACCAAGGGGACCAGCATCCCTAGAAACTTCTTCCCAGCGCTCTGGCAACGCAGGGGAGATTTTAAAACACCCACCATAAGGTTGCTGGCACAGGACAGGACGGCTCTCGCCTACGGACCTTCATCCCGTGTTCTCCAGCAGGTTGGACTTTGATCATCTCCCTGCAGTAAAACAGCTGGTCCTGGACCTGCTAAAATGGCAACTAAATGCCCCACAGAGACAGGAAATAACACCGAGATGGCTGGTGAAACTCAACAGCATCACTTCATCCTGAGCGTCACATGGCAACACAATCGAAAGCCCGAACTCTCTGAGAGATGAGAAGGAATGGAAGATGCAATTATCCCCACTGGGGCAAAGCAGCAAATGAATGAACTGGTGATAGAAGAACTCTCCAGATTCAGGGACCTGGCGCTGCTCAGCCTTGCCCTGCCCAGCAGCCTGCACTGCCAACCCTCTGTGGGCAAACCATGCCCAGTGCAGTTCTGTAGGCAGCTGGCAAGGTATTTGTGCAGTGCCTGTGCCACCCATCAACTGAGCTGTCAGTCGGGAGCAATAGGAGGTGTTTTCTTTGCAAATTAACACCTACACCTCTGCTATGGGTCCAAGCAAGTGACAGGGGAGCAGAGGCAAGTGCAGCACGGCACGGAGATCTGCCCAGCTGCAGGGCTTCCACAGGCAACGTGTGCCTGGCTCTCTTGGTCAGGAGAGATGAAAATAGGAGACAATGAAGAACTAATCCTCCCTGTTGGTGAGGGATGTTGATTCCCATTTCAGGCCTTTTACTCCCCTCTAAGCCCCTGTGCTGCATGGTCTACCCCAAAATGAGGCCTGCAAGACACTATGCTTTAACAAGAGGATGCACAGGGGAGATTGACTAACCGATTTATTTAGGCTCTGCTTGCGATCTCGTTCACCATGGCCACCCAGGGGGCTGTGAGAGCAGCTCATGCCCAAGCAGAGCAGGCATCGGGACAGGGCTGGCTGCAGAAGGCAGCAGTGGCAGCACAGGAGCTGAGCCCCCGTGTCCCTAAGGAGTGAGAGGGGAAAGCCGGAGCCCTGGCGCTCCCCACACGCTGCCAGTCACTGAGCAGGTTGAGCAGAGGAAAAGGAATGAGCACCACCTTCAGAACAGCAATAAATTATTTCCCTTGGGAACGAAGAGGCAACTGTGATGAGATAAAGTGGCGGGGAAACACGGCAGAAAAAGTTAATGCATTCTCTGCAATTACAGCTACAGCTGCCAAGTTGTTTCTCATGCTGTCACTACAGCAGCGGTGACAGCTTTGGTCTCAGCCTGACCTTCTCCCCTCACCCAAGCCAACAGCAACACCCCCAGGGTCTCCTGCAGACACAGGGGTTTGCTGTGATGGCAAATATCACCGTTTCTCCACCAGCTCTGTGGACACAGAGACTGATGCTCCCTGGTGCAGAAGGGACCCGCATCCCTTGTAGATCTGTGCCAAGATCTTGCACACAACCGAGCTTCTCCCACTGGCTCACATCTGATTTCAGTTTTCCTTTACCAGCCCGTCTCAGCAGCTGTCTCCCTGAGGATAGAAGCTCCAAGAAGCCCACGCAGAAAGGTGCACCAGGTCTGTGCACCGCTGGAGCAATGGGCAGCATCCCCACCGGGCGTCAGTCTCATGCCATGAAAGTGCAGAAGGACATTTGCCCTGGTTAACCATGGTAGGACCCAAGACCCCAACATTTTTTGTGCCTCTCTGTGCTGTTTCTCCAGCCTCGCTGCAGGAAACATTTCAGTCAGGACTTTGCCTGTCCTGCACAGCCAGTCAAGGGGAGTAAAAATATTCATTTCCTCCAGTAAGGCCAACATTAGCCACCAAGGTGCTGCCCTTGCCCCATGCCCACCTCCCAGAGTGCCTCCAGAACGGATTTGAGGGCTGTCGCTCCTGCCCATGGCCCTTCCCCTTGCTCTTGCTCACAACACGAGCCAAAACCCAGCTCCTGAGCTGGGACTGCATCCCCCAGCCCTCAGCAGGGATGTGCCCCCCTGCCACCCTTGCCCATGCCTTCCCCTTTACTCCCAGAGGCACCCTCAGGTCATCCGAAACACAAAGTTTCTCCCTCCCAAGCCCATCATCCCAACGAACTGAACAGAAACCAAAGCACAAGTAAACAAACGGAGAAAACACACCAGGGAGGGATGGGAAATTTGAGCCACATTAAATTGTGCTAAATAACTGAAAATCAATGCTGTTCTTCCTTTTCATCAGGGCACGGCTGCAGACACTGCAGCACCCCAGGGACACCTCCACTCACTCCACCCAACTGCTACAGGCACTTACTTTTATTACTAGCAAGGGCCCATTACTGCCAGCGAAAGCAATATCCCTGAAAAGAGTAATGACTTCTCTTTTTTTAAATAATAGATATAATTACAAGAGAAGCGTGGTTCTTCTCTTACTCTATTGCTTTCATAACTTTCCTAATATTCCTGCTGATGTCCAGGGGTTCCTGCCTTAAGATGAATATTCCAATAGCTACAAGGAAGCACCTATTAACAAAAAAAAAAAAGCCCCTCCAAGCAACACTTCAATTAAGAGAGCACGTTAATAACCATCACTGCAGCCTTTCGGGGTGACTGAAGAAGCAAACCATGATGAAGAATGCTCTGTGTCATTAAAATGATCTACAAACACAAGAAGACCCATGTCCTTTGTATACAGCTGCCCCAGGCTTCCAACACAATCCTGTCTGGAGCTGGGCTGAGAGATCCAGTGGCAATACATGTGGATTTTGCCTCTATCAAGGGAGAGGCCCTGCTGCAGCCACCCTCACTGGAGACAACTCAGCCACCTAGGTGTCCATGGAAGGTGGTGAGTGGGACTGGCAGCAGATTTAAGAACACCAACACACTGCTCCAGGTGCTTTTCCCCACATTACAATGAGTTCTGCTAGTCTAGACCATGCCAGGTGGCCTGGGATGCCCCTGCCCCTCGCTCAGAGAGAGGGAACAAGCCCCATCAGAGGAGCGCATGCATCCACCCTTCTGCTGCAGAAAGCACTTGTGGCTTCTCTAACAACTTAGATGGCACCTGGGGATGGAATTCAGTCTTGTCTACAGCCCTGGCTGACCCACAGGGCTGTAGGCATCTGCTTTGGAAAGAACTCCACCAGTACCTGCCCATCTCACTGTGCTGCCTGGCGCCGGAGCAGGAGCCCATAGGGAGCAGCAATCGCAGGGTTACAGGCACAGGCTGGCTGAGCCCTCAGGACCAGAGACATGCTGTGTGCTGTCAGACAGAAGCATTGACTCAGGAAAATGGGCTGATCTAATTAATGTTTGTATTTTGCTTTGCCAGGTGGCAAAAGCAGAGGGGAAGCAATTCAATTCCAGTGGTCACACAGGCTCTCCTAAGTTTCCATTTCAGATCCCACCCTGCTCACCAGTGTAATTTATTGCTCCATTTGGAGCTGAGCTCAGGCATCACAACTGAGACTGAGTCACCCTTTGAGAGACTCTGCACTCAGGGCTGGTGGGAGAGAGGGTCTTAACACTGAGGGAATGGGTATCAGGGAATGAATACCTTCATCTCCCAGCAGGTTGATCCCTTGCTTGTGAAAACTGGATGAAGATGCCTTCACCAGGGGAATTTTGTGGTGCACGGGCATCAGAGCAGGATCTCCCAAGTCCAGGTACACATCTTCACAAGCACAGATGGCACAGCCTGAACAGACACTGTGGCCTACAGCCTAAAATGCTGCTCATTCCCTCACCACCACAGAAATAAATGTGAATTTTCAAATTAGTGTCTGCATCTTCCAAATAAAACGAGAGAAATTGCCCATTAAATCAGATGGCAATGAAGTGGGGATTCAGCTGCAGACATATTCAAAGGAAGCTGACAGAGGGACACAAAACTGTTCGGATCCATTAATGTAATGATGCATTTGATGAGGAAGTCACTTGGGGCACGTTAGCATGAAAACTGCAAGCAGAAGATCCGACAAACCTGATACTTCAGCACTCCAGTCTGCTTGTGCCAAGTATAAACCAACCTATGATTTAGAGCCACCACCTAGTGACAAAGACCAGGCATCAGTTAACACATAAAGGAATTTCCAAAAATCTATCTAGCCTGGAAGGACACACTGAAAAGGATTTGCCCCAGTTGTTAAAAACCTCTCTTTTCTTGGTTATGCAACATCTGAAAATATCTCTTTGATTTAAAGCAGGAGATGTTAAAATTTTTATAGAGAAGTTGCTGAATTCTTCTGCACAAGCAGCTTTTCCAAACATCCTCATCCATCAAAATGATTCTTTGCTGATAATTAGCCTCAGAAAAATGCACTTAATCAAAGTGACATCCATTACTTCTTGCTACTGTAAATAGGACTGTGGCTTCTGACGACGATTTTCTGGAAAGTATTCAGACTATTTAAATTAGGCAACAAATAAGCTCCTAACGACACTTCTCTGAGATACAGTTTAATTTTATTTATGGGCTTTTTCTTTATACATGCCTCAACCCAGTTGTCATCACTGCCCAAGAAAAGAGAATGCAGGAGATCAAAACCCGCCGGAGTCAGGACAGCAAAGATCAAAGGGATGCCACAGCTTGTGGTATACACAATATTTACCAATTCAGCAGACATGCTTTCTCAGCTGCCTTCCATCAGCAAATACCAGTATCAGCTCAGGACAGAGCCAGGCTGGCAGTGCTGATGGGATGCTGCACTCAGCTCCTCCGGTCCAGCAGCACCCCTCAGCCTCGCTGCACAGAGGATTCCCTTTGCCAGAGGAGCCGTGAGCCAAGCGCATGAAAGGGCAGCCAGGCACAAGTAGTATCTGTGCCCCTGGTTCTTCACCTGCTTTTTGTTCCAGGCTCAACATCCTAAACTTTGCCTTTACTGTTACACTCCAGTGGCTCCAAATGCTTTGACAGCAACCAACCAGCACTGAGATGGGAAATGTGATGCAGTAGGAGAGCAGAGGAGATTTCTCTCTCTCTCTCTCTCTATATATATATATATATTTATTCTGGTATTGACATTGACAAAACCTTCCAAAAAAACAAAGGGAAGCTACTTCTGCACCAGCCAGGGCTTATGCCAGACAACTGAGGCAGCTTCAATGTTCCCAAACAGAACCTCCTCTTTCTGAAGGAGAAATTACCTCTCAGTCCCAAAGGAGAAATTACCTCTCAGTCCCCATTAGTCAGATTCATGCCCTGAGACAGCAGTTTGTATCCTCTGGAAATTCAGAGCTGAGTGACAGGTAATCCTGTTTCTCTGACCTCAGGACCTGCCTTGCACAAAATGTCAAGCGTGGTGTTTAAATACCGCTGCACTGTGCTGAAGCACAGCTATGCCCCAAGTCCTCTGGGTACCTCGTGGGATTGAGTTCTGAAGATGAGCAAGAAGATGCTGGAAGGAGAACTTCCATTTGACAACTCTAGACTCGCTTGTCATTAGGCTTTTTCTCCCTCTCTGCTGCACAAATCCATTTGCCTCCTGCATTTCTCTAGCTGGTCTTTTCCTATTTCCTTCCTGGCTGATTTATTACCCTCCTCTAAACAACATTCAAAGGATTATATTCATTCTCACATCAGTCAGTCTACCTGCTGAAGAGCACTTAGGGAGATTGACTGTCTTCACCTTTCCCATTCCAAGAAGAAAAGCAAGCCAGGAGCAGCCTGCTGTACCTAGTCCCCCTCACACTCACCCAGCAGTTCCTTCAGCCCCGGGGGTTATGTGGACACAGTCTCTCCATCTACCACGCCACAGCTCTCTAATTATCCACTTGTTCCAGCAAGCTCTCGTCTCCTTGAGCTCCAGCATTACCTCATTCGTTACCTCAGCCCAGTGTTGGTGTCTCCTCAGCATCCTCTGTGATGAGGGTGGATTAATACATCTCAAACAGAAGCGGTTCTAACTCCCCTGAAGCAGTGAAATCCGGGTTCTCCGATGCCTCCCCACCCAATCCTTCCAGCCTCCTGCTGATCCCAGACACCTCCTCACTTCCACCAGCACACCCTCACTCTAGGGGAGCCTTCCAAAAGCAGATAGTCAAGACACTAATGTTTTTAGCAGTGCTTTTGTGAATAAATGAGATATTTGGTGCTACGGGTGTTCTCCTTCAGTCACACATCTGTAAGTCCACTGAGCTCTGTTTTACCACTCCCTATGCTGTTTACATGGGGAATCTTCCTCAGCACACTCCCTGTCAGTGCTGAACAAGGCACTTCTAAGCACCCCTCTGAGCTGCTTAGTATTTACAAGGAGAGCAAAGTCAAAAAGGCTTCCTGCTTTTCTTCTGTAAGCCTAAATCAGATCCTTATTCAGAGGGTTTGGAACAGACTAAGCTACCAGTCATAATTACCCCAGCGAGCTTGCTTCACCTACAAGGTCCCGGTATCTTTAACGACTTGAACTGAACCTGAGGCCTAACAGCAGTGTTTCCAAAAGCCCACGGCAGTGACTAACCTCACTCCCACTGAAGTCAAGAGGACTACAAGTGAGTAACACAGGTGAGCTCACAGATCTGCATTCCCAAACACACCGTGAAATCTTCGGTATGTTCTAGTTTGAGGGGAAAGTCAAACCACTAAAGATAACAGCACATAAAGGCAGTGAAACAAAGAGAGGCCAAGGAATTCACCAAAATAACCCAGAGTATCTCCATGCTGAAATTAAGGAGAGACTCTGAATCAGAAACACTCAAATCTAGAGGAAAATTAAGAGGGATAACAGCGAGATGCAGAAAACCCCCACAAAATCCACACTTATCATCTTTATTTCAGATCCACACAAACACTTAACTATGAAAACTATTAAAACTCTGAACTCCAAACATATCCAAATGTGCCATATCATAACCACTTTGAAATCCAGACAATTTTCTGCACTGGAATTTCCAGCCAGCCTTTCATCTGCTACCATAAAGCTACATTAACGTTTAAGGGCCTCTTAAGGAAACCTGGGCTTTCAAATCTTGAGGATCACATGCTCATTTTTCAAAATGAGATCAATCAAAGTTAGGAACATGTAGTGAGAACATCTGTAAACACCAGATCCTCAAACATACCATTTTCCCCCCGTGTATGATGCTTGTACATATAAAAAATGAAGTTACCCTTTAAACCCCATGCACAAAGCCTTGGTGCAGGTTTACCCAATACACAGCAGCTCCCCAACAGCTAGCTTGCCAGCAGCTGAAGGGTTTTTTCAACAAGGGTTATATCTCTCTCTGTTTACATCACATAAGTAGTTAGTGGGGAGAGATGACAATCTTGCTGACTCCTCATTAGCACTATAGCTCTTTGGGGTTTTATTATAAGAGCAGAGTTGAAGGGAGAGACGTTCTTGTCCATCTTCATTTAACTGCTCTGTTCACGGAATTAACTTGCCACTCATGGCATTCCTCCTCTTGCTTTAGCTTACTCAATCTGGCAATAAATCCCTGCCAGCCCGCCAGGAATAGCAGGCTTGGCACTCACCCCATAAAGGCCATTTCTCTAGACAGCCCAAGAAAGGGAGAGTTGTGCCACATGCACAGCGGATCCTTGGAGCCCCTCTGCTCCCATCAGCGTTCCCTGCTGCAAAGGCAGCCTCTGAGAGCAGAGTCTCCAGGCAAGCCTTACCTCCTAAACCAACGTATCCACTCAGCCCAAACTCTGCATATGGCTTAACAGGGAGTTGCCCCTCATCTCACCATCATACCCCATGTGCCTCCCAGACATCGACCCCATTTCCCCCTTGCCAAGCCCTGTTGGGACTCAGGGCTGCTGGCCCAGTATGCCCACAACTCCCAGTACCCAGCAGCTCTAGCATTCAGCAGCCCTGGAGCACACACACCTTCCCGTTCCCCACTGTCCAAGGCGTACCCACACACATCCCGCCGGCCTCCACCCCCAGCATGCCCACACACCCCCCGCAGCGACCCCGCACCCCGGCACGGCCGCTGGTTCCAACACATCCCAGCTGCCGCGGACTGGGACACGTTCCCGCCCCCCAGTCCCGCACCCCACCGCCCGCCAGCCCCGGGAACCGGCACGGCGGAGAGAGCTCCGCGCCCCGTGGGGCTCAGCACCGCGGAGAGCTCCGCGCCGGGCGGGGTTCGGCACCGCGG
>VZTU01003122.1:0-14315 GCA_013400835.1 Zapornia atra | reverse complement strand
GATGTATGCTTTACCTGTGATTCTTTGTAGGTACCTATGTTTGCACAGCACAAAGCAAACTAAATAAATGTGTTTGTTTACCACTAAACCAGAATCAATTTTAATAGTAAAAAAATCTTCTCCAAAATAGTGGTATGACAAAAAAAATGTTGAGCAAAGTTCATGAAATTGTCATTTTGGGAAACAGCTCCAAAGAATCATTCTTACCTCCTTTTTATTTTCACACCAAGCCTATATACTTGTTAAATTATAACACATGGCTGTTAATGTATCTCTAATAAAGGCATGGCATCATATTCTGTTGATTTAAGCAGAGAGACATTTGTATTTATGGAAGAAAATGTTAGAACATTAGCTTTATTCTTACAACTGAGTTATTTTAAAGTCAAAACAACTTGTCTCAGAAATATCATTTGAGAGTATCAAATCAACTTACTTTATTTTACTTAGTCAAAACACCTTTCAGTCCTAACAAAATGACACATAACAGACTCCTTACCCCTCTATCTAATGAACAAAGATTAGTTGTCTTCAATGTCATAATCAAATCATTCTCATATGATTCTACCCAGTAGTCACTAGAAGAACCTTTAACTTCTTCAGATTAGATCCTGTTGACTAGAGCTCTAAGTCTTCTCTGTTCTATTGAAAATACTGAACCCTTCAGTTGTCTGTATATATTGAGCTTAAAGTAAAATATTAAAGTAAACTTAAAGTAAAATATTTGCTTTAATATATTCCTAAACTAAAGAACACCCAAACATGTATTTAAGTGGGTCTTTTAGATCCAGGGTGGAACTGATGTGTTTTGCAGAGCTGCTGCTCAGAAGTAGATACAGATTAATGTTCATGCCTAAGGAAAAGAGACCTGATTTAGATAACATCTCAAGACACAGTCATGCAGATTGCAGTGCTTGCTATAGTTCTGCAGGCAGAAGTTCCTCAGCAGATGCTTGTGCTATGTATTATGCCAGTTTATGTATAGTAGACTTGGCTTCTGGCCTGAGACAGCCAAGGCTTTTAGTGACCTTTTGCTCTCTCTTTGTAGTTGTGCAAAGACTGATCTCAGTGTGTCTGGAAACAGGGTTATTAATATTAAAACCAGTTTTAAATTAATTTATAAATAGCTTTAGGCAAATTAACAGCAGTTTGCCTTCAATATTATCTTCTTTTTTTTCATGTGAAGGCTATAGGTCTGTTATTATATAGAACTGTTCTTACCTTTGTGTGAGCCATGGTCCCCATTGAAGTTATCCCTAGCTGACATTCATTGAAATGAATGAGTGCGGACAGGATACCTTTTTCTTAAAATAATGTATCAGCATGCAAAGAGAATCAACTACGTCATCTTTTCTTTTGGTTGAGTTGAGAAGAAATTATTTCTTTTGAGATTCTTTCAAAAATGTGAGGCAGCAAGATATATTTACATACAGAAGGGATGTAAGGGAAAAGGAGAAAAAAATGGGTGTGGAGGTCTCTGCTCCCACTGAAACCAGAAATTAAACTACTAACTTTATAACAGAAAGTATGTGATCTGTTTTACAGGGCTTCAACAATTAGACTTGAAGCAGTAGAAGTCCACACTGATTTTATTCCACAAGCAGGAATAGCAAAAACATGTTCATGTTCACAAAAATGCTAAACTGTGAATAACAAGGTCTTGTCAGAATTGACTCTTATACTGATATGCTAGGTTATTCCCAAAGATATCGCATGTCTTTCTCCCATACACATTTATATTCCTCCTTAAATGAGAGCAGAATAGTTTCACCCTCTTACAATTTTACCCTCTTATTTTATTACTTTTATATACCAGTTATATGGTTCTTGTATGATGAATTTTCTGATGTGACTTTTACCAGTGGTACACAAGAGCTTTTCCACTTACTGAAGATTATTCTCTTTGCATAATGAAAAGCAATTGCAGGCTTCTTAAAACAATGATCTCTTGTACTAAAGAAAATGTAATGAATATAGCTCTGACTTTGTCAAAATTAAATAGCTATTTTAAATTATTTCAAACTTACTTATGTCTCTAAAGCTTCGGCACCTGGACAAAATGTATACATGGATTTTGCCAAGAAAAATTACCATTTTCACTACCTGTTCTCAGGCCTATAATTTTGAAAGTTTATTTATTTTTTTTAAAAATCCACTTTTAAATTATTTTATGTTCTATTTTCAATGGGTCCAAAACTGCACACGCACCTTTCTTACCAATTAGATGCTGAATAATGCTTACTGTATGTTGTCATGGTCTCCTTTCTGTCATGGGCGAAGAGAGAGTTAGTATCTTCTGAGGAGCTCTGAGGGTGTTCCCAGTCTTCCAGAGCAAAAAAGGTTTTAGTCACCATGAAAAAAATGAAATGTTTTAAGAAAGGAATTATTAGAGCGGTGCTCCCCTGCCACAGGAAATACTTACTGAAGACCCACCCCCACACACATACCAGTGTTTCTGGTAAGAGTCTATGCACTGCATGCCCATTCATCTGAAGATTAGGATGTTCACATCTGTAAGGCACAGCAGGACTGAGACCTCCTTGCCAAAGCAGGTAGAGAGAAGCCAAGTCCAACATAGGTCTCTCACCCCAGTGGGTGTGATAACCATTGTTCATTCTCCCAAAAATGCAGCACTGGCTCATTTTAAGAGGTTTTTCTGTTTCTTGCTGGAAGAACTAGAAAGCCATAAGTAAGAAAGAAGGATCCTGCTTTCCATTTTGGTCATGACTCCAACTCAGTGGGCTTTATCACCTTTCTGTTATCTTTGCTACAAGACCACTGGAAGTTGTCATTTGGGATTGCAGAGGAATGACTCCTCTGCTGCTGCTTTGGGAAGTGTATAATTGCAACTCCCTATGTAAAGACACTCGCAACACTGAAGTCATGAGATGACATAACGAAAAGCCTGTTACTTTTTAATTTTAAAACTTTCTGTACTGTGTATGGGAGTCTTTTTGCCTTTTATTTAGATAAATAATGGTCTTTATAATTTTTTCCATAGAGAGGAAAGGACAGAAAGAGCATTTTGTTTCATATTATTCAATGGAAATAGTTATTAATTTTTTCCAAGCTTTTGTTCAGGTTTTACTAGCCCAGCCCATCTGAGCACCTGCTGGATTGCAGGCTTAAAAGAACTGCTAAAACTCTTGAGAAATATAGTGTTCCAAAACAAATTCTAGAATGCTATTATATCAAAAGAAAACAAATAATTAAATGAGTCATTATTTCCTGACTAGCACTCATTGTGGAGTAATTGCATAATAAACCCATCTGAGTGCAAAGAGAGGAAATAAAATCGAGAGAGAAATCAAGTCAGTACGCTTGAAATTACTGGAATTCATTTGTATTGAAACAAAAGCAAGAAAGAATGATGGTGGTGATCAATACCAGCCTAGATAGTTTCTTTTATTACACCTGCTCTTGCTGCTGTATTGCCTTTCCACTTGAGCTAAAGCTGGGTAGCTTCTTATTTATGACCTGGCTGCTGGTAGCCTGTGATTTGAGCCTGCACAAATCTACTTGCTAGACTCCTCCATGAGTCCATTTTCTTCTACTGAGGCTGCTGAAATCTCTGCCTTTGGCCTCAAGATGGGAAAACAGTAAGAGAGCAAGACCGTGCAAGAAAGGTGTGAGATGGGAATTCATAGCACCTCAACTCTGAATCCTGCCCAGTAACACACTTGGCCTTAAGGGGACCTTTTTATTTTGCCCATCTGTACTAAATCTGAGGAGCTGCAGGGTAGTGGTCACGGCTTCTGCTGACTTTGGTAAGATTAGAGGTACTTGACGTCTTTCAAACTAAGTTCATGGATGCTGGAATTTGGGGCCTCTGAACACAAGAGGAGAAAGATATCTGGTGCTGTAAAGACTGTGCAGTCCTAGCTGTAGAACAGGACAAAGCAGTAGTTTCAGTTTTTCTCCATCAGTCTCCCGGGTGTTAACCAATGCAACAGAAGTCCCTGCTTTGGCAGGGGGATTGGACCTGATGATCTCTCGAGGTCCTTTCCAACCCCTATGATTCTGTGATTCTGTGATATGCTGCTTTGGTCACATGTTTTAGTGAGCTTACATGTTGTCCTACAATAGCCTTATTCCAGTCATTTCTGTATCCCTTCATGCTATAGCATTTTTTCCCCAGTCAAAATCTTCCTTTTACCACTTCCACCAGGAGAAGCAAGGCCAGTCCTTGCAGTGGGAGAATGGGCAGTTCTGGCAGTACCCAGTAGGAGAGAGGGGAAAGTGAAGAGTCACCAGGGAAAATAGCAATGGGACCTGAAAGTAACTTGTTACATGTGTCTCTGCCATAGGACCAAGAGTTTTCTTGCTTCACATCAGGCTGATACAGGGGAATTTTGAATTCGTTGATAATGGAGGGAAATACATCAAGGTTGAACAGAGCTGAAATTTAAAGTTTGTTTCTAGTGCATGTAATAGTGACATGAAGAATTCTAGGTATCATCAGCAATCATTCTTTATATATATAAAGTATATTCCACAACCCAGGCATTTCTTGCTAAAATTAGAAGTTTGTATTATTGCAACCATGCGACAGTCATAAATTTTAGCCAAATAACTGTTTCTGTATAGGCAGAAATCAAGGCATATATGTTTGATGTTTTCCTAAAGTAAAGAAAAAGATGCTCACCTAGATTTTTGGAGAGGTTTTTTTTTTTAACAGAATGATGCACAGTGGCACATCAAAACACATAAAGCTATCTTCTGTATTAAGTTATATGGGGTATTTCTCAGCCTTGTAGCTGTCACAACCATTTCCAGTCCCCCAAGCTAGAAACATATTATCTGTGCTTTAACTTAGCTTTCCAAGAGCTAAGGATGAGACGCACTGCACAGCTCCACGTGTTTTGTGGAACAGGGGCACTGCAGGGACACCAAGCATGGTGCCATAATACTTATCAATAAAATGCAACATTTATGCATTTTGACAGGGGCAACAGGAAAGACCCAGGAATTAACACTCTGTGGCAGGAGGAAAGGAGTAGACACAGTGTGAAATTAATTAACTGCATCATTATTTTCATCAACTCTTAAACAGGAAACATTTATAACATAAGAGAGGTGAGGCCTGTGTAAGAAAGATGATGGAAAGAGTACAATACTGATGCCTTAACTTGTGACTGTTGCAGTTTCACACAGTAACTATCTGTGCAATAAGACGTCCTGTAATATTCTGTATATTTCAACTGAAAAAAGGAAGAATCATGTTATTGTATGATGCATGGAATATAATTCCATCCATTAAAAAAAAAAATCAGGAATCTGAAGAAAGAAGCTTACCACATTACTTGCCAGTGGCTATCATTGAGGGACTGAAAACATTTTTGTGTCAAAAGTGAACCAATTCCAGCATATTTCTGTGCCGGGTAATGTCACATTTGCCTGAATAGGTTATTATTAGGCTCCCTCCGGTTTGACGAATGTATTTGAGCTGTCAGATTGTGTCTAAAGGCAGCCATTCACTTCTTTGTTTTTAGTCCCAAATTACACATGGCATTTATTGTTAAACTCAAGGTGCCTCCATGCAAAACCGATTCAGTCTTTGTGACTGTGCACTTTCTACTGACTAATCAATAGATAAGCAATTTACATGGCCTGTGGCTTCTTGTTCAGTCAGTAGCTTTTAACAGAAATCACTGCCTTGGAAGAAACAAAGACTTATAAAAGGATTGAAACAGTCATACATAATTAAGATTTTCTGCCTGTATATTTATGCTCTGATACCAGCACACAGAGAAAAAATTAAAGTATGCAGGAATTTTGCCTCTCTCATTTAAAAATGTACTGTTTTCAGTTTATGTATTTTCATCAACTGGGGACAAACAGTTCCTATGCTACCTTGTTAGAAAGACTAGGAAAAAGAAGGGAAGCAGTGGAATATTTGTATAAAACGTAGTAGTACAAAGGCATTTTTGTATTTCTCTAGGCAACTTTGAATTCACTCCTTGCTGAGAATTATTGGGTTTTGTACTGGGTTATTGGATAGGATTCACTGGCTGCAGACACAGCTGATGGTCACCTCCTCTCTCTTGTTTCTTGCCTGTAGCTGAGAGAGCCGAGAGAGTTGGGGTTGTTCAGCCTGGAGAAGGGAAAGCTCTGGGGGCACCATATAGAGGCCTTCCAATACCTGAAAGGTGCCTATAAGCAAGCTGGGGAAGAACTGTTCATGAGGGCATGTAGTGATAAGATGAGGGGTAATGGTTTTAAACTAGAAAAAGGTAGATTTCAGTTGAATACGAGGAAAAAATTCTTCAATATGAGCATGGTAGATCACTGGAACAGGTTGCCCAGAGAGGTAGTGGAGGCCCCATCCCCAGAGATATTCAAGGTCAGTCTTGATGGGGCTCTGTGCAACCTGATCTAGTGAAGATGTCTCTGCTTACTGCAGGGGGTTTAGACTAGATGACCTCTAAAGGTCCCTTCCAACCTAATATATTCTATGATTCTGTACGAAACTGAGTGCATCAAAATCATAGAGATGTATCTTTGATAGGGTGGAGGAAAAGAGAAGAAAGATGATTCACATTCTCATGTCCACTGTCTGGTATTTCCAGTTGCTGATAGAAGATCAAAGAAAACTACCTTTCACACTCAAAGGATTTAGCGAAGTTTGAAGAACACTGCACTGCTAGTAAATTGTGCTGTGTTATATTAATAATCTTTTCTTTTCAAATAACAATATTACTTTTACAAAGCTGAAGTTAGGTGAGATGTCCACCCACACTGTATTGGATTTCTCTCAGAATCACAATCCCTTTCACTGATTAGCCCCATGATGTGGAGCTTTCTGTATGAATTCTGGGGTAGCAGTACTCAATCATTTCCTTACTGTGAGGGTGGAAATAGTTTCCACGAATCAACAAACAGGTATTTGCCATACTCTGAAATTATTGCACCCTCCTGAAAGACTGGAAGTTCTTGACTAAATCTGCTTAAGATCAGTAGAGAACTGAAGATCTGACACAGTGGCTGAATAAAAGCAATTGGGGAAAGGGCAACACATCTGAAAATGGAAGACCTGTTTCACTTTTTGAAGAAATTTCTTAAATGTCTTGTTTCAGGAGGGAGTTCAGGTCTGGGAACACGCAACTACCCACTACCTACCAAGACCCAGGATTAGCAGGACACACGTTCTTATGTTTAAGTTTAGGTGGCTTCTGTGGGTCTCCTCTTGTGATAAATTTTAGTGTTCTTTACCACCTAAAGCCCGTCTGTAAATTCATCTACAACAGCAAAATGTTGCAAACTGGACATGAAGCAATGAACATTGCACAATGTGCAGAAGTTCTTTTTGTGCCTTGTGTCCTTCCTTCCCCACTGCTCTGCAGTGTTGTCCAGTCTCATTCCTTCAGTGCTCCAATTCAGGACCTTTTTTTAATTAAAATCTTCAAAGATTTTCCTGCTTTGCAGTCTGTATCCTTGACATGTTAGATATAATATAACGAGTTCTTGGAGACCAAAGGCTCTCATGCTCAATAAATCCTTTGAGACTTGTTACCATCTGTCAATCATGAGTCTGATAAATCGTCCTACTTAAGGCAATTTACAACTTTTCAATAGGCCACTTGAGCTTACAGCATCTTTCAAAAAATTGCTTGAAAGGAAAAAAAGTTGATGAAAAGCAGAAGACAAATAGCTCTCGTTCCAGTGGGTGTTTTTGAAGTAGATTATGTCTGTCCCAGTTGCTGTTACGAAGCCACTGGGCATATGCTTCTTTGCATTTACATTGGCTATTTAATGATTAACCTAGACCTTGCAGAGCTCGACACTATGTTTGCCAGTGGGGAAGAAGCTGCTGTAATCTTCAATCTAGCAAAGAAAGTAAATACTGGTTTAAGATGGGGTAGCAAACCTGAATGCATCTTTGAATGGATTTTGTGTTATTTAACTGAAGCATCTAGTCTCCACCCTTTGGAGTTAAGGAGAAGCTAAGTCATGTTAAGCAAGAAACAAAGGGTGCTTGATATCACCCAATGAAGTATTTTATCCTTGTTGCACCCAGATACTGAAGGTGATAAGTAATAAGTGAAAACTGAGGACATGGAGACCAAGACGTATTTCCTCTCTAACCACCAAAAATTTTGAGAAACATGTAACCAGTTATTTATTCTGTCTTCCAGTTGTATAAGATTTTAGATATATATTGGCCAAGAGTAAAAACTGGTATTTCTACATTACAAAACCAGTAACAACTACTTCATATTTGATTTGCTTAGAATACTACAGACATGATACCATTAAAATATATTCCAAAACCTGGAATCATTGAGAGCAGACAGTGAATAAATTGTCTCAAGTGAATCTGGGAGGTGACCCTGCTAAAATAAGAGCCTAACACAGCAAAGCTTGCTATGGTGCCACAAAAGAGCTAGGAGTTTCTGACAGTGGAAGCGATCATCATCTAATAAAGATTATGTGATTAATTTTATGAATAAAATGTGCATAAATACATTTCAAAAGTTATTTTTTATTAAATGACCTGGTTAGTGCTAAATTTTTTTTTTCCATTCCTGGAACCAGTCATACTGTGTCTTTGGTTTCAGGTGACATAAAGTAAAAACCAAATGACTAGAAAAAATATTAAGGAAATAAAAGTCCTCTTGGACTTTCTCATCATTCAAATAAATCCCGACTAAGGACATGAGAAAATTCTTCCATTGAATATCTACAAGAAAGTAAAGAACTTCCTCTCATCTGAGAAGCAGTTGAGAATGTGTACAGCAGCACATTAGCACACCTCTGGTTTTCCACATAATGGCTGACAAGTTAGCAAGGGTCCTCTCCGAGCTCAAGAAAGCCTAGAAAATGATCAAAATCTTGCTTTGAAGCAGAAAGTGCATACATATTTCCTTCTCTTCTGTAAATATTTTGGTCATTAATTTTAAGGAAATCTAATCTGCAATTTATTTGTGTTTCTGGAATATTGCACATAGTTGCAATGATACAGTGTGAGTCTTTTTGCTTTGCAAAAAAACTTTTGGATACTATGGTGATTTGTTTTACATTTGAAATGTAAGTTTTGCAGAAATATGTTGACATGTTTACTGTTGTATGCAGTTGTAACAATGTGAGGCCTAGTTTTGATTTGGGAAATTACTTCAGCAATAAAAAAATAACTGGAAAAATGTGTGTATAGCAACAAGAGCTGCAAGTTATATTAATTTTGTTAAAGGAACAAAATAAGCCTCATACAGCTTTACATGGTTGATTTTGTTCTGAGTTTTGGAGTTTGGTTGTTTGGGTTTTTTTAATGCTTAAGCAAACATTCATTTGCGAGTTTCATAGCACTGTTTTTCCACTAAGCATTGAAAAGGGATGTGGGAGTTGAGTGCTCCCTTAAAAGTGGGGTTATTTGTAATATATGTTTGAGACAGTGGTAGTTTAGATCCAATCTTTATTAAACGTTGCATCACCTTGTTTCACAGAGGAGTTGTGCTATCTTTTCTATGCACCTTGCTTGTCTCAATTTGGATGGCTAATCCTTTGTTGTCCAAGTGCTGCCCATTCCTGTATCCTTTTCTCCTTCCCAACACTCAGCTTAACTGCGAGAGTGGAGGCATAGAAATGTTTCAGTGGTTTTGGACTGTACCTAATCTTCCAGCCATGGAGATGGGAGTGTGCCATTTCCTTCCCAGGCAGGGACTAAATCCCATACCAGGTCCAAATCTGGCAGGTACACCTGAGCTGGAGGGCTTCAGAGTGACTTTTGGATTCACAAAAGCAGGTATTGCCACCTTTTCAGCAGGATGGTGTCTGAGGTCTGGTGTGCTGTTGTTGCTGGTTCTTTGACTTGTGATTTTCTAGGAAATACAACCATTAAGTACGTAGCAAACCATCACTGTTGGCTTATGAAAGTGAGGCAACATGAAGAGAGTTCAGTCCTGTGCATTAGAGGGCACACGTCTTTCACTCTCATTAGGACTCTCCCAATGTTTGCTAAGAGTGATAAAAGTGTCAAAGCTTTGTCCTTCTCCAGCTGCATGCTGGCATTAACTGTTGTCAAGACAAACTCAAAGGTTATATAGTATTACTGCCTGCTGTGCTGTATTGATCTTGTATTTATGTTGTTAAAGTAATTAAAATTATGTCCGTGACAACAGTTTGTGAAGTCCCTCAGATACAGAAATGAACTGTCTTTATACAAATGAACAATTCTGTAAGAAAGAGAGTGAGAAAGAGTACCAGATGCAGAGAGAAAATTATATTCTTTTTCACAAACTGACTTATCCGAAATAATTGCTAGCAATTATACACAGCAATTCTGCTTTCCAAATAGCAGCAAAGGTACCGAGGTAAGCTTACGTATTTGTTTTTTCTATGACTGTTTGCTTTATTGTAACTAAAAGACATTTCACATACTGGACCATGGTAGCTTGCAGTGTCAAGAAACTAACCATCTAATTGCAGGAGTTTTAGGAACTGAACAACTACATTGCTGGGATCTCAAGATGATTTAGCAGATATTTTCTTAAAATATTACCCAGTAGTTTAGCTATTAATCTTATCCTTGAATATTGACATACTTTTTTTTTTTTTATGACCAAGTCATATTTTCAGAAACTTCTGTGCTCAAAAAAAAAATTTAACTGGAGGTAAAAGCTGAGGTTTCTTCAATTGAAAATGCAAATATTTCCTACTGTAGTTTTGACCTTGAAGCAGAGAATTAAATCCAGCCTTTCTAGAATAGCACCAAAATCTTTTCAAAGAGAAAGAATTCTGGTCTTCTCCCTGTATAGTAAAAAAATAATTTAAAAAAATCCAAAGAACATGCACGCACACACCCCCAGAATGGGCACAGTGAGTGCTAACGTTCTGATTAACCAGTAGGATACTAAAAGACAAACCAAATAGCAGGTAATCCCAGATGCTGCAAGAGCCTCCCTTTCAATGTCTTTAGTCTTTGTTAACATATAGCGAACACGCATTATAAAATGAAATTAAATGAATAAGCAAACTAGAAGCACAATTCATATCTATCTTATTACTCTTTTTCAAGTGTTCTTCATCACAGAAATAAAAATAAATTGGTATATTAAATATTAGTATATGAAATAGAAAATATCTGGTAACTGTGAAATAAAAAGGCTATGTCAGGACAGGAGGAAGCCAGATAGACTGTCATTAAGAACTGAGAAGATGTCTGAGAGACAAGGAAACAAACAAATATTCATAAGAAAAAAAATCCATCAGATAAAAGTGTAAAAGTTTTCAAATGCTCATGGCTATCAAAAAGGTTTGATATTTGAAAAGAAATTAACCTGATTGAGAAATGATATCTGATATTTTTTTTTCTGACATAAAATTCTGAGTTGTGGAAGCACATTTACTGGTAGTGAACATTACCAGAGTAATGTTTTAAGGATGATGTTTTGAGTATCCTTTATACTCTTAAAAACCAAAATTTTGCTATAACTACCTTTCTCAGTTTCTGAATCAATGACAGTTGTGATTACTTTCTTACTGTAGCTTAATATAAGAAAAAAAACTTAAAGAAAATAGATGCCTCTTATTTTCAAGACTCTGCTATTTCATATTCAATTCCCCCCTACGATCTGAGCAATTTTATCATATGCCTTAATATCTTTTCTTCCCCTGGGTGTCACAGTTTGTTTTCCGCGAGAAGCCTGATAATCTTATTAATCACTTCCCTGCTTATAGAAAGGTACAGCTAAACCACAAAATATAGCCTCTCCTGAAAAGCCAAAGGTTTACCAATTGAACCAGACTCTCTGGTGCAGTTATCGGTGCAGGGAGAGTGACTGTGCCTCAGCTCTGGTTTTGAGGGCACCTTGAGTAAGCTGGAACAGGTTTCCCTTACAAGAGATGTCAGTGCTCCTTTCACTTTGAGGGGCACTTATCATCAGTGCTGAAAAGTGTAACTGCTTAGATCCAACCATGGTAGACCAAGATGCAAACTGAATTTTCTCTAACCCAATTTAACTCATCTCTGCTTCTCTCTGTGCCTGGGATATGCACACAAAACTGTCAGTTTAGGATAAAATAAATGGCTTTATTCTTCTCAGTCCCTTGTTTGACACCATTGCATTCACTGGAATATAACTAAATTTTGGACAGGAAAATTAGGCCTCTAGTTAAGCAATTAGAAACAGTTATTAACACAAAAGTAAACAGCTTTGCTTTAGTACTTGCATTACATTAGCAGAAAACATATGGAAGAAAGAAGACTGCAAGGGAATAGCTTACTGGTACGTGATACAAAGGAACTATCTTCTACATCCTATGTAAGAAAAGGGAATAAAGTCAAAATGTCAACAGAAGTTCGGGAGTTTTGTGGTTCTGAAGGAAATAAGTTTTTTATTTGCTGCTCATAAATATTATAAACCTAATCATTACACACAGCGGCAATTCATATTTTTTAGCATTAAATGGATCCTACTGGCCATCACTAAAGCTTTGAACATGTCTGGAATATTACTCCCAGTTAGTCAAACCTTTTCTGGGAAGGACTTATTAGACAAAGAGGCAAGAAAAAGGTAGAGGTGCTTAATGTCAAAAACAGCGTTGTGTGTTCAAGAACTGCAGACAACGCTAAATAAAATAATCTCAGAAGTGCATAGATCGATGTGTTAATAGATAAAGCACAGACTAGAAAACAGAAAGATCAATCGTTTGAACACCCATCTACAAGAAGCAGGAAAAAATACTTTTTATTAGATAGGACATTAATCTGGCCAAGACATTCAGAAGGGTTTATACTGCCAGTATTAGGAATCCTGTAGAAAATATAGGAAAAATTAAATGACAAATTATTTGGGCATGAACTTTGTACCCAACTCCTATATATTTTTATTTTTTTTCACAGAAGTAATAATAAGTGATTACTTAAGTGCAAATGATTAAGACTTGATTACATTTTTGAAAGAAGATGAAATTAAAAACAAGCAATATGCATGCTCAAAGATTTAAAGGTTGAGCTTCATGGAGCAGAAAAAAATATGCCAGATCATTTATGAAAAGAGTTTATACAGAAAAATCTGAAAGATATTACTTGCTGTACCTTTATATTTTTCATTTTCTGCCAAAGTAATTTCAGCTCTGTGTACCATTTGTGGTCCTGGCAAGTTAATCTACATTTATTTTCATAAACAAAAGACATGACATCTGTTATATGATTATTGAAAAATCTGCAATCGGCTGGGTTGAACATTGATTATGGCAAATTTATGCGGGTATCGTGATCATTCAGATATGTAATTGCTTTCCAATAAGCCTCTGCCTTTTGCAAGTTTGACGTTTACTTTTTTGTTGCTATTAAAGCAAATAAAAATTTCAGCTAAGAAGAACTAGTATGGCGAATACGTGCTTTGATCCAGTATCAATACTTTACTTACAATAATATCTTTTATATCTACCATGTTAATATTTGCTCCCTAATACCATGGCCCTACTTTGATCTATAGACAAATACTCCACATAGTAGTAAGAGGCCATTTAATTTTATCATAAGTACTAACTGTATTTGTCTGGTAAGTTTTATTCCTCATCACTTTGTACAGTTTAAGAAGAATGGTTCATATAGTTTTTGCTTGCTTGCTGATAATTTATATCAATATCTTCTCTACTATTTCATTAAGAAGATATGCTTATTATATGATGTTTTCTCTTCCTTCCCTCTTGAAAGGTGGTGCTTTTACCTTCCTAAAGTGTCCCTCTGGGTTCCAGCTGTTCATAAATTGTATAAAAAAGTAATAATAAGCACCATAGATTGCTGTTTAGGCTGCAGCCTCATAAACACATGTGGAGATATGTGGCTTTATTTGTACTACTTGCTTCAGTTTAGCTATTAAGATACCTTAGACTACATATAAATTTGAAAGCTTATAATATTATGATGTACTGGAGACACTAAACTTATCCAAATTCACATACTAACAAAGTGTAAAGTTGCCACTGTCAAGAACAATTAGATAAACCACATTAGATTTGTTCTGTTGGTTTCCTGTTAAGTCCTGAGGAGGAAACCTACTAGTCGTTAGGGAAAAAAGAACAGGATACAGAAGATAGCTAAAGCAACATTTTGTTTTGTTTTGTTTTGTTTTGTTTTTCTTCTTGGACATATAAAATAATAGAACAGTCTTATTTGGAAAGGACATCATCAGATCCAACCATCATCCTAACCTGTCATTTACTACTAAACCATGTCCCTCAGCACCCTATCTAACCATCTTTTAAATACCTCCAGGGATGGACACTCCACCACTTCCCTGGGCAGCCTCTTCTAATGCCTAACAACCCTCTGTGTGAAGAAGTATTTCCAAATATCCAATCTAATCCTCCCC
>VZTU01003120.1:0-16656 GCA_013400835.1 Zapornia atra | reverse complement strand
CTGTCAGGGGAGAACCCTGGGGCTCAGCACCCTTGGACGGGTTACCTGGCTTGGGGGTTGGCTTCTCCTGCCAACCTGCCACTGATTAACCCCGAGTACTCCCCTCCCACCCCCGCTAATTGTTTGGCTTGTTTCCTTCCTACTAATCTCTGACTTTGGTTTCTATTGCACCTTTCTACCCGCAAGGTCCCTAGCTGCCACCTGGTTTATTGGGCTCAGCCTAGGGTCACAGGGTGTGTGGAGCAAGCTGGGGCTGTTAAAGGGAACCTTTTGCGTGGCTGGGATGATTTATATGAGGATTCCTTCCCCCATTCACCGAGGTTGGGGGGGGAAGAAGGAATTTCAGCTTGCAGACCCCCTCCTGTGCAGTCCAGTACAGCCTCACGGTCCTTGGGCTTGCAGAGATGTGAGATCAGTGCCTCCAGCTCGGATTTATACCTAGCTTCCCCCAGAGGCAGCTGACAGATGGAATGTCTAGAATTTGAATTTCAATAGGGTTTTTTTGCATATCCCTTTATCTTTTTGCTTTCCCTCCCTCCATGGACTGGCACTCAGGGAGGACAGAGGATGCATTCCTAAGCGTTAATATTATTGATGCTCTTGTTGAGGAGAAAAGGGGCTTCCTATTTAAAAATGCTAGTCCTTTGTTTGCTGGAGCCCCAGGGCAGTGAATGCACATTCTGGAAAATACAAAATTCCCAGGAAGAGTTGTTACCATGATCTTAGGGAGACACTTTGCAAGTAGCCATGGCTCGTCTGTTCGGATTTGTTCAGAAAGCCTCCTAGAAGCTACAGTCCATTTTAAGGGCTAAATACCCCCCAGGATCTTATTATTTATGACAGAGAAGACAGGAGGCCTTCCCTTTCCACTCTTCCCTGACCTCCTTTTGTCCTCGGCCACCAGAGAGGCATGATAACAGAGTCTCATTTGAAATCAAAACCCTGGCCTGGTAAGAGAAAGGAAAAGGCTAAAAGCAGGCAAAACAATACAGTATCTGCATCCCTGAGCCTTAGAAAGCAAGCAGATTTAGTTCACAACAAATCCCCAAACATATTGGGCCGGGTTTTCATGTTTTGGCAAAGCTTTTGTACACTTCTTTAGCTGCATAAGGAGGATGTGTGGGAAGATGTCAGTTTTTTCATCCTCTTTAAAAGCTGTTGCATCCTGCGGATGGGGATGCAGCTCCTGGCCCTTGTCTTTAATGGCTGAAGTCCACAATTCAGAATAAAAAAAAAACCCCAGAGAACTGATAGATAGTGCTCTCAGAAGGGTGGGTCACTGCCATTTGAAAGGCCAGGCTGTAAACAGCTGCCCTCTGGCTAGAGAAAACAGAGATAGGTATCTTCAGGGAGAGGAGGTGATGCTACCTGCCCTACTGGGAGTACAGCATACTTCAGAAGGATTGAAGTAGAGGCTGTGCCATCTGGTTAAAGGAAAGGGAGGCAGCATGCTTTGACCCCAGTTTCCTCTTTATTCTGGATGGATTGCTCCTGTCCCTTCCCGATGGAATAAACAGGTTCCTTCCCAGCATCTCCTCAAGGCCTTGCATAAGAGCAGACACCCTCTCGCTCCAGGATTGGGCTCCATCTGCCAAACTCCTCATTATTCACTGTTGGTTGTTTTGTTGATTCATGTCAGATCTTTTTTTTTCCCACTGCCTCCTCCCACCACCCCAGCTGGGGCTGGAGCTGGAGCTGAAGCATGCTGCCACTCAGAACTGGAGTAACTTGACTGCCACAGTGACTCTGGTTATCCTGGTTTAGCCGATGTCAGGATTAAGCTGAAGTGTGATTTGTGTTTGAATGACTAGTGAGAGCTCTGGGCTGTGTGCATGTGTCCAAAGTGCTTGATGTTATTCAGGGTTGGCTTGGGTTACTGTCAAGGGGTTTTTTTTAAATCTCCAGCGCTGCAACTGTTGGTAGCAGAAGTAGAAACACCACGGGTGAGGCTGGAGGAGCCAGGCTGCAGCTTCCTTGGTAAACTGGTTTGAAGCCTTTTGATAATTAGATATTATTAGATTATTAGGGGGAAGTTCTTTGCAGAGAGAGTGGTGAGGGGCTGGAACAGGCTGCCCAGAGATGGGGTGCCCCATCCTTGGGGGTGTTCAAGGCCAGGTTGGCTGGGGCCCTGGGCAACCTTGTGTAGCTCCAGGCCTGGAGGTTGGTGGCCCTACCTGTGGCAGGGGGTTTTGAACTGTGAGATCCTTGAGGTCCTTTCCAACCCAGACCATTCTATGATTCTATGATGAAGGAAGGGTACTGCATGCAGCATACAGGGGGTGTTTGGATTGGGGAGGGCAGAGGCAGTTAGCCTTCAAGTCAGACTGAGCTCGAGAATGGTCTATTCTTAACATCTCTGAAGCCACGGCTGTTGCAGGCAGGACAACAATCACTTGGTTTAGGTTGTGTTTAAGGGAGTTTGAGGTCAGCCATCAAGATACTGTAAGGATAGCTAGCAGCTCAAGTAATTACCAACAGAGAAAGCGTGGTATTTTCATCACTGGAGACTGTTGGGTTGAAGAAATGGAGATGGCTGAGGTATGGCTGAACCTGCTCTGGTGTCACCTCATGGGTTCGGTGGCATCTTGCTTGTTCTCCCCTCTCTTCCTTATTTGCCAAGTATCTGGAGAGTAACGTGCAGTTACCTGGTTGATCTCAATGCTTGCTTGGTTGTAGGTGCTGGTGCTTACCCCATTGTCCTTAACACTACTTGAGGCTCAAGGCACGACGTCTGCTAACCAGCAACACCTTTCATGGGCCACAGTACACCACCTGTGGGGTTGTTCTAACGTAGGGTTCCTTCTGAACTCTCCAAATTACATAGTAGAGATACATTCAAGTTACAGTATCACATTCTCTTTAGTGTGATTTTAGTACTAGGTACATTTCAGTGTCAAGATCTCACCTTTATATGGGTGTAGCATGTGCTTGGGCATGCAAGGTCCAAACAATTTGGTGGCAGGGGAGGTTGGAACTCTGATCCTTGGGGTCCCTACCAACCCAGACCATCCTATGATTCTATGATCATTGTTAATTTTACTGTGGGTTGTTTTGTGGTTGGTTTTTTATCCAGGCACTGATATTCCTTACCTTTAAACACACTTCACAACTTCTTCTAAGGCCTTAACTGGTGTCAGCCCAGCACAAGGTAAATGCTGCAGCATCAAAGAGTAGGCAGCATTTTTATTTGATTTTTCTTTT
The DNA here is from genome assembly GCA_013400835.1 of Zapornia atra. Lineage (NCBI taxonomy): Eukaryota > Metazoa > Chordata > Aves > Gruiformes > Rallidae > Zapornia > Zapornia atra. The sequence continues at coordinate 13,455 of VZTU01003120.1, read as the reverse complement.
CCATAAAGCAAATCATTAAGTCCACGTTTGTGAAGGTTATTGGAGGTTAAAGGCAGTTTTTAAACTCTCACATCTGTGGAATTTTAAAATCACTTTCAGATAATCTTTCCTGTCCCACAAGGGAGCCCAGTGTAGAGATTAGTGCACTTACTGATGTGGCATTGCCTGGTCCTTCTTCAAAACCAGCATCCTCTTGAAGGGCTGAAGGATGGTGCTTGGTGGTGCGTGGTTCCAGATTCTGGTGAGGTTTTTAGGGCTGTATAAATTAGCTTCCAAAATAGAATCTGCTGTGGCAGGAGGAAAAGGAGTAAAATGTCTTGTTGCTAAGGAACATGACAGAGAACTGGGAGATGTGACTCAGTTCTTGGCTTTGTATAATTTCTCTTCAGCAGGGGCTGCAGAGCATGTCTTTCTAAGTGTGAGGGGATAGATATTAAAGATATTTGCTGGGGTTTTAAGGAGGGACTCAGATAACTGATGCTGTGGGGCAAACCAGCTGAACTTGGTCTGCTCAAGCACTTAAATATATCCCTGAGCATTCATAGCCTCCAGAGCAAAGGAAATACATGGCAAAACCAAACGTGGCTTGTCATCTCCCAGTTCCTGGTAGCGCTCTTTTTTCAAGAGTCTCTTGCTGCTCTTGTCTCTCCCCTCAGTAGAGTTTAATTTTAGAGGAGAATGGGTCTTGAGGGAGCTAATAGGTTGGAAAAATGTGAGCTTCACTGGCTGGAAATCCCTCCTCAGGGAGGATGGAATTTGCTTTTGTTTTGTAATACCCAACTCTGCTGCTTTCTCTTTTCTTATTTTCTTTTCTAATGGCATCTCTGCAACTGGATCTTGCCAATATATTGTTTATATATTGTAAACTCTGTGGCCACACGTGTTCTTGCTTTTTGACCTTAGCACCACGGTCTCCTCACTGTGAGGGGGGGGACACAGCTGGGTTCTGCAGTGTGCAAAACTCTGCTGTTAAAAGAAGGGAAACAATGACACTAGCTGTGTGCTGGGGACGGGGTCAGCATACCCCTGCTGACATCTTCTCTCTTGAGACTCAAGGTTTACTAAGCCCTCATTGGAAAACACGCTGCTGAGGACGATCCTGCTCTGGGGATTGTTGTCCAGGCCTCAGTTGGGAAGCAAAATACCAAGGGGATAATTGCAGCAGGAGATGAGGCAGGTGTGGTTTATTTGCCTGGTGTGGGTTTGTTTTCCCTTGGCCCGAGTGAAAACCAGGCCGCAAGGGCCAGGCAGTGGGTTTGTGACCATGTCCTGCAGCAAACTGCCACCATCTCCTTCAAAATGTCTCCAGACCTCTGCTGAGCAAAGCCTTAGCTTTGGATTTTGGTTCATGTAAATGCACAAGACTTGAAACCTCCTCTTTGCTTTTCCATCCTTATGTTTCCCCCCACCCCAGGCTTTAGGAAGGCACAGGCCCTGTGTGTGGTGGGAGATGCTGTCCCACACTGCAAGGGTCTCGTTGCATTGTCTTTTCCTTCAGCCTTTTGCACCATGTTTTTTTTCCTAATGGAAAGAATCATAGAATCATAGGATGGGCTGGGTTGGAAGGGACCCCAAGGATCACAGAGCTCCAACCCCCCTGCCACAGGCAGGGCCACCAACCTCCAGGCCTGGAGCTACACAAGGTTGCCCAGGGACTTGAACCCCCCCAAGGACGGGGCCCCCACCCCCTCTCTGGACAGCCTGTTCCAGCCCCTCACCACTCTCTCTGGAAAAAGAACCTCCAGGCCTGGAAAGAGAAAACACACAGGCCAAGTAATTTTTGAGGGGGGAGCACGTTTATTAAAGGTCTTCTCCTGTTTGGTCCCTGTGTTTCAGAGCTGCCCAGGACCCAGCACTCTTCTCCATCCCACCTTTCCTTTCTCTTGCCAATGTTTTGACAGTTGTAATTAAATATTTCATTTCACAAGTGGTCTCAGGCCTGACTGTGATACTTCTGGAGTAGACACATGGGATTGTTGTCATTTTAGGGGTGTACATCTGGAGTAATTGCATCCCTGTGGGCACAGGAGGGATCAGGAGATGCTGTTCCCTGCCTGGTATGCCTCAGTGAATTCAGCTTGTTTGCCAGCCTCACTTGGGCTGCTGCGACCGCTCATGTTCTTCCACCAGAAGAGCATCAAGTTCCATGGATTATTTTTATTAATTAAACAAAACAACCCAACCAAACAACCCAATTTAGCTCACAGGACAGCCTCATGGGCAGAAGCATGCAGAGGGATGCCACGATGGATGCGAGGGCAGCAGCTTAGATAGCCCTCAGCATATCCTGAGAGAATCCCACCAGCTTTTGGTGGCTTCTCAAAGTCACCCAGGAGAAGCAGAATGTGCTGAACAACCATCACCAAGCTACTTGGGCTGCCCTGTTTCTCCTCATGGCATTAGGGCAAGCAAGCCTGGCTTTTAACAAAGTAATTTATAGTTATTTAATAGTTTTTATCAATGTCAGGGGAATGTTGGGCCCCAGGTAGACAAAAGCTTGGTGGTACAGGAGCCGTGGTGTGGTTTGATTGATAAATGTTGGTGGGGGAGGTACAGTGCCTGGCAGTTCCCCAAACCCATGTTAAACTACCTGGCATGACTGTTCCCTTTCCTTCTTCTCACCATATAAAGGGATTTGGCTAGTGTCCTTCTGTCAGCTAAGGCTGGGATGTGGTTTCTCACTCCTAATTGACACGTTCATGCCAGCAAAACTTCAAAAGTAGTCCAACCTCAGGTGGGTTTGTGGGGTTTTGTGGTTGGTTTTGTGGTTTGATTGAGGTTTCTTTTCTTCAGCCAGCTTCACTGAGGTAGATGGAGAATTTGTCTGGGCTTGTTCAGGCCAGGGTATTTTGCCAAACCTGCCTTTCTGAGGAAAACCAACCCCTGCTCCTTCATGGAGAGCCTCAGGTCCTTGGTGGAAAACAATGGGGATAAATGTCAGGACTTTGTGTTTTGTTTGGGTTGCCTTTGGTCAGCATCTCTGATAGAGCAACCCTGTAAAATTGGCATAGACTCACAGGATCATCGAACGTGTTAGGTGGGAAGGGACCTGGTAACACCCTGGAAGGGACTGTACCTCCCCGGCTGCAGCGAGGTTCACTGAAGTCATGGGTGTGCTGGAAGGGCAGTCTGCAGTGCTTAGGGCTGAGTGTCCTCCCAGTTCAGATGTCACTGGTCATTCATTTGTTCTGGAGTTGAATGAGGAGCGTTGACTTCTGCTTGTAGATGATAACCCCATGTCTGTCAGCAGACAGGAGATAACTGACTTTGTTAGTTTAGCCCTGCATGCTTTTCCAGAGATGAAAATTGTGGTTCTCTGTCACTGCCCACCATCCCTCAGTGGTCCTTTGGTATACCCCCACTTGAAGCTGCTTTGCAGATAAACATGTCTTTGTCTTCCAGTTGTATCCTGTTATTTCAGCACTAGGCAAGAACTGGAACAAAAGCCAAGTCTCTGTTTAGCATCAAACCTTGGAAAAATCTGTTTCTCTAAATAATTGCTCTTCATATTGCTCCAGGTCTTGTATGCTCTGTGTGCAGGGTTCTGCTGGACCTTGGCCAACTGAGCTGAATGGAAATTTAAGTTGGGTTTTGATTGGTTTCTTGGGTGTTTTTTTTCTTGGGCAGTATCAAAAAAGCACGGGAAGCTCATCACCTTCCTTCGGACCTTCATGAAGTCGCGCCCAACCAAGCAGAAGCTGAAGCAGCGGGGGATCCTGAAGGAAAGGGTGTTTGGCTGTGACCTGGGAGAGCATCTTCTCAACTCTGGCCATGATGGTAAGAAACAAGCCAGTCTTGAGTTCTTCCTCTGTTGGGTGTCTTGACGTCGGGGGGATTCTGGCTTGCAAAGGGCTGGTTGGTACCTGCAGAGAAATGAGTAACAATCAGTGGCTGAAAGATGTAGTGAGGGTAGTGCTAAGAAGAAACATCTCAGAAGGTAGGGGCCAGAAGGGACCTCCAGAGCTCATCAAGTCCAACCCCCTGCCAAAGCAGGGTCCCTAGGACAGGGCACACAGGGCGGTGTCCAGACGGGGCTGGAATCTCGCCAGAGAAGGAGACTCCACCCCCCCCTGGGCAGCCTGTCCCAGGGCTCCCTCACCCTCACTGGGGAAAAGTTCTTCCCCAGGTTGGTGTGGAACTTCCTGTGCTCCAACTTGAGGCCATCACCCCTTGTCCTGGCCCCACAGACACTGAGAAGGGGCTGCCCATGTCCCCCTGTGTCCCACCCTTCAGCTCTTGATCCCCAGTGATCAGATCCCCTCTCAGTCTCTTCTCTCCAGGCTGAACAGCCCCAGCTCACTCAGCCTTTCCTCCCAGGGGAGATGCTCCAGGCCCTTCACCCCCTTCGTAGCTCCTCTGGACTCTCTCCAGGAGATCCCTGGCTGGTTGATCCCAGGGAGCCCAGCACTGGGCACAATGCTCCAGGTGGGGCCTGCCCAGGGCAGAGCAGAGGGGGAGGATCCCCTCCTGTGACCTGCTAGCCACGCTCCCCAGGAAACACATCGTGGGTCGACATGGGAGGACCAAAGATGGATGGAACTACTGAGTAGTTCTCAACCTCTTTGAATAAAAGAAAAGTCTTCCAGTAGAATTAATTAATTTTTTTTCAGGGAAATAAACTTTGTGTGTAGGTGTCAGTGTGCTATGTTAAATCAATACATTTCTCAGTACCTTTAGTTCAAGTCCAGGTTGGATGGGGCCCTGGGCAACCTTGTGTAGCTCCAGGCCTGGAGGTTGGTGGCCCTGCCTGTGGCAGGGGGGTTGGAGCTCTATGATCCCTGGGGTCCCTTCCAACCCCAGACCATTCTATGATTCTAGCACAACTTGCAGTGTAAATCCTTTATCTGCCTCTCCTTGGTGTCACTAAAGTCACAGGACTTAACTGGATGCTGTGTTTGTCACAGGTTGCTTGACTCTCTGTTTGTTGCAGTGAGTTTTCTGGAGCTCTTCTCAGTCCCCTTCACCTTCCTATCAGCAGTTCAGGGATGTAGCAGAGAAGAGCTGTCCCTTCTGAGAAAAAAACTTCACACAGTTGTCACTGTGCTCTCCTTTGGATGAACCTGGGTTTCATGTGCTCCTTCCTACCATCTCACCAGGCTCTGAAGTTGGGGAGGTCCCTGCACTATGGAGCAGCAAAGACTCAAGTTCTTTCTCAGCTCACTTGCTCCCATAAAGGGCTCATGAAGTGGATGGGTGGAGTAGGAAAGGAGTTTCTCTGTTCCACTTGTTTCCAGTGGTCTTTTGGAAAAGGGATGGTAAAGGGTGGGGAGCTCTTCTCTGAGGGGTTCCAACAGATTTGGTTGGTCACAGCCATGTGCACTCCTGTGCCTGACCTGGAGTGTTTTACTACCAGTTGATGAATAATACGAGCTCGTTCTTAGTGCATCAAGACTGTGACATGGCTCATTGGCTTGTTAATTGGAACCAGTAGAGATCTTTATAGCTGGGGCTTGAAAAACATCAGAGAGCCAGAAACTGGATGGTTTGGAGGCAGAAACAGACAGTAACCCCACGCAAGAGCTACATCAGGAGTAGTAGTAATTTCCACCCCCGGGTAGTTATAGAGCTGGTTTTGTATTCATGCTGTGGGAGCAATCTTGGAGGGCAGGAGATGTGCCAGCAGAGTGAGCTCATTAACAGGAGAGAAATCTCTTTTATCCCCAGCCCTCCTCCTGCCCATTTAGTTAGGCAGAAGTCAGCAGGAACTGGAGCTCTTCCCTGCCCTCCACGCTGGCTCCTTCCCCCAGCTTTAAGGGGGGTGTGTTTTATTTAGCACTGAGACACATCCTGAGCTGAACTAAACTGTTCTTGCTCCTCTGTGATGGTCACTAGGACATCACTTCTTCTTCTGGGTGCTCCCCTCCCACCACATGCAACTGAGCTGAGCTGTGCTAATGAGGTCTCATTGGAGAAGTGCTTTTCCCCTTGGTTTTAATAACTCTTTCCTAACTCCCTGGAGTGGAAAGCAGATCCAATTTGGATGTTGCTAACAGGGGCATGTCTCTGTTTCACAGGGCAGGATGGGGTTTTTTTTCCTGTGTGATTCAGCCCTCTGACCTGTGTTCCAAGTGATGTCATCCCTGGGGTTGGCTTTGTGATGTTTCTGGGTTCCTGTGAATCGAGCTCTGTGCAGGGACAGCATTTTAGGAGTCCCTCCTTCCAAAGCATTTAATGTTCCTCAGTCTGGGAGCCAGCTGGAGTGCTGGGGTGCAGAAAGGGGATGGAGATCTCACAGGAGACCCTAAGAAGGTAGAGCAAGGATAAGAGTGCCATAGCTGAAGTCTGTGCACAGTCCATGCTGCTGATGCTTTGGGAATTACATCCACAAAACATCTCACAGAGTCACCAGGTTGGAAAAGCCCTTTAAGTTCATCAAGTCCAACAGCTCCTGTCCTGTGCTAAACCAGATCCCTGAGCACCTCATCTCCCCTTTGTTAAACACACCCAGGGAAGGTGACTCAACCACCTCATCTCAGTTCAGAAAACCAAGAAAGAGCTTGATACACTCATAGATTCCTTGAGGTCAGGACAAGTTTGGATGGGTTGGTGTCCTGTACCTCCAAGGGTTTAGCAGGACTGAAGGAGGAGATGATGCTGTGCACAGGCCATTCATGTGCTCCTGGGAAACAACACAGCACTGAACCAAACTGGAGTTATGTTGGGAATTTTATTAATTACCAGTTTGGGGAAGCTGACAGAGCTTTAAGTTCTTCAGAATTCACTGAGATGAACCAACATGAGGGGAATCAACTTTTTAAAAGGGGAGATAATGACAGGACAAGGGGGATGGATTAAAGCTAAAGGAGGGAAGGGTTAGATTGGATATTAGGGGGAAGTTCTTTGCAGAGAGAGTGGGGAGGGGCTGGAACAGGCTGCCCAGAGAGGGGGTGGGTGCCCCATCATCCCTGGGGGTGTTCAAGGCCAGGTTGGCTGGGGCCCTGGGCAACCTTGTGTAGCTCCAGGCGGGGAGGGGGGGGGCCCGGCCTGTGGCAGGGGGGTTGGAGCTCTGGGACCCTTGGGGTCCCTTTCAACCCAGCCCATCCTATGATTCTATGAGCAGATGTGAATGTCCAAAACTTGGCCATAGCAGGCTTGTCTTTCAGATAGGAAATGGTGATAGAGGAGCACACTGAGAAGATAGAAGGGAAGAGAGGAGGGACAAAGACTGAACTAGAGCTAACACTGTTTTACTGAACCCCATGTTGAGGCAGCAGGAGCCCATTGCTTAGCTAGGAGAGGAGGGTGTTCGCTGTCCCCTGTACCCAGAGGGGAATTTTCCAGCACAGAGGAACTGTTTCCCCTACTGCAGCATGTTGGCTTTCTGTGGGCTCAGCACTCCTTCCACACCACTTGTGTCCCTTTCAAAAAAGGAGAATAAATTCCTGTGAGATGTATGGGAGGGAAGTGATGGTGAAATGTCACCTGTCTGATGGGGCAAGAGCCCGGGTGGTACCGCCCAGCAAAGCTCCATATGCAGGCTTTACATCCAGCATGAGCTCTGAGCTAGGAAAGCCTTTGCTTTAGTTTACCTGAGGGTTTGAGATGAGTCTTGCACAGAGGCAGAGAGCTATGTCCTCCAGGAGGGTCCTCCTCTCAGCCTGGGGGAATTGGGAGCCACGTGTGCTCCTGGTCACCAGGCTGAGGTGTGCATTGGTGTGTCGCTTCCAGGGAGAGGAACAGTGGTCTGTCCTTCTGGTCCCTCTGTGGGCTGGTGTATGTAGGAGTGAAACCAGCTCTGATGGGAGGGATTGACAGCTCTGTTGGGTCTGGATCTAGCAAAGCTTGTGGTGATGCTCCCATCCACAGTAGCTCTCCGATCGGCTCCAGTCACACATGTGAGCCTGCCTTAGGACACCCAACTGTTTCATTTTAGTTCCTTATTCATTTCTTGGCTCCTGCTGGGCTCTGAATCCTTCCCCTGCCAGTGAAGTGTCATTTGGACACAGCCCAGGCTTAGTAGGGAGTAGCTGTTCCATGGAATCACAGAATCATTAAGGTTGGAAAAGACCTCCAAGCTCATCCAGTCCAACCATCCCCCTACCACCAATATCACTCACTAAACCATGTCCCTAAGCACCTCATCCAACCTTTCCTTGAGCACCCTGAGGGATGCTGACCCCACCACCTCCCTGGACAGCCCGTTCCAATGCCCAACTACTCTATTGGAAGAGAGATTTCTCCTCCTTTCTAACCTGAACCTCCCCTGGCACAACTTGCAGCCATTCCCTCTTGTCCCATCACTGATTATCTGTGAGAATAGGCTGACCCCAGCTCACCACAACCTCCTTTCAGGGAGTTGGAGAGAGCAATAAGGTCTCCCCTCAGCCTCCTCTTCTCCAGGCTGAACACCCCCAGCTCCCTCAGCTGGGGGAAAAAAAGCAAGGTTCAAGCCTGAGAAACATAAAACCTGCTGTGTGGCATCCAGCTAGGAAGGCAGGTGACCTCTCTGCTGTTTAGATCACANAACCAGCTCCCTGAGCACCTCATCTCCCCCTCTGTTAAACACACCCAGGGGCAGGGACTCAGCCCCCTCCCTGGGCAGCCTGGGCCAGGCCCTGACAGCTCTGCCAGGGAAGAATTCTCTCCTAACAGCTGCTCTGACCCTGCCCTGGCCCAGCTTGAGCCCATTGCCCCTTGGCCCATCTCCTGGCCCCTGGCTGGAGAGACCAGCGCCCACCTCTCTGCACCCTCCTGGCAGGGCAGGGGAGGTGGGGAGAAGGTCTCCCCTCAGCCTCCTCTTCTCCAGGCTCAACACCCCCAGCTCCCTCAGCTGCTCCTCAGAGGATTTGCCCTCCAGCCCCTTCCCCAGCCTGGCTGCCCTTCTCTGGACACGCTCCAGGACCTCCATGTCCTTCTGATGCTGAGGAGCCCAGAACTGGACCCAGCACTCCAGGTGCAGCCTCCCCAGAGCTTATTGGTCACCCATTGAGTCTTGATGATTGCATGATGGTGCTTGTGAGTAAATAGGTTTTCTGTGTGAGGCCTGGATTTGTCAGGCTGAGAGATGCTCCCAGTTGCTTTGGTGCTGCTGACACCCACGGTGCTGGTTTGTTTTATGGAGCTTGTGAGATGCAGCAAAATCAATGCACTCCCCAACTCATGAAAAGAGTCCTTGTTCCTTTTGTAGGTAGAGAGACATTTTTTCCACCCCCCCCCTGTAATTTTGTTTTTCTCTCAAAGGAAACCAAAGAGAAGCTCAGCCAAATTTAGCTCGACCCCAATTAGAAAGAATTGGGCTTGCAGAGGATGTGAGCGTTCCGTGGGGGAGCTGCTGAAATGCTGCATTGCAGCATCTCTACCATGGCCTCATTTGTGCCTTAAGTATGTGGAAGCAGAGCTCTCAGAGGCTCCTGAGCAGATGCAAAGAGTAGGAGCCCTGTGGTAATGTGGGAGGAGAAGACTTTGTGCCTGGCTGGATGCAGAGGCTGGTGTGGTAGAGAAGCTGGGCATGTTCTTGGCTGTCTCAGGCAGGTCTCTCCCTGTGATCAGGGAGCCACGTTGCTCTTCTGGGAGTCAAGGAGAGTTGAGCTCAGTGGATGAGGTGTTCCCTTGATGGTGTATTTCATAGGGAGATGTTGCTGGGAATAATGTGCTGGAATTGCTTGGGATACAGATGATCACAGAGACACAGAGCTGTAGGGGTTGGAAAGAACCTCCAGAGCTCATCAAGTCCAACCCCCTGCCAAAGCAGGGTCCCTAGGACAGGGCACACAGGTCGGTGTCTGGAATCTCTCCAGAGAAGGAGACTCCACCCCCCCTGGGCAGCCTGTCCCAGGGCTCCCTCACCCTCACTGGGGAAAAGTTCTTCCCCATGTTGGTGTGGAACTCCCCGTGCCCCAACTTGAGGCCATCACCCCTTGTCCTGTCCCCACAGACACTGAGAAGGGGCTGCCCATGTCCCCCTGTGTCCCACCCTTCAGCTCTTGATCCCCATTGATCAGATCCCCTCTCAGGCTGCTTCTCTCCAGGCTGAGCAGCCCCAGCTCACTCAGCCTTTCCTCCCAGGGGAGGCTGTGATTTTGGCATTGGGGACAGCCAAGTCTTCCATAGTTATTAATTTTTGGTTTTCTGGGTCTTTTAACTCTTTGAGGGTAATAATTTAACTAGTTTCCACACTCTCTTACTGCTAGAGAATGAAATTGAAGGTGGCAAGAAGTAAAACCAAACATTGATGAAAACTAGAAGGTTATATGTAAATATTTAGGGGTTTGTTGCCTTTCCCCTTCCTTTGTGTAAATTGTGGAGACACAAAGCAGCCCATCAAGTGCAAGAACTTCCAGTTTCATGTTCTGAAGGGCCATCTGAAATGGGTTTTTTTTAGCATTTGCAGAACTTCCATTGGAAAGGAATCCTCACACTTCACCTGTGCCCTCTATAGTTTGAGTAGCAACTAGTTTTTGTGGCAGTAGGGCAACCCTGGAGTGTAGTTCCCTAAGGATGCTTGGAATTGTTATGGCTTGAATGCCAGAGCAGTAATCTGCTTAAGCAATAACCTCTTGTTCTTACACAAAGGATTATCCAAGTGCTGGAGGGGAAAGGCTGGTCCTGTGTTTGCTGGGAGCTTTAGCTCAGAGTGATGCAATCGGTCACCCTCCTCACAGCAGGCTGAGGAGGCTGATGGATGAGGCTGAAGGCTTGTATTAGATGTGTCCAGTCTGTGAATGAACCCTTGGGGCCTTGGTGTGCTTTTAATAGGTGTTTTCAGAGCATCCAGGCAGACAAGTTTGGGGACTAAGAAGTTTCAAAACTCCAAGGAGGTTCAGATCTGGCAGCCTGCTTTTCCTTCCATCTCTATTTTGAAGCATTCATGTGCCTGAAGGTGTTGATGGTTGGGACCTAAATCTGAGTTTGAAGGGTTTGTTTGCATTTCTCTTCTCTGCTAAGACATTTCCTGTGAGCCTTTTGGGCAAGCCCTTTAAAGTAGGGTTCATCCCCTTCACTCTTGAGCATCTGGCAGTAACCCAAGTGATTCACCCTGCCTACCATAACACCAGTGTGTTACATGAAGAGGTGGATCCTAACTTCTCCATTGGCAGAGCAGGAAAAATAATGCATCCTCACCTCTTTGTAACACCCTCCCTGATACCTGGGGAAAGATTGCTGAAAAGAAAGTGTGCAGCAAGTGGAAGGTTCCTGTGCAGGGTCACAGCTCACAGACAAGGGTGTATTTTTCCCCTCTGGTCAGGCCCCACCTGGAGCATTGTGTCCAGTGCTGGGCTCCCTGGGATCAACCAGCCAGGGATCTCCTGGAGAGAGTCCAGAGGAGCTACGAAGGGGATGGAGCATGTCCCCTGGGAGGAAAGGCTGAGTGAGCTGGGGCTGTTTAGTCTGGAGAAAAGAAGACTTAGGGGGGACCTAATTAGTGTTTATAGGGGGACCTAATTAGTGTTTATAAATATCTTAGACATGGGATGCAGGGGGACATGGGCAGCCCCTTCTCAGTGTCTGTGGGGACAGGACAAGGGGTGATGGCCTCAAATTGGAGCACAGGGAGTTCCACACCAACATGGGGAAGAACTTTTCCCCAGTGAGGGTGAGGGAGCCCTGGGACAGGCTGCCCAGGGGGTGTGGAGTCTCCTTCTCTGGAGAGATCCCAGCCCCATCTGGACACCGACCTGTGTGCCCTGTCCTAGGGACCCTGCTTTGGCAGGGGGTTGGACTTGATGAGCTCTGGAGGTCCCTCCCAACCCCTATGATTCACTGATTCTGTGTTGATTTGGTGTTTCCTGACAAACCTACCCAATGCTGGCTCTGAGAAACTGGAAATCTCCCTGATCATCTCCCTCCTGATCATCTCCCTCCATGGTATTTCTGTGCTGTTGAGGAATCTGCAGCTGAGGGTGCAGTAGATGGCTAGTCATGGTGAAAGGGCAGAGGCCACAGCAGGCTGCTTTTAGCTAACAAGGAATTGTAAGAGGTCAGTTGGTGCCCATGAATGAGACAGCTCCCTACAGACAGTGGGAACTGGGTTCCCATCAGTAAATACTTTCCACTACTTGAAGTTTCCAAGTAGTTTGCCTCAGAAATACCTGAAACTCTTTCTCCTCCCCAAGTGCTTGTGCCTGAGAAGTCCCTAGTGAAGGGGAGGACTTGGCACATACCCTTGCTGCTTTGGCTTGTGTGTCCAGGCCCAGTCTGTCTCCTGTGATCCTTTCTCATTTCCTGCTGGGTTTATGTTCTGCAGTGACAAAACACCAGTGCCAGGCAGTGCAAACCAAGCAAGAAATGGTTGTGAAGCTGCAATATACTTTTTTCTTAAATCAAAATCCATCTTTTGGGCAATCAGACCTAAGCTGTAATAGAGTTGTGGCTGAGGAGCTCAAACCCTATCTCCCAAACACTGTTTTCTGGCCTCTGGGAACTCTTTTGGTATCTCCCCTTCCATCTCCATGCTTGTTAAGTCAAATTGATGGTCTGTATCTGCCCCCCAAGGTGCCACCAGGATAGGTTTCTATTACTTGTGAAGTACTTGGCAGGTGAAGAGCATGGTATAAGCATGAAGTAGTATTTACTCAAGTGTTAACCCATGGTGACATGTTGGGGTAGCCTGGCTGGTGTCAGTAGGAGGTAAGTCCCTTTAACCTGTGTGTATCCCCTGCAGTTCTTCCTTAGTTGGCTTTGTGTAATCTCACACATCTGAGTGTTCCCATCAGGGTAGACAATGGCAGGACAAGGGGGAATGGATTAAAGCTGGTTCAGCCTGCAGAAGAGAATGCTGAAGCCTTCCAGTCCCTGAAGGGAGCAGAGGAACAGGAGGGGAATCAGCTTGTTCAAGGGCAGAGACTGGCAGGACAAGGGGGCTGGAGTGAAGCTGGAGGAGGGAAGGGTTAGAGGAGAGATTGGGGGCAAGTTCTGTGCAGAGAGAGTGGTGAGGGGCTGGAACAGGCTGCCCAGAGAGGGGGTGGGTGCCCCATCATCCCTGGGGGCCAGGTTGGCTGGGGCCCTGGGCAACCTTGTGCAGCTCCAGGCCTGGAGGTTGGTGGCCCTGCCTGTGGCAGGGGGGTTGGAGCTCTGTGACCCTTGGGGTCCCTTCCAACCCAGCCCATCCTATGATTCTATGATTCTGGAAACTGTCCAGTGCCTGTTTTGATGGAGCAACTCTGTAAGCCATGAGAAGCCTGCCTGTTTAGCTTGCCAACATTGCTGCCTCTGCACATACAAACTCCTGTAAACATCAGCAGTGGATCCAGCAGCCTGGCCAAGAGTCCAGCCTTTGCCCCAGAGTCCAGGTGAGCAGAGGATATTCCACACCTTCCAGATGCGTTCTCCTCTCTGCAGGCTCCTTCGACACAACTCCATCCTTTGGAAGGGCCAACAGCTTGGAGCTGCTTTAGGCACATTTCCAAACATAACAGGCCCTGTTATTGCTTCACCATCTGCCCTCTGAATTGTGGGAACTCTAGATGATTGGGTAGGGGGTTAGCATTACAGAGAGGTCCACAGGGTCCCCGCAGA
>VZTU01003115.1:16313-26949 GCA_013400835.1 Zapornia atra | reverse complement strand
CTATCTGGTTGCGGCACGTGACAGGGCTGTTCACCTGCTAGTCCATCATGAAATAAGGCTGCAGTAATGGGAAAGAAGCTTTGAAATGGTTTCTCTTGCCTCCTGGGTGCAAGAGCAGCTGGGAAACTCAGCACCCTCCTTTGAGGGAGAGGGACAATGGAGCAAAAGCCTTTCCGTGTTTTCCAAGAAAACTGAAAATATACCAAACTATGGCTGACTACGTATTCCCACAATGTTTAGTTTTATTGCCCTCATATAAATGTGCATTTTTCATAGGTCCTTTTTTTTTCCAGGCATTTTCTAGAGAAAATGTATTCTTCTATCAAATCATGCCAGAAATGAGTTTTCTCTCACACAGTCCTAGCAAGAAGCTAATTTTGCTGTGAGTATGTTCAACTAGAAATTAATCGCCACTGCATGCAAAGCAGTAGAAAAGAGGTGAGACTTCCACTGTAAAAGCTCCTTAAGGTAACATAAAATGGACAAATGTTCCTATTAGTCTTACCACACTTGGAAGATTTCAGAGAGTCAGCATAGATTGATTTCCTCTTGGCACTTAGCCTGGATATTTAGGTGGACATTTAAACGTATTCACAATTGAGACAGTTTTAAGACTCCTGGGAAAATTAGAAAAAAAATGGAAAAAAAAAAGAAGTGCACAATTGTAAGTGGATCTGTTTCTGACCCAAGTGTTATTTGACTATCTCCTATATTCATAGAAGCTTCTTATATGAAATTCATATAAGTGACATCATAGCTGTTTGTCCCTCTTTTTGATACTTTCTTCTTATTTATGTGTTCTGCAGTATGCACGTTTTGAAATCATAGTCTACATTTTAACTATCTTACACTTTCTGGTGCAAGATAACACATAATCTGTCCATAGTAGGAAGGAAATCATTAGTCTAAATTGCCTCCTTAAAAGTGAGAATAATCAATATTTTTCCCTAAGAAAAAATTAAAAATCCTTGTCTGGAGTTTAGGGTGCTCTAATGTTCCATTTAAACAAACCCCACCTGCCAAAATAATGCATAGGTTTTGAAAAACTTCACAGGTTGGTTTCTGAGACCAAAAAGATCTGTGTTTTTTTTCCTATAACATGGCTTAATCTACGGAGGGCCAAGCTCCCAAGTTACCTTTGACCCTCAGCCATCCCCAGGGACTTCTGCTGATCTTCTCAAATATAAAGCACAATCTTAGAAGTATATACTTTTAAAAAATGCATTCCTCATATCCTCTTTGCCTTCTCTTCTCACAGAAGATATTTCTTCAGCATAGAAGATATTTCTTCAGCACAGAAGGTTGTTAAGCGTTATCATTCGTTGGTTTCTAGACCACCATTTGTCAAACTTTCATGTATCTTCAGTTAAATGGATTTGCTAAACTCAGATTTCCAGTAGATGAAAAGTTTTTTCAGGAGATGTTTTGCTTTTTCCTGAATGGTTTTGGCTCACTGCTGTTGGGACGTACCATAGGAGTAAAGATTGACAGAGCTTCCAATAGATAGATACATAATTAAAACTACTGACCCAACCACTATCTTCTGCAGTGTTTTAGAGGGAATGATCACATCCAATTTAAACCCATAGGTCCTTGTTTATCCCTGTGTTCAAATCTTTTTTACTAAGATCTCGCCCACTCTGTGGTTTTCTGCCATTGCGTTTAGCCAACAACATTTTCCCTGGGACTGTAAATTAAACATTTCTCTTTGCAGAATACTATAACTAAAGTCAGCAAACTGTCAGCTGTGGCAGATTGTGCCTGGTCTGTATGGTTGAATTTGATTAAGAGTTTTGTCGCCATCAGTGGTTTTATTCCCTTCCCATGTAAACATTTTACCTCTTCTCATTGTTAAATATTGTTTTGCTTTGTTTATTTGGTAGAGCTGCCACAGAAGATGAGCACTCAAATATAGAATTAATGAACATTGATGTCATTGTGTTCAAAGGAACATAAGGTTGGGAGAGGGAGAAAAAGACATTCTAATTATTGGACTGTTTGGTGGGAGTTTATTTCGCAAACACTATCATTATGTTGACAGCAGTGTAGCAATATGTTCCACGAGGCTTTTGTTAATTCCAGGAATGGGAGGATGAAGCACGGATATTGTGGTTTTTTTTCATTGCACAGATTCTTTCATGGGGTCACAAGCAGATATAGCTGCCTGTAAACAATGGGAGGACAGAGTTTCTGCTTCCTGGTACCTCAACACCATTTGGATAATGCATATTGAGTGGAAACAATCCTAACCAGGCGCATGGCTACTTTGAAGGTCTCATCTTTGAAGGATGCTAACAGAGCAGAAAGGGCTTAGAGCAGTCACCCTCATGTATGTGCCCACTTCCACACCAGATGCAATATTCACAGTGAGACAAATCTGACATAGGGTGCAGGGAAAAGTAATACCTCTTGGAGCAGCATCCAGAGGCTGGGTGCCTCTACACCATGCATTCACTGCAACAGAAATGGTTGCTGGACCTCTCTGAGTTGGTGAAGAGAAGATATTTTTGAGAGCATCCATAGAGACATCCTTAGTCTTCCGAAGTCAAGAAGACAGCATGTTCTTCTGTTTGAAAGCTTTATCTTCCTTGAAAGGGCAAGCACTTACCCAAAGAAGTTTTTATCTGCAACTTACTTAAAACTTCCCTGTCTGTATGACAGAGACACTCGAAATAGGAATGTTTCTTTCAAGAAAACTACTGCCAACTTTTTAATAATGAAAACCAAAAACCAAAACAAACAAACAAATCAACCAACCCTTCTGAATTAAAGCCAGCTCTTGAAAAACATATTCTGTTAAACACTCCACTGAAGTTACAGGAATTATTTGCACAAATTAATGCCCATCTCTTTTTGTGTTTAATAAAAACTAAGTATACTACAGTACTGTAGAAACAAAACTTAACAAAATAACTCCTATAGTATTGTGGCTGAATAAATGGCATACTTACCTCAGTGGCAGCTCTATTACACCCAGGTAAGGGTCATACTTTCTCATTAATGAGGTGTCTATAATAGGGCCCAAAACAGGATAAATAGTGAGGGAGTCTTCAGTCAGATGAAGTTTGTTCTCATATCAGTACACTGCAGGCATATCTAGTTAGTTTTCCATTAGTGTTAATCAAGCACGTTACTTGTGCATCAGCCGAGAGTTAAACCTTAGCCTGCACTTTTGTACCATTCAGAGTCTTTGATTTAATTTCTTACTCTATCAATTCACAGATAGGTCAAAATTGATTTGTAGCTATAGTGCTTAGACCACTGTAATTGATATAAGATTAATCAATAGCTATGCTGTATTTCATCAATGTCATATTTATGAACTGCATGCTAATTAATTTGTTCTCTGCTTCAATGTTTTAAGCATATGAGAGTTCACTTCTTGATTATTATTTTTATTTTTAACCACCACAGTGTCATCCCAGGCAAGCATGGGATAACTAGTAAGACAACCCTGGATGGCCAAAGGAAATCCCCACAGGGATGACAGGTAGATAGAGTTCATACTCCAGGATGCTCCCTTTGCCTCAACAGCTATTCACACCACAAACGAGGTGGATCCAGCGCTTTCTGAAGGGAAAGAGCCAGGACTCTGATGAAGGGACAGCTCTGTGACAGCCAGAGAAAGTGTCATGGGATCTGTCCCATTGATGCCTGCTCTCCAGCCCTCTGCACTTCTCAGTGGCAAACCCACCTCAACAGCAACAACCTGGGCAGGGTTTTTTTTTCCCTTCCTCCCATGATGGTGACATCTATCCAATTTCTTTCATTGAACTCCATGAAATATCATTGTTTCGCTAAAATAATAATCTCTCCCTTGGAGCTCTCATTACTGAAATACCATAGAAGCCTGCTTCTACATGCAGCTCCTCTGAGGGTAATGCGTGCAATCAGCTGAATGCACAGGGCTTGCTGGGATGAATCGGTTAGCAGCACGTGGCCGAACACCTAAACGAACTTTCAGTTATTGATCTGGGAATGCATGCAGCAGATTTCCCTTCTCCCTTTTCACTCTGGGAGCCAGAGGAGTTAAATATTTGTAGTCAAAACTGCAGAGAGCCAAACTCCCCTATGAGGAGAGCAGGAAAAGGCAGCAGAGAGCAACACGGACTAGGCAATTATTGTTTTGCAGCTGGCATTGTTAGTGCTGGGGAAACACTCCCCCTTAGTGTTTTCCTGACTAGTAAGTTGAGCCAGTAGTATTGGGAGGGAGAAGAACTCAGCACCCTCCTGCCTTTGTAGTATGTTGGCTTTCTCCTGCCATCATCTATTTTAAAAGGAGTGTAAATCAACTGATAATCTTTATGTGCAGTAGAAAATAAAGCACAGAAATAAGTGGTGTTTGGACTCCAAAATCCTGGAGAAAAAAAAAAAAAAAGAAAGCTGAAGCTGAGCCTTTTTTTTTTTTTCTTTCTTTTTTTTTTCTTTTTTCCCTTTACAAATGTCACATCTCACAAACAGAAACATATACCCACAGTCAGGGCAGTTTTTTAAACCATATGCACTTTCTCTAAATTTAATACTCACCACACTTCAGTACTGTCCCTGAGACAATTCAGTGCCTTAGCATTGGATTTACAATAATGCATGAAAACAGCTTAATTGTTTTATTGAATGTTTACAAGGGAACAGAAAGGAAAATAGTAATAAAAAGAGAGAATGTTTAGAGGCAGGGGGGGAAAAATGCACCGATGGTAGAGGGAGAACAAATTAATCCAGATTTATCTTCAAAGAGAAAGAATTGGTCTCATTTTTACCCTAATCACTGTGCATTGCATCTAGCTGAAATAACTATTCTAAAATATCTATATGTCAGCTGTCATTGTGTGACTGAAATGCACAGTGTTTGCCACACCAGTGCTCAGCTGGTGTCTCCAGCCCATATTCATGGCCTTTCATCCGTAAGCCATCTCCAGCTCCGTGGCGCTGGGTTCTGCTGGACAGTCATTTCAGTTTGGATCAGTATACATTTGTGAACACACAGCCCCTGTGAGGTTAACCATTGCTATATTGCTTTTCAACCTGAAGATTATTCATCCAAGCACTCGATGGACGTCAGGTGAAGCGTTATGATATATATATATATGATATATACGTATATCATATATCATATCATATACACATGATTCTCTTTGATTAAAGGATTGTGTTTGAAGCAGAGAGAAATGGCTATGTAATACTTCGTGTCTTTGTATTTGCAAAAAGATAATGTAAGCATTAAGGTCTCAAAAGACTATTTCAGGCTAAAGGGCATTAGTTGCAGAAGGGCAAACAGGATGCTTAGGTCAGAGACTGACATTGTCAGAAGAGGTATTTTAACTGTGGGAAAGCCTAAACAATTGTAAAATGGAGCTTGGTAACCAAAAATTGTGACCATAAAACATGTAATTTGAATTGTCTGGCCCAGGAGGGTCTTTTTTTTCTGAGTCTGTGCTCCCAATAAGCTGCTTCTCTCAGTGTGCGTGCTTGCTTTATATATGCTTCCTCTCTAGTCGTTTACTTCATTCCTCTTATTCAGGTTTGCAAATTTTTTTATTTTTTTTTTTTTAGCTTACTAGCTGCCTAGCCAATAAAGATGGTGTGGAAGAATTGTTACTCCATTTTATACAGTGGAACTAGAGCAGGAGAAAATTAAGTCCCCCTGATTGCTGAGATTTACATAGGCAGTTTACAGTAAAAGCCTAAAATAGAACCCAGATTTCCTTAAACCAGATTCGGGTCTTTAACCACAATGCTTTGCATCCAAATAATGATTTTTATTCATCTTTAATGAGCTGCTGTATTAACTTGAACAAATATTACAGTTCAATTCCAGCCAAGCATGCAGCAGCAAAGCATTTAGGTCACACTTGCAGGCCTAAGGATGGTCTCTCAGAAAACAGTAACTCTGCAATAATTTTTAGGACATATAAAACTCTGGAACATCAGCCCTGAGCATGATTCTGTAGCTGAGAGACTACAGGTCATTCTGGGATGTAAATCAAGGGGAACTAATGGTCTCATTAAAGTTGGGACATAAAGGGTAACCTTTCCAATCATCACTAAAGCCATAACCACAATACTGTGCCCAGCCTTCTACCTGACATGTGCAAAACATTTTTACAAAGCAGGGAGGAGAGGGAAGGAATATTCAGAAAGAGTTCCAAGGTTGACCTGAAGTTCTGGAAATGAAAAATGCTTTTTAGTGAGAACAAGGAAATTCCCATTCTCAGTCTTACCCAAGAAAAGGTTAAGGTTTGATTTGATCAATTTCGAAAAAATCTACAAAAGAGCAGATGATTGACAGTCAGCCCTTTAATCAAGGAAAGGGAAAACATAATGAGTTCCAAAGGTTCACAGTAGAAGATAAATTCAAACTACACTTTTTTAACAGTGAAAGTTATAAACCACTGGGACATTTTATCTTAGAGCATGATGGATCCACTTTTTTCTTGAAGTCTTAAATCAAGTCTAAATGCTTTTTTAAATAGATACCTAGCAGCTTAACCAGATGTTATGTACTTCACGAAGTAATAACAAGGTGTAATTACCTTGTATGTGCTGTGTGGGGAGTCGCACACTGTCCTCACAAAAGTCTGCACTGTTTTTATGTATTAGCAGTATAATTGTGCTTTGCTTGGCAACAAGACCTGCAGTCACAGATCCTGCTTACCTTTTGGTGCAGGTGCAGTTTCACATACAAGACCAGGAGTCTGTAAAATGAATGGGGCAGGATTACAGATGCCTTGGTAAGAGATGGTGGCAGGGAGTTTATCCCCACTGAAATTTGCTTCCTTCCCACATGTAAGGGACAGCTGAGAAAGAGTGGAATAGCATTTTCTAGCAGTTTATGCAGAGGAAGCAACCTTTCCTCCTCCTTCTTCTGGTTTACCCAAAAGTGGGATCCCTGGGGTCCATAAGCAGGGTTACCTGCCTGCCTGCGTCCGATCTGATCTGGTCCCACAAGATGAACACACACACCAGTACCTGAGCTTAATTTTGTAAGACCGGGCTTTACTGCTATGGTGCTGGATTTCAAACCTGTATTGTGATTCTGGAGTGAGAAGCATAAAAGAAGCCCAGAGCAACAGTTAGACACACTTTTTTGTCATCTAACTATAAACTTGAGAATTAAGATTACAGGCCATTTTTTACACAGAGACTTGTTTGTTTAACTAAAGCTTTAGAAAGGCTGCTTTCTTATGTTTAGATAACTACACCAAGGGCTCCTACATTTCACCAAAAGGGTGATGAGCATTTTTCTCTCCATCTTAATTAAATTTAAATTCCAATTATGAGATGGTAGATAGTCCATTTCTTGTTCCGGCTGAGATTTCTCATGATGTTTACATCCCACCTTTGGGGAGGCTGTTACGCCTGCTAATTTCTTTCTGGGAAAAATATAAATAGTGTGCACATTCAGGGTATTCTTTCTGAGTTTACACTATCTGTATGGATAACGGTAGAAATGTAGGGAGTACTTAACCTGTGCACTGAGGTCTGAAGTGGGATTTCATTCCACAGAGGACTTATGAATGTCTTCCATGCTGTGCTGAATTGCCACTCCCAAAGGTCTTGTGGACAAGAACTGCCCAGAATTATTTATGTTTTTTACTATTGTGTTTTTCATAAATGAAATCATAAATGAGCAAATTTGTTGAAATGAGCATGTGTGTGTGACATGGGGATGTGGATATCCATATGGAGAGAGAAGTGCATGTGTCTCTCCAACCCAGGTTGCCTCAGGAAGGCTTTTTGGTTCTAGCAGGGTTCCCCAAAGTGACTGTTACTAGCCCTATACAGATTCAGTTTCTCTCCTCATTGCCGTCCTGAAATACTCCAAAGGATCATATTCCAGTAGAGAACATAATATGTTTCATAATATTTCTTAAGAATATATTATTTTACCCTCTTGCCATGAGGGTGCAAAGAACAGGGGTTCATCAAAGCAGTTCCCTTTTCTTTCCAAAGTATGTTTGGACCCAATTCCCACTGCAAGCAGCATTTCTAATATTTGGAAAATTTATACCAACTCATTGTTCAAAGATTGAACAAACAGGTGACTTCTCCATCTCCTCATCCCTCAGGGACTTTCAGCTGGAGCTGGGCTGTGGTGTCTGTGCTGGATCAGAGCAGTGCTTTTCTGTTACCGCCCGGCAGCTATTTGGGTGGTACAAAGTTTTCCCACAGAGGCCCCTTTTCTCACTTTCACATCATATTAGGTAGTACTGTTTACAATGCATTCTTTCTTTTTTTGTCATACAGCCTCTCTCTGCCACATCAAGTGATGACTTGGCAAGTCCTACAAATTCTCAGCAGACAGGTATTTGTTTTTTTAACTTCTCATTAACTTTCTCTCTAATGAAACCTTGCTCAGTCCTTCACAAATTTTTGGCCCTGTCTCTGACGCCCTTTCAAAGATATTCACACCTTTAGAAATATCCAGAGGAGAACAGAGTGTTTAATTTACCAAACAGAGCATCCCTCTCTGTCTCTCTAACTCTCACTCCCTGCAACACCCACCAATATCCCTTTTAACACTTCCTGTAACTTCGTGTTCTCAGAGCTTCTGTACTCATGTAGAGCACAGACTGCTCCTGGCTCAGTCTTCTCAAAAGCAGAGAAGCTTTTTTAATAGAGATAATATGCTGTATTAGACTAGGAGCTATAAATAAGAAAAAAGGACGGACTCTCAGACATGCACCCACTGTATTCCCCAGCCCATAACACTGAAATAAATAGCTCTCTGACAACAGGAGTGAAACTGTTTGACCACAGTATGTTACAAAATGACTCCATAAACACAGAGAAAAAGGCGATTATGCCTTCTTCTTGGAGTTCTCCCTAGCTTGCATTTTTACACTTCACTTCTTTTTATTCTTCTTTCTTTTAAATAAGCAAACTCAGTATTTCTAATCACTCTTCTTTATGAGGTTGGGTTTTGGGGTTTTTTGTTTGGGTGGGTGGGGTTTTTTTTGTTTATTTTGTTTTTCTACACGCTTCTAATCATTTTGGCATAAAGAGACAGAATCCTAGCCTTAAGGCAAATTCTGTTTCCTCAGCATGGCTTACAAATTTTGCACATAAACACTTCTGCAGCAAGGATTTATTTCACCTCAAAAAAATCCCCTAAAATATCTCAAAGATTAATGAGATGTGCAGTGGGTTTTATGTAGCTTTGTATAACTTGTTGATTAATTTATTTATTTATTAGGGAATATAATTTCAAGGCATTTAGAATTCAGAATATCTCTCTTCACGATGGCAAACCTTCATTTTCCACAGATGCTTTCTTTTTATTATCTCTGTAGCAGTTTAATTGGCAAAATAACAGTACCAGAAGCAGAAAGAATGAAATGCCCTCCTCTGCCTTTTTTTTCCCCTACAGATTTTTTCTTCTTCTTCTTCCTTTTTTTTTTTTTCTCCCTTCTTCCTTTATTGACCTTTAGAATCAAATTGCTACTGTGTTTTGCTCCAAATCTCTGGTAAAGATCATAAATTTGGGGGACAGAGCAAAAGTTATATAGCATATCCCATAAAATGGTCTATAGTCTCTGGAATTGGTATTAACCTTACAAATCTATTTCAATTTATCACCTTGGATTGAGTAGTCTCTAATCACTGCCTAAGTTATCTTGATGTCCCTCTTTACCATGTTCATTGTCCCCTAGCTTGTTAACAGGGGAGTGCTATTCTGTTGATCTCTCACACCTAGACAATTTTTAAACTTTAATGTTATGAAATATTTTCAACAAATAATCTGGGCTGAGTGGCACAGTGGACCCAAAGAACCTGCAAATGCTGGTCTGCCACTGACTGGCTGTTAAGCATCAGTAGTTTTTTTCAGTGCCTTTTAAAAATGAACCACATATGACCCTCTGGGGTCTACTAGGGTCATTCTCTTGCTTTTGTTGAGTTCACAGCCTTCTAGTTGCCAAACAAGGTGACAGCCTAAGCTAGGACACTCTCCAACACTACAGAGGAAGGTATGCCAATGTCATGAAATAAAGCCCTCAAAACAGAGGAAAAGAGGGGCAGTGAGCAGGCATATAGACATTAGAGGTACTGAGTAGGAAAGGCAACACCTGCCAAAAATACAAGAATCTGATATTTGGCTTCCTTGGCCAGAAGTCCCTGTTTATTCCAGTAAAAACACAATCCAAATGATGGAACACAAGTTTTTTTTTAAAACAAAACAAATCCCATGGGTACATAAGGCAATCAAGGGACAGCGTGGTGTGAAATAGGGGACACAGAAAGCAGCTCTGCATCTGCAGCTCTACCTGAAGGAACAGACTGCAGAAATCCAGTGTTTCACCCAGGAAATGGCTGATGCCTTGCTTCCACCCTAAGTTCATGAGAGGATGGGCAAAAGGAGTTTTATCACTGATTTTAATCAACACCTTCACCAGCATGTTTAGTCAATGAAGGTGTTGATTCTTCTGGCTTCAGTTTTCTGTGCTTTGCTGTTGACAAAATGTAGCTCACTACCCAATTTCCACAGAAGGTCAGTAGGGACTGAGTGGATAACTCCCTTGAAAGCCTCCCACAGCTACTTCCTCCTCACTGCCATTTAACCAGAGGAAAATCTATGCATTCATAAATAAATCCATGTAAAACATCTTCTAGATTTGTATTCTCTGATTCCAACCACCCC
>VZTU01003113.1:11906-27038 GCA_013400835.1 Zapornia atra | reverse complement strand
CCTTTGCGATGGAGCCTGCCCTTCTAGAACGCCGCATTGCGCGCCGCGGGCAGAGGCCAGCTTCACGTCCCCGTTAGGATATAGCGGAGCTGCTCGCCTCAAAAAGCATTGCCCCACACCTTTGCCTGCCGTCACCCCAAACCTTTGCCTGCTGTCACCCCAGACTTTCACCTGCCATCATCCCCACACCCTTACCTGCCATCACCCCTGCACCTTCGCCCATAATCACCCTCAAACCTTCACCTGCCATCCCCCCAAACCTTTGCCTGCCATCCCCCCAAACCTTTGCCTGCCATTACCCCACACCTTTGCCTGCCGTCAACCCCAAACCTTCACCTGCCATCATGCCCACACTTTTACCTGCCATCACCCCTGCACTTTGCCCACCATTGCACCTTCACCCAGCATTGCCCCAAACCTTCACCTGTCATCACCCCAAACCTTTGCCTGACATCACCCCAAACCATCACCTGCCACCGCTGTGCGTACGGTGGTGTGGATCCTCTCAGGGTGTCCCACCAGGGTGTCCCTGGTTTGAGCAGGGCAGGTGGATAAGGTGATACTTGGGCATCCTTTCCAAATCCATCCCTTCCGTGGTCCCATGCTTTAAGCACCCTGAATGGTTTTAGGCATTGGCAGTCCTCCCCTGTGACCCTGCGAGGGCGGGCACAACCTCTTGCTAAGTTCAGGATCCAGGTGAACTTGGTAGCTTGAAAGTGTGTGTTTTCAAGGAACAGGTGACCTGAAATGGGGGGACTGAGGGAGAGAAGTTTGGGGTCGGCCAGGCACTGTTTGATGGTTAAACTGAGGAGTTGGTGAGAGTAGTTCCCCATGTGGGAGAACCTTTTGGGAGATGGCAGCAATGGTCCTGGGGTTACTGCCTGAGCTGCTGCCTTCTTGTCCCCTCAGAGTGCACTGAGGCCTTGCTGCTTTTCCTGACGCTTCCTTTGGACAGCTGTGACTCGCAGCTTCAAGATGGAAGCGACGCTCACAGCCAGCCAGATCCGGCAACGGTTTATTGACTTCTTCAAGGAAAACAAGCATACCTACGTGCACTCATCTTCTACAATCCCCCTGGATGACCCCACGCTGCTCTTTGCCAATGCTGGTATGAATCAGGTAGGATTCCCTCGCTGGTACCGTGGTCCTTACGATCACAGCCTGTAGAAGTTGAAACCTCTGGAGGTGTTTGCAGAGCTGTGTGGAAAGCTATTGGTGTTTGTCTACTGGTCACAAAGAGAGGGTCGGTGTGTCTGCTGGAGTCCTCTGCACTCTTGTACATTTGGCAAGAGTGCTGGGAGAGGTTCCTGTGCCAGCCAGGCTGACTGTGCGGTGATGGGAGCACTGCCAGTCTCCCTTCCTTGACCCTTTGGACCACAGCTAGTCCTGGCACAAATGACCAGTGGTGTCTTTAAAGCCTAGTCAGGGCTGTGCTGCTCAAGGGGCTGTGCTGGACATCATCACCCAGTTTTCACTGCCCTATTTTTTCCCTGATCAACTGGGACAGGTTGGCTGTGAGCCAGCAGTGTGCCCCGGGGTGCAAGAAGGTTAGTGGGATCCTGGGGGGCATCAAAGGGAGTGTGGCCAGCAGTTCAAAGGAGGGGATCCTCCCCCTCTGCTCTGCCCTGGTCAAGACCCACCTGGAGTATTGTGTCCAGTTCTGGGCTCCCTGGGATAAAAAAGACAGGGATCTCCTGGAGAGAGTCCAGCAGAGGGCTATAAAGGTGATTAAGGGCCTGGAGCATCTCCCCTTGAGGAAAAGCTGAGTGACCTGGGGCTGTTCAGTCTGGAGAAAAGAAGCCTGAGAGGGGATCTGATTAATGTTTATCAATATCTGAAGTGTGGGACACATGGGGAAATGGCCAACCTCTTCTCAGTGTCTGTGGGGACAGGACAAGGGGCGATGGCCTCAAGTTTGGAGCACAGGGAGTTCCACACCAATCTGGGGAAGAACTTCTTCCCAGTGAGGGTGAGGGAGCCCTGGGACAGGCTGCCCAGGGGGTGTGGAGATATTCCAGACCCATCTGGACACCGACCTGTGTGACCTGTCCCAGGGACCCTGCTTTGGCAGGGGGTTGGACCCGATGAGCTCTCAAGGTCCCTTCGAACCCGTACAATTCTGTGAATGTTGCTGCTTTCAGTCCCTTTGGAAGTTCTGGGGTTTGTGCTCCATGAACATACACGTGTGTGAGAGTGTTGAGTCAGTTACAGGCACTCCCGCAGCCTCCGCACGCGTAGGGAACAGCAGCCCTGTTTGTGGAAGCTGCCTCAGGTGTGTCCAGGCTGGTGGTGTCATGACATTGGTGACACTGCCTTGGCTCTTGGTGCTTTCCTTGATCGCCCTTCTTTCTTTCCTCTCAGTTCAAACCCATCTTCCTCAACACTATTGACCCCTCACACTCGCTGGCTAAACTGAGCAGAGCCACCAACACTCAGAAGTGCATCCGAGCAGGGGGCAAGCACAATGACCTGGATGACGTCGGGAAGGATGTCTACCACCACACCTTCTTTGAGATGTTGGGATCTTGGTCCTTTGGGGACTATTTCAAGGTAAAATAGGTTAGGTGCCACCCCAAATCCCTTGCACGAAGTTACCTGTCTCTGTGAACTCAGCAGAGTGTTTGCCAAGGGGAAGGAGAATGTCTCAGCACAGAATGCTTCCTAAGGTGGCTCCTTTGGAATAAATGAACTCGAAAACTGCCCCCACCCTGTCAAATGCTTTGAGATTAATTACTTGAGGTTTACAAAGCCGATTATATGAACTCTTACCGGTTTGGAGTCTTCAGGCAGAGGTTTTAGTGGCTGTCCTGGAGCTGTGGCAAGTTGCATGTGCTGATGGACCTTCAAACAGGAGTTGCCATAAAATAATTATGTCCTTTCCCAAGCTTTGTGGCAGCGCAGTGTTCAGAGAGAGTGTTATAAGTACAGAACAGCAGAATTAAAAGGCTTTTGGGGGGCAGTGGACACACTAGGAATTAGCTTGGCTGCGCCTGGAAAGCCATATGAGATGTTTCTTGTGCCCTGCTCACTCTATGTATGAATTTGCCTCTTTCTTACATCAAAAGTCTGAAAGTTTTTGGCTTTTTACCTGCTGATACCCTCAGCAACCAGCACGCTGCATGTTGAAGAGGTATTCTCTTGGCATTCACTCGCTGACCTCATCTTTCCTTCTGCAGGAACTTGCTTGTAAACTGGCCCTGGACCTTCTCACCAAGGTGTTTGGCATCCCTGCTGAGAGGCTCTACGTCACTTACTTCGGTGGGAATGAGGCCGCGGGGCTGCAGCCAGACCTGGAGTGCAAGCAGATCTGGCTGAACTTGGGGTAAGGGCTTTAATGACAAGAAAGGTGCTTTGAGCAAGAGCCACCGACCTTTATTCAGAGGAGGATGGTGTGTGTCCTGTGGCAGAGGTGTAACCAGAGGCTTTAACAAAACTAAAAGGCTTCAAATAACGTTTGTGGGGTGGTGGGGCTGCGTGGCCAGGGGAAGCACTAGTATTAATTAGATAGAAGAGCCTGCAAGCTTTTGTGTCAGGAACCTCTGGTGTAAGCTTAAGGACAAGAGAAGTGCCCCACTGGGTTGGATCAGCGGCCAGCGAGGATGGCACTCAGGATGGGGGTGGGCCAAAGCTTGATGGAGCTTTGGTCCTGTGGCTGCAGCCTGTCTGTGACGCTGTGACGCTGCGGGGCCAAACCTGCATTAAAGTCAGAGATCCGCCTGCCCTCTTGTGGGTGGGCTTCACCGAGGTGGCCTGTAGGTCTCTGCCTCCGCCTCAGACATGTACCAGCCACCATCATTCACTTGATTCTCCTCAGCAGAGTTTGGCACTTGGATAGGTCTGTCTCAAGACTCCGACCATCCCTCTGCTCATGCAGGGAATGAGCACGCTGAGGTTTCCCTGGTATAACCCTTAGCTTTGGGAATTCTCGCCTTGCTGCTGGATTCTGTTGTTCAGTGGGTGTTTTGTGGTGCAGGCTGGCTGAGGGCAGGATTCTGCCTGGAAATATGAAGGATAACTTCTGGGAAATGGGAGACACGGGTCCCTGTGGCCCTTGCAGCGAGATCCACTATGACCGGATCGGGGACAGAGATGCTTCCCACCTGGTCAATCAGGATGATCCAAACGTCCTGGAGATCTGGAACCTGGTGTTCATACAGTTCAACAGGTGAGACAGACCTTTGAGTTCACTTACAGCAGGTATGAGGTTCCCTGCCCAGCCCACCCCAGCTCGGCATGGGGGTGTCATTCAGACTCCTTGCTGTTTTAATGGCTCCTGGCTCATTCGCCAGCCCCTCATGTCTGGGAGCTGTGTGCTTTGTGGTGCTCAGGCCCCCGTACAGAAGAGGTTGGTCAGGCTGGCTTTGGGGACAGACTGGAGATACTGTCTCAGTCCATCTGCCAGGAGTCTAGTCGGGAATAACTGCTGCCCTGCTCTGGGCCTGTGGGTCCCTGAGGGCTGTGTTAACTCAAGCTTGTCCCTCACGTGGCTGGCGATGGGCCCGTGTCCTAAAACTCACGGTGATGAGGACAGGGATGGGGTTGCCCCTGCGCATCCCCCATCTATAACAGCTCCTCCTTTTTGTGGCTGGGCAGGGAAGCTGATGGGACACTGAAACCTCTTCCTAAGAAGAGTATTGATACTGGGATGGGCTTGGAGAGGCTGGTCTCGGTGCTACAGAACAAGATGTCCAACTATGACACCGACCTTTTCCTTCCTTACTTTGAAGCCATCCAGAAGGTACAAACTGGGGCGGGGGGGGGTTCTGGTGCTGATGATCCATTCCCTGAATCCCTGGGGAGATGCGTGGGGCTCGTTGGCTGGGGTGGTTTATGGCTGGAGGTCTGTGCTTTCTCTGCTGCTGTGAGCCCCAGGGGTTTGTACCTCGCTGAGGGTAGGAGAGCAGGTTGGTGGGGTAAATGCCACCGTGGGGCATATTTTGAGGGAAAACCAATGGGACACAATTGGGTGCAGCTTTCCCACGGGTTTCTTGTGAACTTGTTTGCCTGTGCCTTGGTCCTCAATCCGTGGGAGATGCTTTGCTGTCCCGTATGGCCAAGCGCTGTCTTTTTGCCGTGCGATGAAGAGCGGGTGGTGCTGCTGACCCAGGATCAGAGTCTGGCCTTCAGTGTCCCACCTGGAACATGCTGATGTGTAGAAAATCTCCTGAGGGAGAAGGTCTTTGCCCTAAATGGTGACAAGGGCTTGCTGAAACAGCATGCTGTCGTTGCATCTCCCTGGGTAGGGGCCCTCTCACCAGTGATGGGAATTCTCTCTGCAAGTCCGAGCTCTGTTTTTTTCTTCCTCCATGGAAGCAGCAGAGCTTCCTGGCTGTGGATCATGCTGGGAGAAACATGGGGAGAAGAGCCCAGGCTTTCTCAGGGAACGTGAGGGTGCTGTGCTCCAGAACTAGAATCACAGAGTAACTTAGGTTGGAAGAAACCCTTTAGATCATTGAGTCAACCACAGCCTGACCCTGCCTGGCCCACCTCTAGGCCATGTCCTCAAGCACAACATCTACATGCCTTTTAAATCCCTCCAGGGATGGTGACTCCACCACCTCCCTGGGCAGCTTGTTCCAGTGCCTGACAGCTC
Organism: Zapornia atra; assembly: GCA_013400835.1. Lineage (NCBI taxonomy): Eukaryota > Metazoa > Chordata > Aves > Gruiformes > Rallidae > Zapornia > Zapornia atra. The sequence continues at coordinate 21,445 of VZTU01003113.1, read as the reverse complement.
TTACAGGAAAGAAACTCTACCTGATACCTAACCTAAATCTCCTTGTGTAAAAAAGGGAAGCTGGGACTGTCTCCTGTGTGACAATTTGAGAAGTTCCTTGGCTGGGCAGGTTAGGCCAGGCCTGAGTCCTTGAGCCAGGATGCCAAACAGCTGATTTCCCTGCACTTTGTCCCTCTCCTTCTTTCTTCTGCCCTGCACTCTTAATGTTGGGATGAAGTGGTTTTCCTTCCCTCTGGTCTTGGCGATCCGTGGCAGTGGAAACACAGGCCATGGCACCACACAGAGCCTCACAGCTCTCCATCTTCCCTGCCTTCACTGAGTCACCTCTTTCCAAGAGGAGTGTGCCACCTCCATGGCTGGCTTCTGAAGTGCTTCCCTGTCATGTCGACGGACCCTGCTGTCACTAATCGTCCCCTTCACCCTCTGCCTTCTCCTCTGTGCAGGGCACGGGTGCCAGGCCATACATGGGTCGGGTTGGTGCTGAGGATGCTGACGGCATAGACATGGCGTACCGCGTGCTGGCTGACCATGCACGGACCATCACGCTGGCCCTTTCTGATGGGGGCAGACCTGACAACACTGGCAGAGGGTAAGAAGGGAGCTGCCAAAATGCTGCTGCTCCTGCTCTGTTCGGCACAGCTTCCCCAAGAGGACTGGTGTGTCCTGTGTCTCTGGGATCACAGAATCACAAAATCACAAGGTTGGAATCTTAACCTTTAAGATCATCAAGTCCAACTGGTGTCTGAATTTGTCCTGAAAGCAGTGGGTGGCAGAGTGTTGGCTCAGTGTATTTGACACTCAAAGCAGTGTCCACCCACAAGGCTGAGACACACAGGTCTGAGGTTTCTTTTGAGCGACACAAAAGCAGTTTGAATGGGGAGCTGGGGCCTGGCACCTCACCTCTTGCTTGCTGCTGCTGGGAGCAGCTCCTTAAGGGAAAGCGTGAGGAGAGAACCTAGTGTTCTTGGTCCTGGGACTGGGTGCTGGTTTATTCCTGAGAACATCTCAGTGGTGTAATGTCTTCCTGAGGGGCTCTGCTGTTCCCTAGGTATGTGCTGAGGCGGATTCTCCGACGGGCTGTGCGCTACTCCCATGAGAAGCTCAATGCTCCCAAAGGTTTCTTTGCTACTCTGGTTGATGTGGTGGTGCAGTCACTGGTGAGTTTTTCCCTTGCTCTGCTGCATCTGCCAGAGATTTCCTGTGCTGACGTGTGTGTATCTCTGTGCTGAAGGACTAATCCTCTCCGGTCTGCAGGGAGATGCCTTTCCTGAGCTGAAGAAGGACCCAGATATGGTGAAGGACATTATCAATGAAGAGGAGGATCAGTTCCTGAAAACACTCAGCAGAGGGCGTCGCATTCTGGACAGGAAGATCCAGAGCCTGGGAGACAGTAAAATCATCCCTGGTAAGTCTGTGACATCTGTTGGGATGCACCAGAACGCATCAGGGACGGAGGTAGGGCTGAGCCGAGCTGGGAGCTGCGATGGTGGAGGGAGTGAGGGCGCAGAGCTGGGGTGAAGGGCTCGGAGCCGGGCCACCCCCTCTCCTCTGGCTGGCGCTCACTCAGCTTTCTAAGCTGCCCAGGCACAATGTGACGGTGTGATCTCTGTGCTGTCAGTGAGGAGCCTTTTTATGCTGGGGCTCTGTTCCCTGTGCTGCTTTGTGCCGGGTGGGACAGAGCCGGTCGGGGAGTGGGAACAGGAGCCGTGTGTCGTGGTGCCGTGGTGCTGACTGCTTCTTCTCTGGAGGTGATACTGCGTGGCTGCTATACGACACCTACGGCTTTCCTGCGGATCTCACCGGGCTGATTGCGGAGGAGAAGGGCCTTGTTGTAGACATGGAGGGCTTCGAAGAGGAGCGAAAAAATGCACAGGTAGGTAACAGCTCCAGGGTGAGCTGTTCTGAGAGCGGGCAGGGAGGATTCCCTGCAGCAGCAGAGAGTGGCCACTAACCAGGTGGCTTGGTGCTTGCATTGTCCTTGCCTTGGCTGCATGCTGGCATCTCTGGAAGAGCCTGCTCTGAGGTCAGAAGAGGTGGGAATGCTTCAGGCGCTGGCACGCAGCTTCCCAGAGCAAAGCTCTGACCCTGGGAGCTCTCAGGAACACGAATGAAGTGTGCAGTTAGACAGGTGTGCACAGGCCAGTGCTGAGGTGTTTTTTCTCCAACTTTGGTTCTTGTTGGCAGCTCAAATCCCAAGGGAAAGGTGCTGGAGGGGAGGACCTTCTTATGCTGGACATCTACGCCATCGAAGAGCTAAGGGCCCGAGGGCTGGAGGTGACCGACGACTCACCAAAATACAGCTATACTTCAGATCCCAGCGGGACCTATGGTATGAAAATAACTTACTGGAATCATTCTCTGCTGCCAAACCTCTCCTGGCACGTACCTGAGCAAGATCCCCTCTGGGGTCACCTTTCCTAGGGAGTAGGAGTGTATGCAGGTGAACAGCCTGTGGTAAAGGAGGGTGGCTGTTCAAGGCCTGTCCTGCTGTTCAAGACCGTTGTTGCCAACCTGATCAGAAAGATTGAAGGAGGTTCCTGTTCCACATAGGTCTGTGTTTCCATACTCCTGGGTGTGTGCTTTCCACTTCAGACTGTGGTTTCTGTGTGGTCTGTCCTCAGCTCACTTGCTCTATAGCTCTTGGCTGCTAGTTTTTTGATTTGCCGGAGATTCAGGATGCAGCAAGCTCGTAGCAGCACCCATGACTGGTTCTCACTGCAGAGCTGTGGAAGGAAGTGACTGTCCCTGCCTTGGAGAAAACCAAATGCAATTCCCTCTCACCCAACTGACTGTTGCCCTAGTTCTTTCTCCTTACCTCCTGCAAGCGTGTTAGCTGCCCTGAGCTCCCGCAGTTAGCCAGGAAGCGTTGCTATGAACTTCAGCTCCCACATGATGCCTGCAAGGTTTTCCTGTTTTACTGATCGTGCCTGTTGTCCTGCTGACAGATTTTGGGAGCCTCGTGGCCACGGTGAAAGCCATCCGCAGGGAGAAGAGGTTTGTGGAGGAGGTATCCACTGGCCAGGAGTGCGGGATAGTGCTGGACCGGACCTGCTTCTACGCTGAGCAGGGTGGACAGATCTATGACGAGGGCTACATGGTCAAGGATGACGACAGCAGGGAGGATGTGAGTGGGGCCGAGAGCCTTTCGCTACGCTCGGCCTGACCCAGGGCCTGGGTGGGTGCATGCAGAGGGGGAGAAGGGGCCGAGCAAGCTCCAGCAATCACCTGTCTGGCCGTTGTCCAGCCTTGCACGGGTTCCCTTTCTGAGGGCACAGCACGGCACAGATGTGCTGGCGTTTGGCACAGATGTGCTGGCGTTTGTTTCCCTTGTTTCTTGGGGAACTGACCTCAGCGCTGTGGGATCTCTGTGTGGAAGGATGATGCTTTTGAGCTGTGATGGGAAGCTCCTACAGCTCTGCCAGGCCCTGTCACTGTACCCCCTGCCTTACCTGTGTGCTCTGCCTCTCTCCTGTCACACACACCGGTCTGGCTCTCAGCTGAGACCTTTCCAGTCACAGCTCAGACCTCTGGCTGGACTGTCTGTTCCCTCTTGGCCTCTCGCCCTGCTCACTGGATGTGTTTCCCTCTTTGCACAGAGAACAGAATTCACAGTGAAGAACGTCCAGGTCCGAGGAGGCTACGTGCTCCACATAGGAACCCTGTATGGCAGCTTGAAAGTAGGAGATCAGGTCCACCTGTCTATCGACGAGGTGAGTTGAGACATGGTGTAATGGGTGGCTTCATCTCTTTGCCCTGGATTTGGCTTTCTTCCTTTCCATCAGTGCCCGCTCTCCCTGCAGCACATGGTGCAGGCAAGTTGTGTGGCTGTTCCCAGCCAGCTGATGCCAGGCCTCTCCTCCAGGAGGACACTAACGCTGTGCTGGCTTGGAGCCACCCTGGGAGGTGGCTGGGAGGTGGGGCAGCTATGGTCCTCTGCTGTGTCCAGGATGACAGCAGAGAACCTGGGCTGTCTGCCCTGCTCCAGACATTCCTCCTGTAGGCTCCACGTGCCGAATGAGCACTGGGTTGAGCTTAGTCCCTGAAATGCCTTATTTCCCATCTGGGGAGAGGCAGCACCTTTGGAGCAAGAGGGAGGGCTCCTGTCTTGTGGCACTTTCCCCTGCAAAGTGTCTGTGACCTGGTCTGTCCTTGGCCTTTCTCCAGACTTGGCCAATGAGGGGACTCCCAGGGAAAAGCCATGCACAAATTTGGTGGGGAATGTCCCACTCCCTTAGCTGGGGCTCCAAGACAGTCGATTCTGGTCTCCTGAACTAGTTTAGGTAGAAGCTGCACATTAATCTCCACTTTTGCTAGGGGTGACCTTGGCCCCGCTGTGCAGTACCTCTCCTAACACTGGCTTCCTCTGTCAGACAAGGCGGAGGCCGGTCATGAGCAACCACACGGCCACCCACATCCTCAACTTCGCCCTGCGCTCAGTCCTGGGGGAAGCTGACCAGAGAGGGTCGCTGGTCGCGCCGGACAGGCTGCGCTTCGACTTCACAGCCAAGGGAGCCTTGTCTACCCAGGAAATCAAGAGAGTTGAAGGGATCGCCAATGAGATGATTGAGGAGGCAAAGGTGAGTGCTGCTGCTGGGTTGGATGTACAGAAGTAAAAAATACTTTGGGGAATCTGAGGTGTTGTGAGCGTGACCCAGCAGGAGTCTTCTGAGCTGCTGGTGTGGGACTGTGCACGGATCGGCACAACTGGAGTGGGACAGCTCCATGTAGATTGCTCGTTCGTTGGAACCCAGCTCTCTCTGGGGTTGGAGTGGTCCCCTGCCAGCTCTGGTGTTGCATGAGCTCCAAGAGCCAAGAAGCTTGGCAGCGTAGCTTTGGAGGCCTGGCTGGATTTCCAGCCCAGAGCCCCCGTGATGTGTCCTTGATGGGAACAGTTCCTCTGCCACCAGCCCTGTGTTGGAGCAGAGCCAGGAGGAGCCCATGCTCATGAGTCAGGTTAGAAATGGATGTACAGGAGCAGGCAGCGGTACTGGGAATTTTGAAGATGGTGCATCCATCAGTGACTTTGGGATCCCCAGCTCGGCTGAGGCTGTAACTTCCCATGTAGGATTTTTTTGGAGGAAGTCAGGATTCCCTGGGGATGCAGGCCCTCGCTCACAGCCGACAGGAATGACCTGCATCCCTTTCCATCCTTGCAGGCTGTGTATGCCAAGGACTGCCCTCTGGCAGCAGCCAAAGCTATCCAAGGACTGCGGGCAGTTTTTGATGAGACTTACCCTGATCCTGTCCGCGTGGTCTCAATTGGCATCCCCGTGGAGGAGCTGCTGGCTGATCCCTCCGGCCCCGCCGGCTCCATCACTTCCATCGAGTTCTGTGGAGGAACGTGAGTACCTGGAGGGGCTAGGGAAGGCGGGAGGAGCCCAGGCTCCATTGTGTGTCTTTGCATTCCCAGTCCTGTGTCACAAGCAGGGCAATGGCCTGCCTGCTGTCCCTGCCCACACATAGCCCCTGACAGTGCCAGGAGCAGAGCCCTTGCCACCCTTGCCTTGCTCGTTTGTTTTCAGCAGCTAAATCAAGTTTTCTGCTTGTCCCCACGCTTGCTGCATCTCCCTGGTGGGACTGGTTTCCTTGATCCTGTGCCGGTTCCTGCTGAGCCGAGAGCTGAACTTGTAACTCACTCTTCTTGTGGCCCTGTGTTCTTTCCCAGGCACTTGCAGAACTCCAGCCATGCTGGCCCCTTCGTAATTGTTTCGGAAGAAGCAATTGCTAAAGGCATCCGGAGGATAGTTGCAGTCACTGGAGCCGAAGCTCGGAAGGTAAGGAGAGGCCAGAGAGATCCTGTGAAATCTGTGCCCTGTGGGAAACCACTGGCATGTGCACAACACAGATCTTAACCCTATACCAGGGGCCTCTTCATTTATGTTTTCCTGGTGTCCCTCAGCACCAGGGAGAGTTGGCACAAGTGCCTGAGGGGCTTGTGGCTCGGATACCACTGACACTGATTTGCAGGACAGGCTGTGGATCTCAGCCTCTGTGCAGCTGTGAGGGAGGCTGTGCACTCCCAGAACGTGACCCTCTGCTGCAGGGGGCGGCTTTGGTCCTGGGCTTTTGCTCCCCAGAGTGGGAGAAGGGGCTCAGAGAGGAGATGGCTTTCTCTTTTTGAAGCATCTGTGCTAGTGAAGAAGAGTCCTGGGGCCTGTTGGCCAAGGTCACGCTCCGATTCTGGTGGAGAGCTGCCTGCTTTGGCTCGGCCGCTTCCTGAGGAGTTCTGAACTCCATCCAGGGGCTGCAGCACTCCTCACCCCTTCCATGGGGGTGGCCAAAAGCCCAGCCTAAATCTCCCTGCTAGACTTTACCTGGGGTGTGTTCTGCTAGGCCCTCAGGAAGGTCGACAGCCTCAGGAAACTGCTCTCAGCTCTGGAGGCCAAGGTGAAGGTCCAGACAGCTCCCAACAAGGATGTGCAGAAGGAGATCACGGATCTCAGCGAGGTGAGGATGGCAGGTCTGCTCTGCCTTCCCAGAGCGAAGGCGACTGGGGTGGTTTCATAAGGCCTGAGTTGAGCTTCCTGCTCCTGTCCCTACAGCCCCGCGTCCAGCGGGTGCTGCAGCCAGCACCTTGTGCCTGGGGATGTTGGGCACTGGGAGAGGAAGGGAGCTTGCTGGTCTCTGCCAGCTAAGGCATTTGAGGTTCACAAGTGAGGTGCAGCATCTCCTGCCATGGTCACTGGCACCTCTGACCCTCTCCACCTGCTCTTGCTTTGCAGATGCTGGCCACTGCTGTTGTCCCACAGTGGCAGAAGGATGAACTGAGAGAGGCTGTTAAAGCACTGAAGAAAATCATGGACGACCTGGACCGAGCCAGCAAAGCTGACATCCAGAAACGGGTGAGCACTGGGCTGGGAGTAAAGGAAAGGGGTGGGAGGGCTGCAGCAGCTCCCTTGGGAGCTCCGCTTGTGCCCACATGGATGGCAGCTGAGCTGGTGGATGCTTCTCACACTGCTCAGCCTTCTGGCCTTTCCCATGCCTGTTCCCTGTGGGGAAGCGGTGGCAGCATGGCTTAGGGTGCTCCTGCCCAGATGATACCCTGGGGTGCAGGTGGCTTCCTCCCAGATCCTGTTGGATTTTCCTGGAGGAGGAATCCTGCACATTTTGTTCCTGGCTCTGCAGCATGCAGCTGCTCCAGGATGGGCTGTGTGGGCTCGGCACCTGCTGGGAAGCTCCACACATGTGGTTCCCATGTCCATGCATGCTCTAGCATCTGCCTCCTGGTGTCTTCAGGTGCTGGAGAAGACAAAGCAAGTCATTGAGAGTCACCCGAACCAGCCGTTGGTCATCATGGAAATGGAGAACGGAGCCTCAGCAAAGGTATGGAAGGCCTGGTCTCTTCTCAGCGATCTTCCTTGGGCCTGAGGAGCAGACGGGAGGTCTCTGCTTACGTGGGGAGTGAACACAAGGTTGGGTGCGGGTGGGTGGGGGTCTGGACCATTTGCTGAGCTTCCAGAAGCAGAGGTGGATAGGACTCCCAAGAGAAATCCTGATGTGTCCCAGGTAAGGCTCAGCCGGTTGCAGCCAGGACACCTAAGCAGGTTTGAGGAGTTCTGGCCAGCAGCTCTGCCAAGCCACAGAGTCATGGTGTTTGTGCCAGCTTTGAACAGTGTCCCAGGCTGGGAGTGGGGACAGGGCCGGCCAGAGAGATGCTTCTAGCTGCGGAGCGCTGGCTGCTGCAGCAAGGTCCAAATCCTCTGTCCAGGGCTGAAGCCACCCCCTCCCTCCATGCACAAGTCGCGTTTCTTCCCAAGCCATTTCTGTTGGGAAGAAAAGCTCCATGGTGTGTGCTGAGCTGAGCCCAGTGGGTGCTGATCCTGCCCTGCTCTCACACTGCTCTGCTTCTAATGCCCAATTTACCTCCCTTTACCGGGAGCCTTGGATCTGCTCCTGCTTACTGACACCTGCTCACTCTCCCAGCCATCTCTGTGATGCTGGCGGGATGCTCACAGCAGGGGATGCCCACTGAGAAGGGGGATGCTGGAGAAGGGGGATGGTGGTGTCAGCATCAGTGCTGCCTCTCTGCGAGCATATGACGGTCTCCTTGGGAATAACAGGAAGTGTGACGGTCTCCCCGGTTCCTCTGACGTGCCTGCTGTGCCAGACAACCCTTGTAGCTCTTTCATGCTGCAGTTGCCCCTCACTTGCCACAGAGCGCTTCTCCCTCCTGTGAGGAGCTTGCATCCAAGGGCAACAGGTTTTCCCCCCAAGGTTTTCTTGTTCAGGAATAATTCCACCTGTTTCCATGGAACTGGAGGTGGGGAAATAAATGTGATCCCTCACTCCTACACACCTTGCAGTCGGGGCCTCCGGATGTGAGGATGGCTCATGGGTGGGAGAGGGAGCACTGCTGGGTGCTGCCAGCTTGTTTAATGCAGGTCTGGGTCCCTGAGGGTGCTGGGAAGGTATGCTGCCATGGCTTTGTCCTCCTCCAGGCCCTGAATGAATCGCTGAAGCTCTTCAAGACTCATTCCCCCCAGACTGCCACGATGCTCTTCGCTGTAGATAACGAAGCTGGCAGAATTACCTGCTTGTGTCAGGTACCCCAGGTAAGTCCCAGCCTCTGCACCTACCTTCCTCCCAGCCCCAGGGCTGCAGTTCTTGCACCCAACCTGGCAAGAACTGAGGTGGCGTGGCAAGAGCCTGGTGTTCTAGGTTAGCCAGGGACTCAGGGGAAGAGACGTTGCCTGTGGATGGAGGAGCTGTCCTTGGGGGCCCTCTTTCCCTCATTCTGCCTGGGTTGAGGTCAAGCTGCCTTTGGGGTTTAGTTTTTTTTATTGTTTCTTTTCTTACTCAGGAGACTGCAAACAAGGGCCTGAAGGCCAGCCAGTGGGTGCAGGAGGTGTCCAGCTTGATGGACGGCAAAGGCGGGGGGAAGGACGTCTCTGCACAGGCCACGGGCAAGAACGTGGGCTGCCTGCAGCAAGCTCTCCAGCTGGCCACGGACTTTGCCAGGCTCCGACTGGGCGAGCTGAAGAACTGACAGAGGGGGATCGCAGCCCTCTCCCCCCTCTCCCCTCCTGCCTGTCCCCTGCCTGCTGCTGAGCCACCAGCCCGCGTTGCCTATGAATAAACGCTGCCTGCCCTGCGCGCTGCCGCTTCGGCTCTGCTTGAGGGGGGCGGGCCGCCCCCCCTGCCCCCGCCTCCGGCCGGGCTCCTCCTCCTCCGCCGGGCTCCTCCTCCTCCGGCCTCCTCGCCTGTAGTTCCGCCGAGCATGCCGCTGGATCACCGGCGGGTGCCGGGCCCGGAGGAGTCGCAGCCGCCGGAGCTGTGGGCAGCGGCCGGGGAGGTGCCGGTAAAGGGTCGGGAGGAGGAGGATGATGGAGCTGCGGCGCCGCGGGACCCCTGCGCCCTGCGGCCGCTCTTCGCGCGGGCCGGCCTGCTGAGCCAGGCGGAGGGTTCGGCCTATGTGGAGCTGGGCGGCGGCACCAAGGTGCTCTGCGCCGCCTGGGGCCCGCGGGAAGCGGCCGAGCCCGGCGCGGCCCTGTCGGGAACCGGGCGGCTCTTCTGCGAGTTCCGCCGGGCCCCGTTCGCCG
>VZTU01003112.1:0-46018 GCA_013400835.1 Zapornia atra | reverse complement strand
ATACAAACCAACAAACCAGTCATCAAATAAAAAGCAAGGCAATTATTTGAAACAGATTTGTTTTTACAGATATTGTAACCCTTTGCAGAAGGTGCAAACACTTCATCGTGGTCTCCTATGGGAAGAGTTCTTGGCTTAGTTCTTACCCATGCTTGCCTGCACAGAGTAGGGCAGGTAGGGCAGAACTGCAGCCCATGTGTTCAAAATGCTGCTCTCCAGGCATACGATGACCATGCTGACTCCAATCTCTAGATGAGCCACCAGACGATTACAAAACCGTAAGACTGGAAGATCACAGGATTCCATTTAATCAAGTCAGTTCTTGAACTCTACACTTCAGACAATACATACATATAGACACAGAGAGATACTATGGCATGCATCAGCCAAATGTCTGCTGAGAGACAAGGATGACTTGCCAGATCTCTCTAACCATTACACAGCTATGCAGAGTTTTGATTGAGTCATTCTTCCTGCATTTTGCTTCAGACAAGCTGCATAATAATTACTGGTGCTATTTTCTGCAGTCCCTTGTTCATCCCAGTAACAGCACCATGTCTGGGAATACATTTGAGAACATGAACATTTTAGATAACACATTTTAGAAAACATAGAAATATTATTTACTTGAAAATCTAGGGATTTTCAAGTATTTCTTTGGAACAGTTGTTACTTAGCTCTTGTTCTTCTTGTTCATCATGGCAGTTTTATTAAGTCCCAAACTAAAACATCAACTTCTGGAAATACCTGGAACAAGCATGTTTGTCTAAGCAAAAATTCTACATTACTTCTCCGTACGTTCTGTTTTATAAACTCCCTCCTCAGATGCATGTCATGTTTAAGATACAAATCAGATTTTTGAACACTTACATAGTATGATTTAGAGGATTTCAAGCATCTCATCAGGTGCTGGTCACAATGGGGATGTACTAGAGAGGTTTACAATCAGCATAAACTTCCTCCGCTCCATCTCTGTATGGGGCCTGTATCTACAGAATACAGATCTTCTTCAAGAAGACTATTACAGTCTTCATCAACATCTTTTCAGGCATAACTTTCAAATATAAAGTATAGCAAAATGTTAATGCTTGACATGAGGTTCCTGTGATCTACAAAAAGCTTCCTTCAGGGTGTGTTTCAACAACATGTTGACAGAATAGACACTCCAGTCTGGATTGACAAGAAATTTGGCTCTATCATCCATAGTGAAAAACTATAAGGGACTCAACCTGGCAAAAAATTAGCTAAATGTAATGCAGTTTGGCATTAGCCTAACACAAAAATTACTTCATAAATTATACAACTTGAGTTTTGCTCCCTCTAGGACAGGAAAAGAAAAACAATTAGGGAGCACTTTCAATTTCATGAACACCAATAAGCTACATGTGAAATGTTGCTGTCTTCAGATAAGGAGTTAATCTGCTTTGCAAAACAAAATGTGTCACTCTCACATAGGTGAATTATAAAATTACACACTTAAGTTATACATAACCAATGTATACTGTAAGATTTACCTTCATAAAAGCTTTGTAGATTCTGTGAACAGAGTGAACTTCTATTCCGGTTTTTTTAATGTATTGTTCAAGAAATTTAAAATTCAGTAAGTAAATGTAGACCAAACAATTCTCCTTTACATTTAAAAAAGCAGATGAATATTTACATTATGACCTTTGTAGATAAAGAAAGGATAACAGAATTTTTTTGTGAACATATTCTCATTTTAAATTAGTACATAGAATTTACAGGATGTGTTCAATTCTGGGGAAGGCTACAGCTATTGAGGCTAAATAGAGGAAATAATTTTTGGTTTAGTTACAGAACTGGTGAAATGAGAGTGAGGATAAGGCTTCCAGTTATGAAATTCCTCACATTAAAAGAGATATTGGATAAAATGAGGAGGAAGTAGGAAGAGGCTACAAAAAATGCACCATTGGAATTTTCACGTGTAGACAATTTGAGGAGCTTGTGTGTTTGTTCAGGTTTTCCCAATATTATGAATATGATTCCAGCATGATCCATAGTTCCATATCTGACCAGACTCACAAATATTAAAAAATCCCAGACAAGGCATTTAAGATACTTCAGATTTTATGCACATGGACGGGGTAGCACTCCAGTGTGCCTCCAGTGCATAGTGAAACATTTGATAGCATCAGTCATCGCACATATTTTTATAGCCTGTACGTGATTCTATTTATAGCACAACTAATTCTAAGAGTGAGAACTCCAAATTCGACCACTGGTTTAATATGTGCACTTATACCATCAACTTAATGGAAAAGTTTCAAATTTGAGTTTAAAGTTAGATTGCCTTTTAAATAGGTATTTCTGTTTCTATGTTGGTGGCTAGATTAGTAGGGAGGCTGAAATCACTCTTTCAGATACCAAAGCAAGATAGCTGATTTTTGGCACATGCATTCAAAAACATTTTTATTGTCTAGTTGTTTCCCTATTGATCTGCAAGATAGAAACAGTAACTAGACCAGAAGGATGCTGTAATGGTTGATATTTGATTAGGACTTTGGGAAATAGTGAATTTAAAGAGCTTAATGAAAAAGAAATCATGAGATCCTGTAGTGTGACTTCCAGTGTATGTTAATAACAATGATGTCCTCAGTTTCTTGGAGCCTAACACCTAGTCCTCAGCTGAAGCCTTATTTATGTCCACTAAAAATAATCCTTGCAAAAAGCTAGCCATTCATCTTGATGGAAGGGCTTCAGGAAGTGGACAGTCCATCACTATCCTCAGGAACTTGTTCCCCAAGTTAATCCTTTAATTGATTAAAATGCAAGCCTAAGTTTAGTGTTAATTTACCTGCAATTCAGAAAACGGTTGCTTTTCTGTTATGTCTTTTTATCCCCCTGGTGTCTAGCATTTATCCTGATTTCCACTTTATTATGTGTAAAATTAATGGCTAGTTCAGTATGACCTCTTTTTAAAGACGTGATTTTCAATGAAAGAAGTTCGGGGTTTTTTGTAAGAGTGGAGTATATATTGTTTGTTTGTGGATTTGATTTATTGGCTTTGGTTTGAGGTTTTTTCCAATGAAGAGCATAGTAATGTAGGCTCTTTGTATCATCATTGTAGACTTTGGTCCCTCTGGACACAAATCACAGCCAGCCAGCTCTCACCACTGGTAATAAAGAGTTAACTTTGCAGTGGGTGGCTTACTCAGGAACTGAAAGCTATGTGGGATAAATGCAGGAAAGGATTGATGCTGAAGGACTGACTTCTGTTCCTGACTCTTAGACATTTCCTTTCACATGTGGCTTCACAGAATGGCTGTTTGAACAGACCCACGTGGTATGGGAGGATCCACTGTGTTACCGCCTTGCCACCATATTCCTCTGCCAAGTTTTCTGATATGGGGAAATTTTTATCAAATGATTTTTACATTTACTTCCAGATTGCTGATGAAACTGCTGAATGTGAAGACACTTTGCAGAGTCTTGTGGATGCCCACCAGAACATTTCACATGCACTGAAGATCCCACCAAGAGAATCTTCTTGAGCTTGCTAGGAAGGTGTTAAGTATTTTCTTTTAAAAGAAAAGAAAAACTATACAAAGATTAATCTTTTTTTTATTATTTAAGAATGCAATATACAAGCTTTGAAAGTTGGTCAAATTTGTTTTTAGAAATCGTTGCTCCTGTAACCAGGATGAGTTATTATTGTAAAATCCTACAGAATGCATTTAATGTGTGGGTGTTCAGCAAACCTCACTGAAAGCGTGGTGTGTTTTTTTTTTCTTCTTCTATAGTTAGGTCACATTAAATACTATGTGCCAAGTATCTTCAGAAATAAAAAGAGGGAAAAAAGAAAACAACTCTCCCCCTCCTTCCCTCAAATAAGTGATTAAACCTCTAGTATTTACTACATTCTCAAAGGCAATCGTCTGCCACAAAATAAACAAACAGCACAACCAAAAAGTCACAGCTGCCCACTTTCAGTGTCAGACATCTGAGAGATGAAGGACTAAATGCAGTCCATTTTGTTATCTTGCAGCTGGGTTTCCTATGATGAAATATCCATTGATCCACTCCATTTTATTGGCTTTAGATGAGTTTTTCCTGATACACCAGTAGGAAGTCTCTTGTGGTATACAATTCAATCATTGTATTGGAAAAAAAATCACATACTTTGTAGTTTTTGTCCTTGATATTCTCCACATGTTTGGAGCATTGAACAGCTGGGGCCATAGAAAACATTTAGAAATCACATTCTTTTATGTAGATCAATCACTTTTGTATACATTGCACCAGGCAAATGAAAATTGTTCATTTACATGTCAGTGGGAGTTTGATGTCTTAAAACAATCTTCCAGACATTAGTGTGGGCCACTGTTTGTTTTCCTTTGGAAAAAAGGGAACTATGTATTCAGGAATGAAGCTCTAAAATCGACTCAAGATTGAGAAATGAAATGCATATAACAATAATTTCTTCCCCCTATAATAGTATCTCTGATTTAAGCTTAAGAAGCATAAATTCCTTCATCTACTGTTTTTTTGGGAGGACTTAAAAAAGGTCAGAAAGAATGTGATATACAGTGTAGACTAGGAATAAACAGATGTTGTTAGTTAACAAATAAATATTAATTATAACAAAATCAGAGACGCTATGAAACGCCTTTCATCACAATTTTTTTTCCTCATATTTATAAGTCTGTCTCTCCCTGCCCCCCTCCCCCCACTTTTTCTGGTAGAAGAACTTGCTTTAAAAGGAGAAAAAAAATCATTTAAAGTTATCTTCCATTGCAGTCACTTCAAGATGTTTTTGTCATGCAGCTGTGGTTGCATTCAAGTTAACATTGTGCAGAATATGATCCTTAAAAGTCTTACCAGGGCTGACATACCAGTCTTTTTTAGAGGCCAGTTGGAGAGTTCAGCTACTCCCCAGCATTTTTTTACCCTGAAGATCGCCAGCATTACGCTCCCTGATGACTCAAAAACTTCTGAAGAGGACTTTATCTGACTATATGAACAGCTTGGAACCACTTGATGTAGAAGACTTTGATTTCCTTCAGTCCTTAAAACAGAAAGATAATGTTGGTCCTATGAGAAACCTGAGGTGTTGAAATGTCCTACTTGTCCAAAAACATTTGCATATGCCAACATGTTGGGGCCCTCAGCATGGATCATAAAGCTTGTGGCAAAAAATGGAAGCTTTGCACTGCATATTCATAATTACATGGAGGGCTCCATCTTGCTTGGAAAGGAGAGATTATTAAAATGTCTATTCAGCTTGTGATTGTAAAATTGTGGCAGAGACTTTAGTTCATGTGTTCTTTTAAACCAAGGCAAAATAGATTCTTTGTTATAATTTTCAATGTTTTACCTGAAAATGTCAGAGGGACAGTCTGCAAGTGGTCAAATAGAAAAGCAGTTTAAACGCTTTCTCCTGCATGTTTTATTTACTCCTAGCTATTTTGTATTTCCAATTGTTGGATATATTAAACTTCCTTTGGGTAATTCTTGTTCCGGCTTTTAAAGGCCAGTGCTCATTCCTGGAGTCTGAGGACACCTGTGTTGATTATGAGGAAGTGGACAATGACAGTATGATGAGCAAAGGAGGACCTGACCAAAGAAAAGGACTAAGCAAAGTCTATCCTAGTTTAACAGGAATGTAGTGCCAGCTGCCTTCTTATTCATTAGCCCCCAGAAAACATATCTCTCTCTCTCTCTCTCTTAAAAGGTAGACTGCTGAACTCCTTACATATTTGGTGTCTCCTAGCAAGCTGAATATGAAAAGACTGGATATGAAAAGGGATATGAAAACGTATGGTGAAAAAAACAAATGGTAAACATAGATTTAAGATCAGCTATACTCAGAGCAATTAATATGGTGGTTACGTACTAGAATTTGGTCAGAAATACATCTGCTGTATTTACAGATGTTAAGGGCATAGGAAAAGGGTATTGGCTTTAGAGCTGCTTTTTATTGAGCACGTGGAAAGGCTGATGGAAACCAAAACACAATACATATCTACACTGAAAAATAGGCTCAGAAAAAGCCCACTTAGTAAGTGTTAGAATTCTAAGGCAATAAAGATTTCACTAGAACTGAAAAATATTCCGTATTCTTTGCTAACAGCACTACTAAACACTGTACAGAGAACTGCCAACAGTGGAAAGGAATGGGTTTAGTTGTCATAATAATGGATAATGAAAGCTAGAAGTGCCAACAATCAGGGTTATTGACTCAGGATAAAACTGGGAAAATCTTCCCTCTCTCTCAACACATTTATTTCCCCTGAGTTCACCCTGCTTTTCTCTGTGAAGTGAAAACAAATTAATTTTCCTGATTTCTGGCCTAAAGGATGTGACATAAGAAAGAAGATTTCAAAGCCTGCTCTCCTTTTGTTGAAAAAATTCCTTGGAGTCCTAGATTTCAGGTGAGAAGGAGCTGTTCTGTCCATCTTGCCCAACATCCTGCAGAACTGCATCCTATTTGCTGGTCACACCCACAGTTTCTGTGTAAAATTTATTTAAAAGAATCTGTCTGAAATTTAGGAATTGGATGTGTTTCAGTGATGAGTGATTTTTCATCATTGTGAAAAAGCTCCAAGTTAGTAGCCGAAACCCCACAGTCAGTTATCTGTAAGAAGCCCTTTTCACTTTGAATGGTCTTTGTGACAAAGTGACTTTGAGAAAGCACAGTGGCTCTTTTGCACTGCATGGATGAAGAACTTGGGCCTACTCAAGTTTGAGCAAAACCTGAACAGTGTTCATTTTTTTCATGGTAGCAGTGGTGGCAGGTTTCTTGACTTTCCAGCTGAATGCCCTTTCATGCCGCTTTCAGAAAATAAAGGTAGGTGCCTTCAGAGATTTGTAGTCCTTAGCAGAAGGTTTGGGTTTACCAAACACTTGGGAGATGTTTAAGGAAGCTAAGACCCTGTTTAGATGGAGGGGATTTAGGTGGAAGAAGTTCTTACAGCATTTTTAACTGCTGGAGTCTATGTGGATTGGTACAGACAGTTCCAAAACTAACCTGCCTGTGTCTCAGATGGGCCAGGCAAGAGATAGTTCCAGGTCAGAAGACACTTAACAAAGGTAAAACAGTACCAGTATAAGCTGGTATGTCCTCCTACGTGACTACAAGAGCTAGAAACCCATGAGAAATTATTCAGCAGAGTAGTGCAAGGGAGGGTGCAGGAGCCAGGTGGATAGCATGGTTAAATGGATCCCAGACTGGAACTGGCATCTGTCCAGACTGCTTGCAGAAAGGAGCTCAGGCTTCTCTGCACTAGTCTGGACAAGCTTTCCCATACCTGCACTGCTTTTGAGTGGCAGTTGGTGCTCTCAAGACCATGGAAGGTTTGTATTCCACACTGCGCTGTGTCATCGAACTGATACTGAAACTTGGGCAGAACTCCCTAATTGTCTGACTCCCATCTTGTAGGCAATTCTGGTTTCCTCTGTTGCTCATGTTTAAATCATGTGAATCGAAGTAATCTCAAACCACATGTATCTACAATCTCAATAAAAGAGGGAAAAGTGGGAATGTGGGTTGGAGTTTGCAGAGTACACCTAATGAACAACTAATGAACACCTAATGAACAATGAGGTACTACTTCTTGAACAAATTTAGAAGTTTAAGAAACCCCTGCCTTTTAAAGAAAATTCAACATTTGAGGTAGAAATGTTTATGTTTTCAATAAGTAAAAAGATGCTCATTGACCTCCAGTCTAAATCTGAAAACATTCCTTGCCTGACACCAAATCAGAGAGTGCTACTGATGAGAATACATCTCCTCTGCCCATAAAAGCTAGCAAAATGCTGCAGGGAACACTTCTGAGCTGGTATAAAAGAAGACTGAATGACACCAAGGTCTTTGCAATTCCTAATCACTATAATTCTATGATTTGATTTAAGACCAGTTGCCACATAAATACCAGCCAGATTAGTAATTTTTCAATTTCAGGACATCATGAAAAACATTCTTCTTTTAATACCTATGTAAGCACTGATTTTTACAGATGTCTTAAGATGTATAGTACATACAGTAGCTAGAAATTAGCATACCGTGCATACGTTGCTTTGTGTGCTTTTTGGAAGGGGTCCAAGGATGACTGACTAACACATGGGATGTTTCCTCTTCACAACATTAACGAGAAGTCAACACCTGCAGTGATGTAAGCCCATGACTCACCTGCCTGAATGGAGGTCTCTTTAGGATCAACTGTTGTGCACAGAATACATCTGCAACATCCAAATAAATGAGCCCTTCTAAAGTAAGTCAGCACTACCCCTGTTTAGAATGCAGGGCCCTTGTGAAGGCTGAGGTGAAGCAGCTGGCTAGCAGCTTTTGTGAGTCATTTTAAAAAGCCACTCTCACAGCTGGAGAGAAAATAGCCCTGGCAGTACTGGCAATCCATTATGAAATGTAAAAAGTCCTTCTCTGGGCGGAAGGAAAACTTCACCCAGCTGTCAAGTGTTTGAAATGTTGGGGGAAAAGTGCACGCACACGCATGCACATGGCCCTGGCTTGCTATGCGAGGAATACAGAGACCACATTAGATAAAATTAAATC
The DNA here is from genome assembly GCA_013400835.1 of Zapornia atra. NCBI lineage: Eukaryota > Metazoa > Chordata > Aves > Gruiformes > Rallidae > Zapornia > Zapornia atra. The sequence continues at coordinate 37,488 of VZTU01003112.1, read as the reverse complement.
TCCTCTGAGATCAAAAATAGCGTACGCTGATGAGTTTACTTTTTAGAAATCAATAAGGGGTTTGGTGAATGGAGATATCGAGCACTTTTTATTATCCAGAAAGACTGGCCTGTGAGTGTCTTTCTGATTTAAATTCGCCTTTTCAACACACCTGTATCAAAAAGACACTTGACCTCTGCATATTTTATTGTCCAGTTGTATCGATTTGAAAGGTTCATATTGCAGAGAAAGGAAAATCTAAGTGGCAGAACAATCAATTCCTAATCTCATATTCTTCCATTTTGCAAACATAAATGAAGTCAGTGAATGGCTTCTAAATGTAAATCAATTTAAGCCAAAAGATGCTGATGCTGCATATTAGCAGCGTAATAGAAGATGACTGATTTCGAAGACTCTGTAGAATAAAGCTAGGATGAATTCAAGCAGAAAGATGTGGAGAAAGATGACTTGCGTAGCTCTGCAGCCTAAAGGGATTGCAAGTGACTGCAATTTGCAGACCAGGGAGAAAGAGGACCTTTCGAGGTGAAGCTCAAACAGGCTTTCCGAACTTTTTTTGTGCAGTTTGCCTTATTTACAGCCACACAAAATGCAATCTGGACGGGATTTTGGTGGAGCAGTTCTGACATCTAGCGGCCGTTTAAACTGATCCCGCCTAACTGAAGCAACCCACCTCTTGCCAGTCCTATGACCCCATCCTACGCTTAGACAGAAGCACCACGTCCTTTCCCTTATGCACCGCAGCGATGCAAAATGTAGGCCCAGCTGCAGTCACAGAACTTGGAAAAATTCTTTGGAATTTTGGAAAAAACAATTTTTACATTTCTTGTGGCTTTCTTTTTGAGAAGGACTAATGCACAGAGCCAGCCAAGAGCTTTTCTTCTTAACTAGAGGTAAAAGTTATCTACAACTGAAAGTTAGCTCTTGGATGACCTGGGACCCCAAATCTTTATCTCATTACTGTGTTTAAATGGGAACTGTTAAGTAGAACAACAGCTTTAATATCTGTGTAACTGGAAGTGGTATATGATTGTTTCTAAAAAATTATATCCATTTTCAAGAAAGGTGATAAACCAGAGAAGATTTAGAGAAGAATTATTGTCAAGATAAAAGACTGAGAAAAGATCTTATAGTGAAAGACCTAAAGAGATCAGTCTGCTTTCACAAAGGGAGAGGAGTAGTCACAGTTTATGAGTACAGCTTTATGAAGAAAAAGAATATGATAGTAGAGAGCTCCTTAAACTAGAAGACAGAAACATAAAAAGATGTAGTGAGAAGCAAATTTATAGTCAAAATGAAGAACTTTTTTTTACCGATAAAATAATTAACCCTTTGAAAAATTGATGAAAGCCTGTAGTAGACTTTCAATTTCTGGAGCATTAAAATAAAAATAGCTTGTTTTCTGAGATTCATTTCCTTCAAATGGAAGAGACACCATGAGGATAGCCAGCGATTGGGGCAGATTGTCTTCATTCCTGGAAGTTTTCAAGCCCCAGTGAACCTGGTCTGATCTCATAGCTGACATTGCTTCCAGAAGGTGGTTCGACTAGACACCTCCTAAGGGTCCTTCCAACCTGAATTAGCATTTGATGCTATTATCCTGTGATATAATTCAAGGAAATCTGGGTTCCTGTGGCAGGACAGTCTGCATTATTTTAAGGTTCTAATCCATATGGTCTATAAAGTAACCCAAGAAGGAAAAACTGCTTCAAAAATATTGCTCTTGATCATTTTCTAGGTGCACGTTTTTCTATGATTTTTTTAAAAATAAATAAAGGTAGGCATAAGGAGAAATCTGTAATTTTCTAATACATATTCAACGTCAATGAGAAATCATCAAGACAAAGATTGCTAATTCTCTGAATTTTTATTTCACAGAATGGTTGAGATTAGAAGGGAGCAGGACTCGTGATTCATTCCTTCTTCTCAAGCAGAGCTACCAAGAACTAGTTGCCCAGGTCTATGTCCAGACAGCTTTTGATTATGTCCAAAGATGGACACTGGAATACCTGTGACAGTGTTCTGTCACCCTCACAGTAACAAAGTGTTTACTGATGTTCAATCATCAGATGCCTGGAAATAGTTTCTTGGATTACCCATTCCATCACCTTCACAGGGATTGGGGTAAGGCTGACAGGGGTATAGTTCCCTGGGTCCTCCTTCTTACCTTTCTTGACCACAGGAGTGACATTTGCTCTCCTCCTGCATTCAGGCACAGGGGAAGAAGATACTTCCATAGGAATTACAGCACAAGGCTTAAAAAACCCATTAAAATTACAGTCAAAATGTGGGGGGGTGGGGGGAGAAGTCATCAAAAGCAAGGAAAAAAGAACAAATGAAAGGATAAATTTAAAAATCAGAAAAAAGAAAGGAAAATTAAATTATGTGATGAGGAAAGAAATCTAATATCTTATAAAAAGAGCACTGGCAGGTTCATACCTCTCAAATAACTGAAATACTGCATTATTCATACCACTCAAATACACTCAGATACTGCATTACTGGGACTTGGGAGAGAAAGGACTGTGCAGTAGGTTACAGATGGAGAGAAGGTCTTTTAACTGGACATATTTGAGTGGGGCTTTGGTGTGTGGAATACACAGGAGATGATTAGTCTCCCTCTCACTCAAAATCCCAGTTCCTCAAATGCAAGAAAAACTAAAAGGAAATGCACCTCTTTTGTTTTAGCATACTGGGATGAAGAAAAGCTATGATAAAAAGCTGTATTAGTGCATAAGGTGCAGACTTCACATGAGAGAGCAAGTTATCTGAGTTGCATTCAGAGGATTAAATGTAACAGGACTATAGGCCAAGGAAGAGGGAAGAAGAGGAAGCAGAAAAAGAACAAGATGGCAGGAGAGAAAATATAGCATCATTTTTGTTTTCTTTACTTGCCACATAGTTCTGTTACCCAAAATGCATGTATTTTTCAGTACCAGTGAATGCACTTTTTCATATATATGTGTGTGTATATATAAAAATATATATATAAAAAACCAAAATAGGACCATTAGAAGTGAGTAAATACTAAAACTTCCGCTATTTGGGGCATAAATATGTATTTGCATACACACTTCCACAGTTTATTACAGATTACCAGCTGAAATACTTTTGCATACTGGCAGTATTTTTATTTTTATCTTTTTTTTAGTCTCACAACAGGATGACATCCCAAACTACAAGAAAGAGATTTGCCATGTCAGGCTAGAAGAAGCTTTACAGAGCTACACGACAGCTGTTCATGCCCCCCAAACAGTTAAGGAAAATAATACTTTGCCAACCTTGACCAGCAGTTGATAATGTAATTCCTTATGGCAAAGGAGCTCCAGTAAGTGTGAGTTCATGATCATCCTTGGCCATGCATCTGTCAACCACCTGTTTTAAGGCCTTTCAGACTTTTCCCATGTAATATAGAGACTGCACAAGACTCATTTTTCGGCTGTGCCTGGTCCCAGCAAAACAGATCACACTGAAATGAATTCCTCCCAACCTTCATAGTGCTCCAACCCAGCAGAAATATTACTTTGCAGCACGTTGACCATACAAGCTGGTTAGCCAGCCCATAGCACGTGATCAAAGAAGAGAACAAAGCAATTTGGAGGTAACATTTAAGAGTAGAACTCTTGCTTTGTGATAGCAGATGTGTTAAGTAATTAACAGAATAATTGGTCTCCCTTTTTCATAATGAACAAAAGATCCCACAAAATGAAGCCTTGAACAACTGAGGTAAATATTAAGTAGTACTTTCAGCCATATCTGCCTGGAACTTCTACATAGTCTTCAGCATTGGTATTAGAAGAGAGAAATATACAAATGCACTCATGCCTATGATTTTGCATCTAGTTAAAGCTCTGTAGAACTTTGATGGTATCCAACAGCTGTGAAATCATCCCAGTAAATCACTATATTTCTTTCTCTTCCCTCTGTCCTTTGACTTTTCAATCTATCACACTGTCACTCTATTTCATCACTCTGTTCCTCTCTACTTTGTTTTCTTCTTGATCCATTTGATTCAATAGATTTTCACTATATATGATTTACCATCTTGCTTAGATTGGTTGAGCAGTGAGCAGATGTCTTAGAAGACAGGAAAACTGATAATTTTAACAAATACTTCCTCTGGGCATATTAATTATGGGCTGGCCAATACCATGAAGCTAAGAAGAAATTTCCAAATTCAATTGTGGTAAAATATACATGTGGGAAATATATATTTTATATATATTTTTTAAATACTAGGTGTTTCTGTTACTGTACTGCATCTTCCATTTCCAAATACAAATAACCTCTTCAATACCATCTGTCAGAGTTTCACAGTCTCTAAATGTTCTGTGAGAAAAGGCTATTTCTTACTCCATTCCTTGCCTGTGCTACCTTTGAAAGTCACACAATATTTCCCTGCTACTGCAGAATGAGGCAAGGTGAGGTGAAGATCCTAATTATACCATTCATATATCCTTAATTATTTTTTTCTTTTCAATGAGATCTGTTATTCCTCTTCTTAAAGATAAACACTATTGATAGTATTGCACAAAAAGTAATGTGGATGGATAAAAGCATTACTGTATTTTCCCTTCCCCCTCCCCCATCACTAAACATGTTCAAATTCAATTCCTTTTTCCCCATGCCACCAATACACTTCCACTGTCAGAAAATATACCCCAAAACACTTCAATATATTGTCAGCCCTAATTTATGGATAGAAGTGGTTTTGGTCCCCTAAGTATAATGAAACTGATGAAAAAATTATTTTCCTTATCCAAGTACAGTTGAAGCCCCCAGGGAAACATAACCCACCAACCTACATCCTTGGTTGATTTATGTGATTAAAAAAAATGAAATAGTTATACCACTATACCCCTTAATGCAGAAACACTTATACTTTAAAAAAAAATGGTTGCACAAGTATAGCTTATTTATTTTCTGCAGGGAGTAATTATATGATATGAAGAGCTGCTAGACCAAAATTGCTTTATCCACCCTTGATGACAGCTGATGTCATACTGTATGATAGTCGAGTGATGTAGCTAAAACCATACAATCCCTGTGTATAGATAGATATCTAGCACTGAAGTAAAGTCGTCATGAGCAGAGCTACTCTGCTTGAACAAAATAGGCCTAAAACCCAAACTACCCAAAGGATTTGGGTCCAGGATTGCCTGACTGCTAAGTTACAATCAGACTGAAGGCATGTTAGGAAAGGAACATCTTTTTGCTGGCTTCTGTAAGCATGACTTTAATTTCAACTGTTTGACTTCCCCCATTCTTCACTTATGCTGTTTTTAGTAATATCCATTATACCAGGGGACTGGTGTTTTTAAAGGAAAGACATGAGAGGTAGTACTTTTGTAGAAGGTGGACATGGGTGTCATAAATATGAGTCACATAACATATTATTTAATAAAAGATACCATCCCTCAAAAATGAGAGAAAGAACCTTTCTGTATCAAGATGGCTGCAATGTGAGCAAGGTTGGATGCTCCAAGGCAACAAGCATCATTTGCAATCCCAAGTCCCAGTAGTCACTGGTTTTGGTCAGTTTGGGTCCATATTATTGCCAGGTTATACTCAGATGTGTCCTTACATGAACATACCAGCCGTCAAAGACACGCTTATGGACCTGCTGGGACTGGGAGCGCAGCCATAGCATGAGGGTGAGTGGGATCACCTGCCCAGCACTGTCTCCTGTGAGAAATGGAGAAAGGAGACCTCAACACTCCTTGTTATTTTTTCAGGCAGACTTTGGACCCAGCTGGATGCCATGGAGAACATCAGGGCATAGCATAGGCCTGTGGCTCCCAAGGGGTCAGGGCGGTGAGGGTTCCCAGGATCAGCAGCGCACCTAGGGCACTAGCCCCAGCCTTGGGATGGGGACAGGCCAGGACTTGATGGGCCTTATGGCCTGGATAGACCAAGCAGAGCATAGTTCCAGGGTCCTGACACAGGAGTTACTTAACAGAGCAAGTGTGTCCTTTGCCTTCACATGGGGACTTACATGGTTGTGCTGACTTGTATGGAGAGCAAAGTTTCAGAAGAACTTGCAGAAAATATTCTAGCTATGCAGGTTGCACAGCTAAACTCGCTTAGTGGTTTTGGGTTTCTTTTGTTTTTCATTTTACTTGTATTCTAACTGTAACAAGAACAAGTACCAATGACCCAATATAGATGTTCTCATTCCCCTGAGTGTCCTTTGGATTGCCAGGAATGGAGGACTTGTCTGGGGACTGGAAGATCGAGCCTGTGGTGGGGAAAGGACACAGAGGAAGTAGCAACACGGGACTAAGTAGTTATCAAGCTTCTTTAAAGTTATAAGACTTCTTTTTTTTTTCCTTTTTTCTCTGACTTGAGGTTTGGAGGGGGGAAACACAGAAGAAAAAAGGAAAAGGTGAAAAGAAACCCCACTTACAAGATGGAAAGGGAAAGATTGCAACAGGAATTTGGAAAGAGACTGGGAAAAGTCATAAGTAAAACTCTCTTTGAAATATTAGAGCTGCTCTGTCTGAAAAGATTGGCATAGAGAATGGAAATAAAATCAAAATGAAAGCCTTTGTACATATCCTATTATTTCATATATTTAGCCGTAAGACTTTAGAAATGAAATAGCCCAAAGAATATATGTTGGTAGAGTATTTCATATGGTTTAACAGCAACAGAAAGGATCTGAATGATTCAAAAAGCTTATATAACTGTTTTGTTTTATTCATTTACATAAATCACATTTACCGTAGGTGTTTTATTCAAAATAAAGTTTTGGGAAAATAAATTGAACAGATGAACCTAGGCAAACCTGGTGATTTTTTCATGAGTAGTGTTTGATGATAAAAGCATAAAAGCATAATGTGGTATCATTTCACCAAGGCACAATATGGATCATCCATATGGAGCAGAAGTTGATAATACTGCAAAGAAGCAAAAATAAACAGAACAGATGTACTTGTAAAATCAAGTCTGCACCCACCGCAAGTACCTGTTTCTTTGTGTAGAAACTTCTACAAGTTTTGTTGGATGGCTGTGTCCCACAGTGTATCTGGAACAGGAAATAGCTCATATCAATTTCACTGAGCACTTGGTTTTATCGTCTGACCATTGTGGAGTACAGAGCTCTCACAGCCCCAGAGTGGGTATCTGCTTGCTCCTCATGGTGCTGAGCAAAATGGCAAGGGAATTAATTTTATTTTCTATCATTCCTCTGCAGCCTTCCTGTAAAGGAACAGCTTGTGTCAGATTCAAACTACCTCAGGTCTCAGGTACTTCCTTGGTAGAGTAGAAATGCATCTGTCATGATGCACTGCAAAGTGTGGAGCCAGGTGCAGCCTCCTGCAATATGAGAAGCACTGTTGCTTAGACTCACTTGGTCTGACACTTTGGAAATACCACAAGTTCTCAAACCTTTGCTTTTCATATCCTAGAGAAAATGAAACTATTTTCCTTCACTTGTGAAATGTTCACCTGGTTGGTTGGGATGTTTTTTTTTTCTCAGCAAAGGCAAGAAGACATCAATTACTTGTACAGAGTAACTCCAGCCCATGTGCCATAGTGTGTCTCCCAGGCACCTAAGCAGATGGAGTGGTTCTGCTGAGGTCTCCATGTGCTGACTGCGGATAACCAAAACAGCTGGGCAAGACTCAGTTTTGGCCTGGTTAGGGCTTTGTCAAGACTCAGTATTGGCCTTGTAGTTATCGAGGTCCAATCGTTAATGCCTCCTAGTTGACATTGAGGTTTATTCCTCCACTATTGATCTGTTGCCTGACCAATGGCTGTTTGCTCTTCTATGTCTTTTGCATAATAAAGGCTTGAAAATGTCCTCTCCCACTCTCTTTCTTACAGGTGCCATATCACTGCTCCTTTAAATGATGATGTATTTATAAGCATGCTCTGCCATTAAACCGTACACCACAGTACTTGAAGTGACTGCAAGCTCTGTTGTATGCTTATAAATGCAACAAAAAGTACTTAAAATTGTATGAAAGGCCTCAGTTGTTTTCTTCTTTTTTAAAGCCCATCTCCCCTATTCCATTAGTAAAACAAGACAGATGTGAATCAGCAGCTCAGCAATTTGGTGTAATGAGCACTTATGAACCAAAATTTTTAAACGTGGGCACACAGGAGTAGGTTCTACATGCCATAGCAGGGCAGATCATGTGGTCAACATCTGGAAGATACCATACATGGACTCTGATTTAATAAAGTAGTCATCCAACTGCTGCTTTCTCAGAGTGAGGAGAATAAATAGCATGCCACATCCCACACACTCCAGCTGTCCCCAGCATCCAGTGCTCTGCAGTTCTGCTAAAAATAAAAAAGAAACTTTACTGTATTTCAACAAAGATTGCTAGTTAAAAAGAGAGGGAGACAGTGTGCAGTAAAGAGAGCTCTTTAAGAGTACCTGTAAGCATTTCAAAGTGAAGAAGAAAGTTGCTTTTTGTTTGAAGATTGCTTTCTTTTCAAGCACTGTCATATACCTTGCCAACATTTACATCACGTGCCAGCAAGGCTGTCTTTTCAGAAGGTTGTTTCTCCTACATTCTGGTGCTGGTATGTTGATATGCATTGGTATGACTATAAATGGACTGCTGTGTCCACAATTAACTAATTGCAGCTCAGTAATAAAGACTCTGCAGCTTTACTCACTACAAGTCTCCTGGCATTAATCAGTTGAACTAACTCTGCTGTGGAAATGTGAACAAGTCATGACAGAACTTTAGGGACTGACCCATCATTTACCTGGACAGAAGAAAGTTCTAAGGCAGTAGGTCTTTCTGGGTTTCCACAGGGGAAAATTCCAGACACACCACTGGTAAGAATCCAGACTGGGGAGGTTAATCGAAAGATTAGTCATAGTAGACAAACAGTAATTCTCCACTCCATCTTGGGTGGGTGGAGACCTCATTTATTTCTTTTCACTCAGCCTTAAGAACCTTGGAAAGAGGAGTCTTTCAGAGGAGTATAATAGAAAGTATTTCGTCTGGAGCAAGCCAAAAGATTAAGCAAGGAATATATTTATGAGATCTAGTTCTGATTTTTTTTTCCTGATTTAACTAATTCATTGCAAGCAACCAACAAAATAACAAAACATATTTTTAATGGATCTGCATTGTTTTCAGAACAAATACCATAAAAGTAACATTGCTGTCTTCCTAGTGGAACATGATGTCTTGTAAGTGTAGCAGGACCTCCTACTTTTCAAGATATATCCACTCTGCAGACATGTGGCTGCAGCCCACAGAAATATGTATGTAGTTAACTCCAGTTTACTTAGCTAAGAGACTAAAAGCCTAAAAAATCAGCACAGGTTTATCCCCTGAGACCACGTCCATGGCTGCAGATATCCTAGGCTGCCAGGCCTAAAGATCACTCTGTCCTGCTTTCAACATTGCTGGTGTCAGGGCTAGTTTGAATGGTACACATGGTATTTATATTTTCTAATTATAGCATAGATTTAGCCAGAACAATTTTCTTATTTTCTTCTATAGTGAAATGTGCTCATAGTTATGAATATGAAACCCTGTTTCTACATTTTTTTGGCTTTTTCAATCTGAACATAGGAAGGCAAACTAGTGCCAACCTACATTGGTCACACTACTGTACCAGTTTATGCCCACAAACAACCCAATTATGGTAGCCTGGTGTTTTCTGGAACTAGGGAGTCCCCCTGATGCCCCACATCTTTATTGCCCTTGAACTGACACGTGGATTAGTGGACAAAGAGTGGGCGTTTCTGAACTGCAGACTTCAGCAATGGGAGGGTGAGTTCATGCTCAGACATCTGTCATGCCTCTTATACACAGCTCCTTCTAGGACTAAACCTGGATAAAAAGAGGGACAACACATTACTGGCTTAATCTGGATATAAAACAAATTGAGAAATTAGGATAAGGTAAAATTTAGTATTTGGGTCCAGACACTAGAAATTCAATAGGAACATCTCTACTGATTATTATTAGCTATTTCTGCCTACCCTTTATGCGTTTGCTTATTCACTTGCCTCTCTTATAACTGCAAAAACATGGAGAGGGACGATTAAGTATGTCAAATGATGCAGGAGGGGTAAGTTACACAACATTGCCATTCACTGATCATGGGGGTGCCTAAACCATATCTCTCCCCCAGGGGGCTGGTACCCAGATTTCTTCAGCAAGACCTTCTTTAACTATTCACTTACGTATTTTGATATTTTATGGAAGAATATGTGTATTTTACATTATTTCATTCCTAGTCCAGAATAAATTTTAAAGGAAGTAAAATATGTAACACAGTTTTGCCATCTTCTAACTGCATGCCTCATCTATTCAGCTGATGTTAGGAACCTTCTGAGGGATAGCAAGGGCTGTCACTAGGACACCCTGCTGCATTACTGCATTTCCATCTCCATGACATTCAGAGTGAGAAGAACATAGACATGATGGACATCTATTTCCTAGATAAATACGTTAGCTACTAGCCTATTGTAAGAAAAAACAGGTAGTGCCTCCGCCAGGCAATATCACATGAAGCTGATCGCAGTCCTGTATGCCCATTCCCTTAGCGGTTGCACTAGGGATGGACCTTACTGAAGCCAAAGGGTGGTGGTCAATGGGTCTATGTCCAGGTGGAGGCCGGTGACAAGCGGTGTCCCCCAGGGGTCTGTCTTGGGACCGGTGCTCTTTAACATCTTTATCAATGACATCGATGATGGAATTGAGTGCACCCTCAGCAAGTTTGCGGATGACACCAAGCTGAGTGGTGTGGTTGACACCCTAGAAGGAAAGGAAGCCATCCAGAGGGACCTTGACAGGCTGGAAAGATGGGCCCGGGGAAACCTAATGAGGTTCAACACTGCCAAGTGTAAGGTGTTGTACTTGGGTCGGAAGAATCCCAGACATAGATACAGACTGGGAGAAGAGCTTCTTGAGAGTAGCCCTGCTGAGAAGGACTTGGGGATTGTGGTGGACGAGAGACTTAACATGAGCCAGCAGTGTGCTCTTGCAGCTCGCAAGGTCAATGGGATCCTGGGCTCCATTAGAAGAGGGGTGGCCAGCAGGGACAGGGAGGTGATTGTCCCTCTCTACTCTGCCCTCGTGAGGCCCCATCTGGAGTACTGTGTCCAGATCTGGGGCCCCCAATACAAGAAAGATGTGGAACTGTTGGAGAGGGTTCAGAGGAGGGCCACAAGGATGATTAGAGGGCTGGAGCACCTGCCCTACAAAGAAAGGCTGAGGGAGCTGGGCTTGTTCCGCCTGGAGAAGAGAAGGCTGCGGGGGGACCTCATTGCAGCCTTCCAGTACCTGAAGGGAACTTATAAGCAGGAGGGGATTCAACTTTTTGAAAGGGTAGATAATGGCAGGACAAGGGGGAATGGACTAAAGCTAAAGGAGGGAAGGTTTAGATTAGATATTAGGGGGAAGTTTTTTACAGAGAGAGTGGTGAGGTGCTGGAACAGGCTGCCCAGAGAAGTAGTGGATGCCCCGTCCCTGGAAGTGTTCAAGGCCAGGTTGGATGGGGCCCTGGGCAACCTTGTGTAGATCCAGGCCTGGAGGTTGGTGGACCTGCCTGTGGCAGTGGGGTTGGAGCTCTATGATCCATGGGGTCCCTTCCAACCCAGACCATTCTATGATTCTATGATTCTATGACCTCAGATTCCTAGCTATCTTTGTTTACATTTCCATGAAGCACTGCTGGGATATTAGCGCTTATTTCCTAGAAGAGATGTTTTGGACAAATGTAAGCAATTAAGTACACCAGGAACACTCAAGTTAAAGGTACCTAATAAATTCAGCATAAACCCAAACCGTAGGTGCCCTGGAGTGCTACATGGAACTTAAATGAGACCCTAAATCTAACATAGGTGGGATTCTAACAATGTGTACCCTGACTCACACTCTAGAGTTGTTATGGTGATGTAATGGAAAATAGGATGGTATTATCCAAGACAACACGTAATTCCAGGAAAGTATTTTTCTCTAGCGGAAGAAAAACAACTAAACTTCTGACAGATGTTTAGAGGATTCTCAGCCTTGTACAAACAAGTTATTATTGGCATTATCTAAATGTACTCATATGCCACCCTTGAAGTGTGAACACCCTTGCTTTAATTAACAATGCATTGCTCAGAAGCATTAACATGAGGGTGATTATGAGGCCCAACCTATGACTAAGTCTTATCCACCTTAGACTTTCTTACCAGGTCATTTTTTTGTATGTCTGACATTAACTCCAGTTCTGCTTAACGTCAGACATGCAAAAAGTACCATCTGAACTTTGTACATTCCTTGTCTTCAAGGATTTCTTCTTGCAGCAAAGATATTTGCCATCTGGTGAACCTCCATACGCACAAAATTATAATTAAATTGCCCCTGGTCCTTGCATTCTGTTTGTCAGAATGTTCTCTGAAACAGTCATGGAGTGTGTTATAAAGTTGGATTTTATAAAGACAATTGGTGTGTTTGTTTCTGCATTTTGCTGAAGACTTAACACAATGAAAAGCATTCTAGCCTGTTTTTAAGTTCATGAGAAGTAAATGCTACACCGGTATAAAATTAATATCAGTTATTCCATTAATTCAGGTTGTAAAAGTCTTATTGATTTTTCTCCCTTTTGAGTATTAGCCCTTCACTAACTCCTTTCAGAGACCCCTAAAGGGGCATTGCACTTCTGAAAGCAGGGAAGACTTGAAAGTAAGTTTCTGCATTGAGGAAAACCTGGAAGTTTTCCATGAATTATCAATATATAATTTTGCCTGGCTCTGAAATTTAAAGTGGATTATATAATGATAACTGGTGGAGAGATTTCAGTCCTGGCTATGAAAGCTGAATGAAGAATTCATAGTGAGTGATTTATTCAATTACATGTCTCTCTTTCTCTGCTCAGAGAATACAAATGAGTAGAGATGTATATTGATTTCACATTGTCTTTTTTACTTTGGAGACTGATTGTGATCAGCATGAGATAAGTATTTTTTACTTAATGTTTGAAACCTGACTCATGCTGGCTTTATCAGAAAAATCATAAAGCATTGTTTCTTTCCTGTGCCCTGAATGAATGCTGCTCTTATAACCTAGAGGGCAGCATAATGAAACCATTTTTCTTTCTTTCAGGCAAATAAATGTAACAGCTAAGATATTTTAGATGAATTCTATGCCTTTCCTTTTTTGCATCACCGCCATTTTGATGTATGAGATGTTTATTGTTCTGAGCCATGGAAGGAGTGTTCATCCCTCTCAGATTCCTCACATTACCTCTAAGTAGTTGGATGTATCTATCTAGGCTTTGCTGTAAGAGTGGGACCAAACCTCGCTTAAGTGCTTCTATGTCAAATCTTTGGTAAGGAAGTTTGAGAATCTCATTCCTATGGTTTAGTTAAGTATCACCTTCCATAAAACAGACTAACTGCCTTTATGGATCACTGCCACACACCGAAGAGAAATAATTTCAGCAGCAGCAGATGGAGACATTTTCCTGCCAAGCAGACTTCTGTGCCCCAGGTTATTCAGGGGACTGGCCTAACATTAACATCAGTGCAGTTTCCTCATTACAAATGGGCAGATACTGTTAGATGAAAACCAGCCCCACAAAAAAAATCCAGCTAATTTTCTAATTTTCCTTGTGACAAGAGGGCGTCCATCACACAAGAGGATGTAGTACATGTCCTCCATGCACCAGCATTGCCACTGAATGCATGAATAATCCTTGCTGTGCACACAATGCTCCTGTTCCTGCAGTAATTAAAACTTTTCCTCCTAATTCCATTTCCAGGCCCAGTTCCTGTCCCTGGGACCAACTTCCTCTGCAGCGCTCATTGTCACAAGAAGTTGTTACTTCTTTCCCATGGGGGTAGCATCTGGGAAATGCAATAAGCACAGTCATCCAGGGTCTCATGTTCCTCATCTTGTCACTCCGTTTGACCATCCCACTCTGTTTTGTCCAAGTAGCAGCCTTTAATATATAATTAAATGATAAAAATACTTTAACCTATCCATTGGACCTAGGAAGGTTGTCAAGATGTGTAACCATGTGTATTGTGCAAGCATAAATGTTTGGTTACACAGGATTTTCTGGGGACTCTGCAGCTTAGATTTATCTGCCCTAAAGCCCCTCAGATTCTGTGAAGACCAAGTTCTTGAACCCTTTGTTCTTCAGAAGTGACCATACCACACAGAAGTGCATGCTTGTAGCTGGAATAAGTTCCCCTATTACAAGGCAGACTAAAGAAATGCAGAATTTTGTATTCATGGGACTTTGCCTACTGTTGTAAGAAATGCAAAACCAAAAGTTGCCCACACTCTTATTTTTCTCACTACCATTAATGCACCTACCACATTGTTACTGGTTTAATTAGGAAGAATTAGCAATACCTTTGAGGTACATTTTGAAATTTAGGGGAAAAAAAGGCCTTCACATGCACTGAATAAACATCTTTTGCATGAATATCCTACACTTCAGTTGCCTCAATACAGTAGAGGTTTATTATTGACTTACTGCAAGCTACATTTGAATGATTGCTTCATATATTATGATATGCAACATTACATCCTGTTTCTTTTCTATTTCTATAGCCCAAAGACTTATTGGAATCGGTGTGTCTCAGACTCATAAAAAATACATGACTTTAAAAAAAGATTATTATAGAAAAATCCACCAACCTTGAGAAACTGCAGAGGTGGGGGATTTTTGTGCTGGAATTCATTTTAGTTTCTTAACATTATTCTTATGTATTTTCAGTTTGAAAGTACAATCTGGCAATTTATAATAAAGAGCCATGAAACAGCTTTCCAGCAAGGAATTAAAAAAAAAAAAATTTAAAAACTCCCAGAAATCTGGATGTCTGATTGCAAGTGAGAGTAATATACTTCAGAGCTGGTGGAGAAAGAATTCAAATAATAATCTCTGGTATATAAGGACTCTGCTACTTAGTCAATAAAAGATGGGTAATCTCCTGAGAGCTTTGCAATATGAACAGAAGATAACCAAAGTGAAATGTTTTACATGATGTTATTGTGTATGATTATTGAGCAAGCCAGAGAGGCAGATGAGAAGCAGTTCTCCAAAAGGGAAATATTGTCACTAAGAGAGAACTGTTGGACTATCGAGATGGCTGTCTCTTCTCAGCAGCTGAGCGTTAAAATACTGATGAATTGGAGGAAAGAGATAGGATTTAGATCAGAGCAGTAATTGGAATTAGTAATAAGACAAAATACTGCCGTATTACAATCTCAGCTCCTCCATCCCCAAGCATTCATGTTTGATATTTTAATATAAAACTTTACAGCCAAGGAAAAAAAAAAGGTTCTTCTACAGATATAGATATATAAGTGCCCTTATTCAGTTCTGGTGTTGGATTTATAAACTAATAACAACCTGAACTAGCACTTGAGAATCATCATTCCAAAATACAGTCTGTATGAAATTAATATTTTTCACAGGGTTTTTTGTTCTGGTTTTTTTTCCTCAGCAGAAAAAAAGGCTGAGAAAAATGCTAAAATTTTGTATGTGACTACACAGCTCCGGAAGAAAGTAATCTCTAAGACTCATGCTTTTTATCAAAAGCCTTGTAATGTTCTGACCTAGTTCTTGTGCCCTGTCAAATCTGGCACAAGATGATTAGATCTTTGCAGAAGAGGATGAGGATGTCAAACTAAGAAATGGACCGTTGCCTAAATTCTTGCATTTAAGCTTTTTCAAGAGCTGCTTTAATGCTTTGAGGGAAGTATGGATTGTTTCTAATCTTGTATTACTCTTAACTAATAATCGTGTCAAGGCAAAGTTAGGTACAGTTCATCATTCTTCCAATGGCCTTTGATCCCTTTTTATACTGCTGATGCATTCTATTGGGTTAGCATCTTATGAAAATCACTCTCTAATCTCAATTTAGACCAATTTAACACAGTTTGCATATCCACTGTATAAAATGTGCCTTACCTAATCCAGTATGCTTGAATGGAAGTGGGTTCAGGAGCATACATAGTAACCTCCAACAGGACCTTATGAGCCAACACATCTATGGCCAAAAGATGATGTATGGTCATGTCCTATAATACCCATCCTCTGGAAAAGACACACATTTAAGTGCTTCCTGTTGAAGCTAGACTATTGTGCAAGTCAACTACTCAGAGAACAAACATGAAGAACCATTACCTTGGGCTTATGATACACGTAGTAAAAAGGACCACAGGTGACTTCCAGTCTTATGTTATTAAGATTACATAATACTTAAATTTAGCTGTTCCAAAGATAAGACATCAGAACACAGACTGGAGGTGTAGGAGGTGCTTCTGCTTATATTCTTTGTTCATAATGCATCAAAATGAGTCTCACAGAATCACAGAATCACAAGGTTGGAAAAGACCTTTAAGATCATCAAGTCCAACCATTCCCATCCTAAGCTAAACCATATCCCTAAGTACCTCATCTACCCTTTTTTTAAACACATCCAGGGAAGGTGACTCAACCACCTCCCTGGGTAGCCTGTTCCAGGCCCTAACAACTCTTTCAGTAAAAAAATTTTTTCTAATATCTAATCTGAACCTGCCCTGGCACAGCTTCTTGCCATTCCCCCTTGTCCTATCATCTGTATTTTTAATTTGAACCCCCTGAAATTAAAATAGGAAGATAGCTGTCTAGCTGCCTATACATGGACAGTAGCAAGAATCTAGAAGCCTTTATTGATTTTATAATATTAAATGTCTGTTAGCCTTTGGACAGGTAGGGAATTGGCAAAACTTTTGTGAATCAGCTCCATTTGACTGAGTGGTAAATTCAAAGAGGCGGGTAAGTCTGTTAGAAACCTCACTCACACTGCTCAAAATGTCATTATTTTAACAACATTTTCAACTCAACTGAGAAATTGAATGAAAATCAATGAGTCATTTCTTATTAAAAATGTATTAAAGAGCCCTTAATGACGTTTTGTAACAGGTGTTTCAGAGGTAATTCCGTATATTACTCAAAGCCCAAACACTTTCCTAAAACAGAATTAAACAATGCTTAAGACCCTCCAAAAATCTGAGAAAAAGGATAAGCATTCTTATTATGGAAGCATTTTTTTCCCATAAAATTGTTCACATGTATCCAGTCACTTGTGTAGCTGAAGTAATGTAGAAGAGTAAGCAAAATATTCAAACAGTGTAGCTGCACAAATTTGGTGTCTGTCAAGAAGACAACATTTCCTTGCCAAATAAGCTGAACTTGCAGTCTAACTATTCCTCTTAGGGTTGGTATATAATGAAGTACAAACTCAATTGGGAATTGGTTTTGCTGCTGGAATTCAAACTAGAGCAAGCAGACGCTACGGTGAGATAAGAAATACTCCTGCTATGCTCCACAGCTCCATTGCAAGTCTGCGGCGTGCAATGTGTGAAATAGTCTTTGGCCTTCCAAGCATAGGCAACATGCCAACAAAGCTCTTGCATGTATCTTTGTGTCTTTGCTGTCTAAAGACTGTGGCTATATGCTTCATTGAAGAAAAGGATCCATGAGAGCATGGAACTGATTATGGGGAAGCTACAGGTAAGGAGCAAATAGGAAAGGGCATTGCAGCCATTCAATCTGCATATTTCTTAAAATAGAGTGGGCACACAAATGGAGTGGAAATTTCAACATACAATGTGTCTTGGCAAACCTCTGAACCTGGGACATATTCTTATCCATACTCAGCTATTTTGCTGCAATGCATTGAGGAGCTCAAAATTTATTTTTTGTTCATACAGCACCAGCAACTGCAAAGAAAGATAGCTCATTTTTCCAACTCAGTAAAGTTAATGTTATAGGACCTGTAACAGCAAGCATAAACCCTAATGGCTGCTGCATTTAAAAAAAAAAAAAACAAACCAAAATTTGCTGTTGCTTTTCTTTATGTCCCTGAATTTCAATTTTAAAAATAAATCACTTTTTTTTTATATCTATTTATATTACTTACATGATTTTCATTACTCTAATAACCAATCCTTTTCAATATTTTAAGGGGATGAGGGATTTTTATGGACAGAGAACTCAACTGCACGTTGTTTCAGAGCTAGACCTAACAGTAAGTAACATGGTCTTAGAGTTCCCTAAAGAAATCAGACTAGTTTGTACTAACAGTGTCTGGACTATCACACAAATATCAATACACTGCTTCTGTAACCAAACCAAATTTCTAATAGCCATGCTGGGATGTCTGTTTCTTGGAACCAGTATCCCTCCCTGGAGGGGAACTGTGGGAACCTATCTACAACAATAGTATAGTTTATGTACTGAATAGTAGTTCCCCAGTTATAAGCAAAACCGTAATTTCTACCAACACTGCAATTTACATAATTTGAGTAATCATTTATAAGCTGCTGTCTATTACTACTAGGCTTTTACTAAAAGGAAAAAAAAATAAAAATAAGAAAAAAAAATACTTGACAGGAAGAGTAAAGTATGTAAAGGAATGTGGAAACATAACTGTATTATACAGAAATATACTTTAAATAATATCTTACCAGTGAAAACAGCAGCCGTACACTTCACGTTTGTATCAGAAGTCAAGGTCTTCAGAAAAGTGTTTCCTAAAATAACAAAATATATGAGGTAATATTCCATTATAGCTATAAAAATCTTTTCTTTTTTTCTCTTTAGAAGACAATCTTAACACTATGTAATTCTAATCTAATAACGTGCTAACATTTACTCATTTATTTAAAAAATTACTATTTCTGCAAAGTATGTGGAACAGATAATGAGGTAAGTTTTTATAAGGAGACATAGAGGAGTTTAAGTGAATCCAGGTATGGAATGAGGTTGAATGAATTGATAGAGAAGGTAAATAATAGATAATGGGTTTAAAAGGAAATCAGGCCAAGAAAAGTTTGCGAAGAACAAAGAAATGAGGAAAATATTAAATGAAGAATGAAAGAAAAAGAATTGAATGGGCAAGAAATGTGTTAGGGAAATCTTAAAAAAAAAAAAAAGAAAAAGTAGAAGTTACAGTTTTAAGATTTACAGGAAAAAAACCCTGAGGACTAATGTTAAAATTCCAGTGTTTTCAGACCCACTCAGGAAGACATCCCTGTAAAACAAAAGGCCTATATTTGTTATGTAGTGCAGAATGTCTTCAACTGATAAAAGATCTATACGGAAAACTGGAAAAAAATCTTATCATAGAATCATAGAATGGTCTGGGTTGGAAGGGACCCCATGGATCATAGAGCTCCAACCCCCACAGGCAGGGCCACCAACCTCCAGGTTGAAAAACCATTTTCTACCCTTTTAAAAAGTTGAATCCCCTCCTGCTTATAAGTTCCCTTCAGGTACTGGAAGGCTGCAATGAGGTCCCCCGGCAGCCTTCTCTTCTCCAGGCNCCTCTGAACCCTCTCCAACAGTTCCACATCTTTCTTGTATTGGGGGCCCCAGATCTGGACACAGTACTCCAGATGGGGCCTCACGAGGGCAGAGTAGAGAGGGACAATCACCTTGCTGTCCCTGCTGGCCACCCCTCTTCTAATGGAGCCCAGGATCCCATTGGCCTTGCGAGCTGCAAGAGCACACTGCTGGCTCATGTTAAGTCTCTCGTCCACCACAATCCCCAAGTCCTTCTCAGCAGGGCTACTCTCAAGAAGCTCTTCTCCCAGTCTGTATCTATGTCTGGGATTCTTCCGACCCAAGTGCAACACCTTACACTTGGCAGTGTTGAACCTCATTAGGTTATGCACAAATTAGGATGGGATTTCTCTTTACATATAGATTACTGTAACAGTGCACAAAATTCAGATGTTATTAGGATTCTTAAACCCACTTCCATGCACAGAAGAGGCAGAAGTACACCAAAGGCAAAATGTTTCACCACAAACAAGTGATGGAAATGAGAAAGAAATTATAATCCAAAAAACTGAGCGGTACTTAACAGAAGGGTAGAACAGACAGGTTCTTTCAGTCACTTTTGTAGTAGAAGTAATTGTTCGCTTGAGGAGTCAACATGCAGCCTGAGAGCAAGTAGAATGCAAAACAATTAAACAGCAAATAAGATAGCTAGGTATTGGCACCCTGACCATGCAACTGGTAATAGTTTTTTGCAGGAGGTAGCAACATGTAGGAATTTGTGATGTGTATTGAAAGGTATATGTGCTCATAAATGTAATTTTTTTCAAAGAAGTTGGACTGTCAAGATATGTTAGTTCCTCAGTGAGTTCACCTTGCCAAGCTTCCAAGCAGAATTTCTAATGGGACTGGCAGAAGAAAGTGAGTTTCTTTTCATCAAACCCTTCTTTTCGTTGTGATCACAGAATTTCCCTTGTGGAAGTAGAACAAGAAAAAAAAAATTAAAAATCAGTATATTCCTTAGTGCTTTAATCTATCAATTAACCATAAGAACATGAGTAGGCTGCTGGTTACATAATCCAACTTGCAATGTGCACATTATGTGTACTTAAAATATCTATTAACTGACAAATTTTATCCAGTTTTCTTCAGACAAGTAAAATAAACAGTTATGTTGGGAGCCCAGTTAAATTTCTACTTTGTAACACATAGCAATACAGTAGTTAGCTTTAGTAAACTGAAGTCATATAGTCTCTCAAAAATGTCAGTATTTTTAGTAGATATTATGCCAAAAGCATAGTTGGAGAGTGAAAGTAATTTAGGATGAAATACATTCTGATAACTGGTGCATAGCGAAGCTAACAAACAATGTTAAGACTTCCTTGTGATACATCACACAGAATCCATATGGCAATGCATAAGTTATATTAGCGGTTTCAAATAAGATTAAACTGATTATTCCAGATATGTTAGAGTTCTTTCTCCACACAATGTCACTATGATTGTTCTTATGTTCTAAGAATACAGTGGTATCACCAGCTGGATTAGGTGTTGTTCTTGGTCTGCTGTTCCCACAAGAATAGACCAACCTTACGTTTTTAATAAGACTATTTCAGGATCAGGATGCACTAAAACCACTGAGATGAAGAATGAAAGGATGAAAATAAAACACAGGTAGAACTATAGATCATTACAAATAGAGGGGCCAGGAGGGAAAGACCATATTCTGATATTTAAGTAGAGACCAGGGAGAGGTAGGCTAAGAAGAGAAAACAAAGTAGCTACACAATCTGGATCAAAAGGGGACTTTTTTTTTTTTTTTTGAGCAAGGGTGTTAAACAGAAGTCTGAGGGAGCTTTGAAAAATATCAGAAGAGCCGTGTGGACTCTGCAGACTGCAGGTGATAGGATTGTTCTAAACCTATTTTGGTACAGAAACCCCATTGCCTTAGGAGCTCCACACACGGAACAGAATGGCTCTCTGTGCTCAAACATAGGCTTGCTCAATTTATTCTGTATGAAAAAGCATTTGTGTGAAGACCCTCAAAGTCTGTAATCTAAGAAAAAACAAATACACTTTTAATGCAGCAGCTTAAATTTTTTTTAAATGTACTTTGTGCAATCTAAGTTGAAAATTGTACGATAAGGCAGATGCCATTTAGTTCATTTCCCTTAAAAAAAACCCTAAAAGTAAAATATATTGCTTAAGCAGCAGGCACCTTTTCCTTTTCAAGCTGCTGCTTATGCCTCAAGCAGGATGCTTATAGTCTGAGCATTTTTATTATAGTAAAAAAAAAATATTACGGAACAATGCCAGAGACTCCAGCAGCTGTGAGTCAAAACTAATATCACATGGGTGGGATTGCCATAGTAACTAACTGAAAGGCATCAGATATATTAGAAAGGAGTCCACTCTTCGGTTTACCTTTCACCTGAAGTATATGCTGTGGTCACTTCCTCTGATGAAAGCTTACTAATGTTGTTGATAATCTGCCTACTTATAAGTATTTTGTATTCCGTTGGTATTAATGGCATCGTAACAAGGAAAAAACATAAAGAGGAGTGGGTGTCTGAAAAGAAAGACACATGAAAAGTAACATGAGGTCCCTACTTCACTTCAGAACAGAGTTAAGTTCCTGTGTTGTTTGCAGGAGACTGATCACTTGTAAGTGATCACTTGTAAGAAAATAGTGGCTGCCAAATGTCATACTGAAACAAGTTAAACAAATCACTTTCAATAACAGGTCTTGGGAAAGCAACAAAACACCACAGCTCTGGTAAACTCTTGACATTCTGATGGGACAGTCATGTGGGACCTGAGGGCATCAATAGTCTAAGATGTCCCCATCCAAGCTGTCCATTCCCTCCACCAGTTTGGCCCCCATTTCAGCCCCTCCCCATTTCATTCCCTGCCACAGTAGTGCCAGTCTACAGCTCCTTCTTTTCCCCTGTCTTCTTTTGCTCCTCGCTGGAGTCCCTGAGTGAGCCCTGGCCCTGGTTCATCACCTGCTGTGTTGGGGACTGTTGATGGACTGACCTGTTACCAACCCCATGGAACTGTCCCCCATGAGTGAGGGCATGGCCAGTGCAGCGTCATCATTGACTCTGGCTGACCAGACCTGGGGAACCTGTTGGTCCATACTGGAGGTCTTCAAGGTCAGGATTGATGAAGTTCTGAGCAACCTGATCTAGTTAAAGGTGTTCCTGCTTACCACGGGGCGGGGGCGTGGACTAGATGGCCATTAAAGGTCCCTTCCAACCTAGCTCATTCTATGATTCTATACTGCTCTGGATGGACTCTTCCACAGAGAGGGTATGTGTCCAGACAAATATTCAAGACCTGTCTGGATGCCTACCTGTGTGACCTGTCCCAGGGAACCTGCTTTGGTGGGGGGGGTGGACTCAATGATCTCTGGAGGTCCCTTCTAACCCCTACAATTCTGTGAATCTGAAGGGTGAACAATGGGCTGTATCACCATGCTCAGCAATGAATTAGCACTAATTCAGTGCAAAAATGGAAGACTGCTTTGAATGCAGGGGGCTGCTTTTGGTTCAATTGTGTTCAATGTTTTCACTAAAATTCTGGTTAATGTAATAAAAAAAATGATTATTGGAAATTGATCATTCCAGTGGTGGAAGTACTACATGTTGATTGGAAAACAGGATTAGAATTGAGAAGGGTTATGACTGCATCTTAGAAAAAATTGTAATACAATTGACTATAGACAAATGAAAGGACCTGTGCTCAAACAAAATCTGCCTGGTGAAGAACACCAATCCCTTAGAAAAAAATCTATAGGCAAGGTTTGAAAGAGAGCTGCATTGAACCACAAGCCAGATATAACACTTTTGTAAGGAAGGTAATCATCACACAGGAGCATAGTGTGCAAGACACATGAACGGACTCACAGATTCACACAGAATCACAGAATATTAGGGAATGGAAGAGACCTCGAAAGATCATCTAGTCCAACCTTCCCATCAGAGCAGGATCACCTAGCTTAGGTCACACAAGAACATGTCTGGGTTGGTTTTGAATGTGTCCGGAGAAGGAGACTCCACAATGTCTCTTGGCAGCCTGTTCCAGTGTTCCATCACCCTCACATTGAACAAGTGTCTCCTTATGTTCACATGGAATCTCCTCTGCTCCAGCTTGTACCCCTTGCTCCTTGTCCTATTGCTGGCCATCATTGAGAAGAGCCTGGCTCCATTCTCCTGACTCTCACCCTTTACATTTAATAATACCATAATTTCATTGAACCAATCCATAGAATAAATTGTGGTAAAAAGAATGAAGTTGAAAATCTAAATTATGAAAAGTTAAGAAAAAACAGTGTTGAATACTTTGTTTTGATACTCTCCAACACTGAGGTCTTTAACAATATGTTAGACAGCCATCTGTCAGCAATGATAACGTGTATAGTTAATCTTGTCTTGAGGGATGGACTGTCTCTTTGAGACCCTTCCAGTAGTTTTTTAATGTAGCTATTGCCAAATCCCAGAAGATCTTTAATGGGAACATTGGCAGCATAGTACATACTGCAATATCGGTGGAAGAAACACATAACATCTAAAATATGGTCTACTGAAGTTTCAGATTAAATGTGTAGGACTGTCTGCACTTAGCTATCAGTGCTGCTACATTTGGGGGAGTGGGGAGGAAAGACATAGAATATTACTGGTTTTCCAGTGGTAGCTTCTACTAAATTACCAGTACACAATTTTCTGGAGAAATAAAAATTCAAGGACATTTGAAGGATAGAGAGTGCCAGGTAAAGTGTTTGCTATTGCTACAAAAACCCATAACAGAATCCATTTGGAGGTAAGATTCAAAGATAACTTCAATGACATATTGTCAAATGTATAGAAGAAAGGTTCATAGCTACTCTATGCTGAAAGCAGCATTTCTGGGATTAAGTTTATTTTTGTGGGCTGTGGAGAAGGATGAAAGATTCATGAAAGGGGCAATATTAGTAAACAAATTAAACTTTAAAAGGTGTAACACATACGGCACAGGGGAGCTGAGTGTGAATATTTAGGTTTTTGAAGAGACTGACCACTGAGAACTCTCTTTCCTTTTCACCTCAAAGGCAAGAAGACAGATGTCTAAGGTTGGATTCCTGCTTCTGCTCTTCCATCTTCCAGAGGAATAATTTATTGTATTCTGCAAAACAAAGCAAGTGGGATTTTTTTTTTGTGTGTGTAAATAATGCAGAACTAACATTGGTTTTGGCATATATCTGCCTACTAAACTGTGCCCTGTTGTAGTTAAACTCAAGGGAAGACTTTAACCTGAGAGGGCTAGAGTGAGACCCATCCCAATTTTGCAATTTAGAGGACAGTTTCAAACAAATTAACAACGTATTGGTGATTTCAGAGAGTAAAGCAATTAATCCCAGTTTTGTGAAGACAAAAAATTAGGTAAATCCTAGCAGGTTTTGTGGTCACACAGAAAGGACAAATGAAAACATTACTCTTTAATAGCACTTGGACAATGCACACAGATTGCTACATTTAACAAAACAGTTCCCACTGCTACTTGCACTGAAGAAAATCAATGCCATCAGAAAGCATAGCTGCAACAGCAGTGGACAAATTGTAACAATACTTTGTATAGCACAGGAAGTTCTGCACCAATATGCAGAAGATCTTCTTCATAGTGAGGGTGACAGAGCACTGGGACAGGCTGCCCGGGGGGTGTGGAGTCTCCTTCTCTGGAGATATTCAAGACCCGTCTGAATGCCAACCTGTGCAGCTTCTCCTAGGGAACCTGCTTTGGCAGGGGGTGTAGGACCCGATGATTTGATTGTGAATCTGCGATTCTGGGAAGTCATGGTGGCAGACACACTAAGGTTTACACACATATTTGGGGGTTAATACAGCTAAACCAGCAATGCTTTAAAGTCCAGGACAGGAGACCAGGCAGCAGCTATACAGTGTGTTAAGAGTAAGACCAAATGACATAGTCTGTAAGGGTCAGTCATAGATAGCTGTGCAAAAAGGGGATGGGTTAAAAAAACAGAAAAGCAACAGCCCATGTGTATGGTAAATCTCATTGGGATCAGCAAGGCAGCACAAACCCAATGGCAGGAGTAAGAATGCTCCGGATATGTGCATTGAATCGGGACAGGTTGTGGTTCCAGATGGCCAAAAGACAAATCACATCCAGTTTGAACAGTTTAAATGTTTAATTTTATTAAAAAGTCCTAAAGGAGCTTTCCTTAGCAGTCAACGGCATGATTACTGCTATGCACAGCTCCAGGTGGGAAAGAGTACGTTGTTGTCATTTTTATTTTGAGCAAAGTCCTCCTGGTGTGGAGCAGCCGCGTGGTCCCTAGGCATCCTGAAAGGTGGCACTCCAACAGGATGTCTGGAAACACGGCTGGTATGTCTCAGAAGGGGCTGCTCAAAACAGCCCTGCACAGACAGCTGGGAAAGTGCTAGTTCCCATGTTGGTCACCAGCGTTCAAAGTAGCAGCTTGGAGGCCAGTCTGTCAGAATTTAAAACTGCCTTCACAAAAGGTATGAACTTTATACATGAGAGGAGTAGGCAGCCTGCAAGGGATCCAGCAGGGATGCTTTCCAAAATTATCTTAGGCATCTTAAAAAAAAAAAAAAAAGGTGTTTTTATTACTAACATGGAAGAACAGCTTTAAAGTGCAAAATATAAAAACATCTTAATTGAAGAAAGCTTTCTAAAATCAACTTCCTTCCATTCACAGGGGGCACCAGCCAGAGTATACTAGATATTTAAATTAGCACCATGATCCTTCAGGGGATATTCTAAGGGCAAAAAGTTATTGAGAAAAACTTACTTAATCTTTTTTTTTTTTTTTCTTTTCCTTCCTACACTGTCTAAACATGTTCTTCCTGCTAATTAAAGACCAATATACTGCAGCTTAATAGCTGTCCACGATTCACTGAGAAAGAGAATGAGCTGTCTTGTTCTACATAAAATCATCCATGAACCTACATCCCATCACCCTTTATTTTTAGAAGCAGGCTTGACAGCTCCTCTTTTGGGCCTTGCTGGCAGTGTGTTAGATCTTGCACCTCTGTGCATTGCACCTTGGGCATCACCAGCACAGAGGATGCAGAGCGCAGGACATTTAAATAGAGCAGGGCAAAATAAGGGTAAGAGTCCAGCCTGCTAAACCTCACCAACTGGCCATGTCTGCCTGAGGAGATTTCTAGAATTATCTTTAATTAGTGGTAACACTGCTGTTGTCAGGAAGAGGAGAAGGATATGAGATTTGAAGCCCTTAGCCCCAGATGTACTTTACAGCTGGCAGATAAAGCACAAAATACCTTTTCAAAAGCCAATAGATACTCATGGAAGGGCTTTGTCTTCTGTTTTCACAAGACATGGCCACCAGATGTCATAGGAAATGACTCAGGGGAGTTTTAAGGCAATGAGGAATACAGCTATGTGAAGCTTTGGCTTTCTCGTAGAGATTTGCTTTGGTGTTTTTGCCAATCTAACTTGAGCAGAAGGAAATTCCAGGAGGCCACGAGGCCTGAGGAGGAACATTGTCTTTATCTGCCAGCACAATACTTCTGTGTCTTCCTGGGACATAACATTATGCACCTCTTTTTATCTAAGCTACTCATAGTGGCAGTTCATTAAATAAAGCCAAACTTCCCACATCACAAGTTAGAGTATTCAGTTGCCAACACTGAATAAATATAAACCCACAGTACTCCTTTGAGTATATGGGTCACCCATTCAGTCGTTCAGTCATACCTGCTAAACAGATGTGAAACAGAGACAGTGATTTGCCCACATCACCTTAGTTACTTAAACTTCAGCCATGAACCTCTTCCTATAAGCTGTTCTGCAAGAAGTTAACCTCTAAATTAGTTTGTAGATCCATTACTTTCTAGAGCTTTGTTTATATTACAAAAGTCTGAGAGGTGGTGATTTTCTGTTATTTTTAGTTATGGATACCATGGATTGCAAGGCAAAGTGGAACAACACTGAACAATAAATGAAATTAGGGAACGATTAGCATCGATCAGTTCTTGTCTGTTGCCAAGGGCAATCTTGGTGTGTCTCATTTTAAATTCTATTGAGCAAATTAATGTGTAATTTCCTTATCATGAACAGTGGCTGATCTAAAGAAGCTTCAAGAGGTAAGGAGTGCTAATGGATCTTGAAATTGGATCCTCGCCATGGCAATGAGCATCACCATTAATGGATGGTCTATGAGTACAGAGTGAAGAGATAGCACATTGGTCATAGGCACTCCTTTATGCTACATTTCCAGTATCAACATTTCTTGTCTTTAGAGAATGTCTGCTTTCTTTCAAGAAGTTTAGGGGGTTTTTTTTGTTCTAACAGGACTATTTATTTTCTTTGCCTCTGTTTCTTCTATTCCCCTGCGTTCTTCTTCCTTTGTTTTTTTTCTAAAGGTACCTAAAACACATTTGAAGCATTTTAGGAATCATCTGTGCCAATTTCTGTAGCGGCAGCAATAACAGCTAAAATTTTTGTGTGACCAGATGAGTATGTGTGCAGGTATGCACACAAACACACTTATACACACAAACACATACCTGACTTCTGAACTATCTTATTGCAGCTTATTTGTGCTTTGGTGAAGGGAATAGAACACAGGAAAGAAGAAGGAAGAGACTTTTAATTAGCAGCTCTTGTTACAAAATCAAAACGATGCCTGTCTTTTTCTTTTTTCTTTTTAAATATATCATAGAAAACAAATTATAGTGGAAATTCATGTTTATGTTAAATACATCTTTTGTTATCCTTGTGGAGTCTATTCTGCTGGACTGGTTTCTGTGACTGAAAAATAATTTTTATTCCATTGACAAGCTAAGGAGTTTTAAAACATCCCTGAATTTCTCATAAACCTTTCAGAATAGTCACTTCTATGCAAAAGGATTTCTTCAAAGGAACTAATAAACAGGAATGATTTTTGTAAATTTTTTAACATGCTTGATTTACAAGCATTTTTTCACAGTATCACCATAAATGCTTTTCCTACCAAGAACAATTAAAACAATTTTATTCTGGGTTTGGAGGTCTTTGTTTCTTTTGTAAATGCCAAATATCTTTCCAGATTCCTCCATATAAATAAAAGCGTAGAAAAAGAAGAGGTTTCAGCTACAGTAGGATCCAAATGGAACTATTTGATATCCCAGATACAGAAACCCACCTGCAAAGACTGTAAGATTAGGAGGATAAATATCAGTTATGAAGAAAGTTATTTAAGAAAACAAATCACATAAATTCCTATCATCAGTGTAGATGACTGAGCAGAAGTGTAGGATGAGGGAAAAAAAGGAGGAAACATAATGCACAAATATGAAATACAGGCAATGAATTTTGAGGTCTGAGGAGAGGAGTGGGAGGGTACAGAAATGACTTTGGTGTTCAGCATGACAATTAGCTTTGATACTTATTGTGCTGTAGGACTTCCCCAATCTTACTGCAGAATTAGCCTACGATTCAGTGTGATATCTGCTGTGTATTGAGAAGAACCAATGAACCTATCATTGAAGCATGATTCACATTTCTTTTTGAGAAATTAATGCTTGGCTTCTCCAGAGAGGGTAGCTTTTGTGATTACTTTCTGCTGTGAAGTCATTTTACAAATGTCACATATAAAATACAGTGGACCTGATATCTCCTTTACCTCTGGTAAATGGTAAGTGCAATCAGGATCAAAGCTGAATATCTATATGGTTATAACAGAGGAGGTGATCAGCATTATTTTTCACCAATTCACAATAACCATCCTTTCCAATATTTTCTTTAAACATAGTCCAGATAAATAGGCTATGTTTAAATAGAATGGGAGATCATTTCCATGCAAAAAGAAAAACAATACAAAGAAATCTTTGCTCAACTAAAAGTACTACTCATCAAAATTATTCCTGTCACTTTTATTCTCTGTAATTTTCATTCTTTATCTGCTATTGTTACAAGTAATTACTCCTTAAGCTTGCTCTCCAGGACCTTCTTTTCTGATGTTTCAACTTCCAGTTCTACCAAGAGCTCTGTTTCATTAATAAACTATTCATAGCCATTTATCTTCCTGACTACTCCAGCTCATGCTGTTGTAACTAATGTAAAGATTGCTTACTTTTAGAATTTAAGTTCTCTTTAAGATCCCAGTTGTTCTCAAAGAATAAAAGTTACAGTTCTGGTGATGCATGCTTTGGCTGATTACAGAGAAGCATCCTTTGTTTTCAGTGGAAGAATACAAAACGATGCAATCTAAACTTGTGGCCCAGAAAGACAAACACAAAGCTAATATGGGAGAATGACTTGCCATTGAAGCAAAGTTGTGATAGGTAGAAGAACTGGTAGCCCCTGAGGCAGAACAGCACAGTTCTACATGGAACAGACTCCTCAAGGGAGTGGAAACTACAGAGAAAAACATGTATAAGCATTTGCTTAGGCATCAAGGTTAATATTCCTTGTTTCCTAGAATTCCTAAAATAATCTTTAGTTGTTCAAACAGCTCCTCAGTTCAGTTAGAAAATTTAGTCCTGGCTGGATAAAATAAACATTAAAGTTTTAAAACCCCATAGAAGAAGGTTACAAGTAAGGCTTCAATATGTCAAAACTGAAACTTACTGGAAATGACCAATGGCCAGAATAATAGAGTAGAACAAAATGTTTGAGGTGATTAACTTTCTTTGCTCCCTGTGCTGCCAAACCAAATGCAAGTTAATATTCTGTAATAGACTCAAACATAGCAGTTAATAAATGTTCCCCCTGCATAAGAATTCAAATTTATACTGATTTACCTTCTTTATGTCCCTGACATAAAGATAAAATGGATTCCTGAAATTCTCCTAACAATTTTGCACACAACATTTCACAACAATTTGTGAAACCACTGAAGACAAATGTATCATTCCCTGCTCTACTAATACTCTGGTAAATACTGCTGGGCAAAATTTCATAGCCTACAAGACGCATTTGTGGGATTTAATGGTGTGCAGATCTGCTGTATCTCTTCTCCATCACAAACCTTTGCTATTGCATTGAAGCTTTAAGAAGCTCTGTCAAAGCAGGCTGTAAGCAGATCCTTGTTAGCAGCAGCGGAATTCATACAGGATTATTGATGACAAAATACTATTCAAATATTGCCATCCTAAAGACATACATACTTCCAATATGGGCTTTTTGACAGTCTGGCTTCTGTTTTTCTCACATTCCTCATGCTTGGCAATTCATGCTAGGCATCTAATCAACATGGCATGACTTTGCAGTACATGATTCTTACTGATGGAGGCCAGATCTGAGACATGTTTATACTTCAGGGGATTGAGGAGGACATTTCGATGGGCCTTGCTCTTTGTGGAATTCACAGCAGGAATTTTTTCCATATTTATCAGTAGTGGAGACAATACACAAATGAGGAGCCACAGATTGAAGAAAGGACCTGCCTAAAAGATCTGTCCAAGCCAAGAGCACCTGCCAAGAAGTAATCCTGACATGGTAATCAAGAGATAACTTCAACATCTCTACTTGGAATATTTTTCTCATTGCTGAACACTGGGATCTGCTTCAGAGAAAGGTCAGCTTTTTATGGACAGATTGAGTTGAAAAAGCAGGAAGCATATTGCTCTCTGCCTAAAAGGATATAGAGTTAATCAGAAAATAAATTTCAGCTACTGGTCCCAATTCACTTTTCCAAAGAAATTTCACATCAGTAAAACTTTGATTGCATAACTGTTCATGGACAGTGGCTACCAAAAGTGTATAAGAATGTTTGAGATCTGGTTTCTGGTCGATTTTCTGCATGTTTTTTGGCTGATAAAAATTATATCCCAGCTAAATTAAAACAGTGAAAAGTTCAAGGGTGAACACTAAAGTCTGAGGAAATTTATGAACAATGCAATCTCAAGCTCAAGACATCTCTGAACACTACATTAAGTATTTAATATGAACTACCAGACACAGGATACTGACTAATGAGAATTTAAATCTCCTCTGGTATCTCCATTGCTATGTTCTGTGTACTCAGCTTCAGATGGCAAAACTATTATTCAGCATCTATCATGAGCTTAATGGTTAATTTAACACAAAAGGAAGAAAAGCTGCTTGCATGTGACTGATCAGTTAGGAACTGCCAACTTGTCACCTGTCCTCCATCAACAGGTCTCAGTTATTTAAACCACCCTAACCCTATACTGAGACTATTAAAAAAAAAAAGTGGCAACAAAAACCCAAAGATGTTTAAAGGATGCTTCCTCAAAGAGGGACAGTATTACAATGGCTTGAAGTGTCCAGAAATTACTGACTCCAATCTAGAGACTGAATATTTCATACAGTGAAAACAATTAAACACTAAAAATAGGATTTACAGAAACCACAACATGGAGAAACTGCTACTTGAAGTAATGAGTTGAAAGTGCTGAGGATATGGGTAGGGTTAAAACCTGTTATTTGCCAGGACCAAAGTAAAAAAATGCTTTATCTGCTTACTCAGCCACCAGAAATAGGAACCCATCCTTGGATCACGGTGCTTTCTACAGGTCTCCAGAGAACAATAGCATCATCCCCTTGAGCATTTCTGTGACATGCTGGATTCCCAGCTCAGCTCCTTCTTCATCTGCCTAACTCAGATGTGTGGTCATGCCTTTCACTTCACCATACTACTGGTTCACAGGTTATTTTGTGATGACACAACAAAGGCACGGCTCCAGTTTCTCATTAGACAAAATGCTTTAGATATTCATGAAGACTGAAATCCGCATCTGGCACAGGCCTTTCACTGTTCCCCACTGGCCCTTTAAAACTGCAAAATCGTGAGATCTTTCTGAAGAACGAAAATATAGGGATAAGCCTGCAGGTGAAATGATGTTCTAAATCCTTACAGACCAGCCACACAGTCCTGCCCTGAGCAATTCACCACCAGTAGCTGTGTATGTGCCCAGCATTACAAGCTTAGATAGGTAACTTGGGCAGGTTAAGATTATGCAGCAATTCAGCAGAGATGTTGAGAATTTCAGTGAGGGGGGTTGGATGTTAAAGCTGTTTTAGAAAGGTAAGTCCCTTTTTGGTTCCACTGACTTGTCAAAAAACACTGACTTATTGATGGACTTTCACTGCTTGGCCAGTGTTCCTCTCCTGAGGACCCCAGCAGAACAGTGAGGTTTGACCAGAAGTGCGTGATCCCATCCATCACTCCTGTCACACTTGTACTTTGCTTGAAAAGAAGGTAGATGTTATGGTCTCAACAAAACGTCACTTCTTTTAATTTTGTTTAATATGTTAATATGCTGCTATTGCCCAGGTATGGAAAATTCAACTAACAAGCTATGCCCTTAAGATAAAACATACCAATCAACTGCTAAGTGGCTTTGGTTAGTTCTCATGTCATTTCCAGGGCCTTCGCTGTATGAATCTCATTCCTGGAGACCAATTCTTCTTTTTTTCTTTTTTTTTCTCATAGTGGACTCACAGACAACTATATAATGAGGCAGTACCCCTGACAATCACAAAATTGTCTTTTGGTGTTAGTTAATGACTTCTCAAATAAAAGCACAAGCACATTAACCAAAGAGTTTAACAAATTATTTGAATTATGGGAACTGGATGAAGTGCACTGAACAACTGCCACATTTGGTTTAGGTTCTGAGAGTCCCCTTACAACAGAAACACCTCTGCAGTGGTGGCTAACAAGGGTCACCTTTGTGAAAGATCCATATCAGTGGCCACTGTCAGCAAGTCAAAGCCGAATTAAATACAGCAGCTAGTTTTAGAGCTGTCTGACCTTGTACTCCTAGCTACATGGTCCCAGGATTTAAAAAAAAATTGGTAATACCAAAATTAAATGAACAACCAGTTCCCTGTAAGCAGGATAGTCTTTTATGCAGACAGGGATAAAATGTGTCATTTAATAACATTTTAATTGGAAGAAAATTCAAACTAAAACTTCAGAATGAGGCAAATTCTAAATTTATATACAGACCTTGATCAAAACTTTGCATCTCATAATCCTCTTTAAATTGAAGTTCAGATTAGGTGCATTTTTCATGTTCTTTGTGCTTCATGACTGCTTGACAGAAGGTGCCATGATGGAGGTGGACATTAAAAGATTGTTCATTACAAAGTGTTCATTTTATTGGATGAAGAAGCTTTATAGTTTGCTGGCAGTGAGGTACTAATGGAATTAAACTTTCTGGAAGAGACAGGAAATACCACAACACAAGCTTAATGGGGCAAATTCAAATATTTTTAGCTTGAGGTACTTCTGGCTGAAGTGAGGGAAAAGTGGGATAATCCTTCAGAAAGTCAGAAAGTTTGTAACATATAATTATTTGACATAGATTTCAATGCAAAAAGGTTGTTCCCACAGAAGAAAATCCTAGGACAGGATGAATGCAGTAACATGACTACCTGGTAGCTGTTGTACCATGCTGGTTCTTAAGAGCCTGAAGGTTTCAGTGCAAGCAGCACATGGTAAATGCATGCACAGGGCCTGGATAGCACCAAAGCTTCAGTGCTTGGAAGGGTCCAAGTATGTTTACAAACACTGGGATGTTGCAAAGGCCAAGCATGCTGCTTCCCTGCAAACACCTTGAGACCCACTCTTCCCAGCTGCAGTGTGAGCTCCTCACATCTGAGATCCAGGGACAATGAGCAGCAGCAATGTGTACAGACCCAGCAAGGGTTCAGCAGTGGGTATGCTTAAACCTCACGTGAATGATCCAGCCAAATTCTTCTTTCTTTGCAGCTCCATACTGACTTAGTGCTTAACCCTGAGCAACATTTATTTAACCTCTTTTTGACTCAATTTCCCTGACTGTACTATGACTACAATAATACTTCCCCACCTTTAAAGACTGTTCTGTGTACAGATCTCTGGGGCATGTGGAATAGTATCACTACTATTACAGCCATTTTTCAGAGTTGGAAATCTGATAACCCCCTCATCTGTGTTACCTTTTGTGGACACATGAATTTTATTTAACCTGTATCCTGACGCAGCCCTGTCACGTGAAGCTGTTTGCCTAACCAGGCATTTTTTAATTTTAAATGTATATGACTGTAGACTTCTATAGCTTATTGTGCTTGAAATACTAGCTTGATTTCTGCTCTCACTTCACACATCACAACAACTTTTTTCCTAATTAATACGTAATTGTTAATAAATGTGTTTGACATGCTACTTCAGTGTATGGTAAAAACACACCTACATAGGAATATTGTAAAGGGTGTTGATGTAACTGAAGAGCTGCATTTGATGATGGGGAAAAAAACACAGGAACTAACGTTAAGGGATTTCAAGTTATTTCTATTCTCATTATGGAAAAATAAGAACACTGAGGTTGTTTGCATCAAAAGTATTTAGCACTCGAAAGCCAAGCCCTTAAATAGGAATCAGGATATCTAAATCAGGCTTAGATCAGAGTAGACTGAGTGCTGAGTTTAGCAACAGTGTTACAATTTTCCCAAATTTTGCACACAATATTATTTGAAAATAAATAAAATATTAGAATCTTAACTAAGTGTCCTGAAAATGACAGAGCTAAAATGCATCTACCTTTTCTTTCACACACCTGACAGTAAGTTCACGTACAGGAGCAAATTCACACGCATACCTACTGGGTAGATCTTTCATTCTCTTTGGAACAGCTCAGCCCTTTGACCTTTAATCATGCAAGTATTTTTTCTGTCAACATTCGATAAATGTACCCACAGTGAGTACCTCCTTTATTACAGATTTCAGGTGAAGCACAGCTGGATTCTAGAATATGCTGAAATATTTATAGATACACATATATCCTATGTATACCTTATGAAGATATTTGCGAAAGGCTCAGTGAAACCACCAGCAAACTTGTAAGCATCAGTAATTGTACAGTGTTCACTTGAATGAAGATAACTGTTGGCAGGTTGCTGGTCAGCTCAGTAGCTTTTCAATGCAATGTGACTCTCTTGCTTTTAGTGCTACCCTTAAATTATTTGGCTTAGGTAATGGCAGATATGTAAGAAGCAGCTTAAAACTCAGGGCAGTTATTTGACAGAACATTCATCCAGAAGCTAAAATAATTTTTTTAAGTCAGTGCTAAGTACTAATCCTTTAAAATTTGTATGTAATCACATATACTACAAAGTAAACGCATGCATCAGTAGATACTTGCTTGGTTTTCTCCCCAAAATGCCATCTGTATAATTTCCTTAGTGCTTTGATAAGGAGTGGTTTAGGCACTTCATTTTGTGTAAATACATTTTGCAACAGTGTTTTTACAGGGCTGCCAAGTACTTCATATCTGCACTACCTGCTATCTCTTGGTGCATAATAAAAGTTTAATGTATTGCTGTATAAAATCACCTGAATTTATAAGAATTCTGTGCTTCATTCACGTACCAAGAAAACAACTAGAAGATAGCAACAGTGTATTCATGGTCAGTTTTCATCATGGCAAAAGGTTAACAGATATATTTCTAAAGGTTCTGTATGAGGATCACTGTTTATGACACTTTTAATGATCTACAAATTCCAAAGCAAATAAAAAAAAAAAGTGTAAATAACTCAAACCATTGTTACATCTGGTTACATCTAGAGAGGCCTGTGAAGAACTTGAAACAGGAATAATCAGGTTGGAAATATGGTCGATACAATGGCAGATAATGTCCCTGTTGATAACTGGGAGAGACATTTGATGAAAATATAGCTGTGGAAATAATGTTACCTGCATGAACTTGTTTTTAACATTGGGATAATGAGTATTCTACACTAGAATCGTAGAATCACAGAATGGTTTGGGTTGGAAGGGACTTCAAAGATCATCTAATTCCAACCCCCTGCCATGGGCAGGGACACTCTGCACCAGCCCAAGTTACTCAAAGCCCCATTCAACCTGGCCTAGAACACTTCCAGGGAGGGGGCAGCTACAGCTTCTCTGAGCAACCTGTGCCAGTGCCTCACCACACTCACAGGGAAGGTTTTCTACCTTATAGCTACTCTAAATCCACCCTCCTTTGGCTTAAGGTCATTACACCTTGTCCTATCACTAGGACACCTTGTAAACAGCCCCTCTCCAGCTTTCTTGTAGGCCCCCTGTTGGTACTGGAAGGATGCTATAAGGTCTCCCCAGAGACCTCCTTCTTGAGGCTGAACAAGCCCAGCTTTCCCAGCGTGTCTTCATAGAAGAGATGCTCTAGCCTTCTGATCATCTTCATGGTCCTTTTCTAGACTAGCTTCGTATCTTTGTTGCGTAGGGGACCCCAGAGCTGGATGCAGTACTCCAAGTGGAGTTTCACAAGAGTGGTGTAGAGGGGCAGAATCACATCCCTTGACATGCTTGCTGGTCATGCTTCTTTTCATGCAGACCAGGACACAATTGGCTTTCCAGGCTGTAGCACATATTGCTGAGTCACACTGAGCTTCTCCTCCACCAGCACCTCAAGACCAGGCTACTCAATCCATTCTCTGCCCAGCCTGTAGTTGTGTTTGGGTTTGCATTGGTCCATGTGCAGGACCTTGCACTTGGCCTTGTTGAACTTCACAAGGTTCACACATGCCCACCCCTCAAACCTATCAAGGTCCCTTGATGGTATCCCTTCACTCCAGTGCTCCAGTGTGTCTACTGCACCACACAGCCTGGTGCCATTGGTAAGCTTGCTGAGAGTGCACTCAATCACACTGTCCATGTCTCTGACAAAGATGTTAAACAGTGCTTATCTGAATACTGACCCCAGAGGAGCACCACTCATCACTGGTCTTCACTTAGACATTGAACTGTTGATCACAATTCTTTGAGTGGGACCAGAAAGCCAATTCCTTATACACTGAGTGGTCCATCCATCCAATCCATGTCTCAAACTTAGAGATAAGGTTGTCGTGCAGGACAGTGTCAATTGTTTTGCACAAGACCAGGTAGATGATGATGTCTGTCACTCTTCCCTTATCCACCAGAGCTGTAACCTCTTCACAGAAGGCCACCACATTTGTCAGCCCCTAGTGAAGCCATGTTGCCTATCACCAATCACCTCATTATCCATGTGCCTGAGCATAGTTTCCAGGAGGATCTGCTCCATGATCTTGCTGGGAACAGAGATGAGATTGGCTGACCTATAGTTCCCTAGGTTTTCCTTTTTTTCTTTTTAAAAATGGGGTTATGTTTCCTTTTTTTCCAGTCAGTGGTTACTTTAGCAGACTGTCATGACTTCACAAGTATGATGGATAGTGGCTTAGCCACTTTATCCACCAGATCCCTCAAGACCCGCAGATGCATCTGTCGTGGTTTTGCGAGG
>VZTU01003106.1:286689-300583 GCA_013400835.1 Zapornia atra | reverse complement strand
GGTGAGGAGCCCAGAACCGGACCCAGCACCCTGTATGTGGTTTCATCAGAACTGAGAGGAAGGATCACCTACTTTGACGCACTAGCAAAACTTTACCTAATGCAGACCAGGATACTGTGAGCCTTCTTTGCAGCAAGGAGACACTGATAACTTACATTCAAATTGATGTCCACCAGGACCCCCAGAGGTTTTCCTGCCAAGCTGCTTTCCATCTGGTTTGCCCCCTATATATTTTTTTGCATGGGGTTTTTCCTCCCCAGGTGCAAGACAGTGATTCCTTTTGTTGAACCTCCAGATATACGTCAGCCCCTTTCTCCAGACTGTCAAGGTGTCTCTGGATGGCAGCATGACTCTTTTTTCATATCAGCCATTCCTCACATCTTTTTGTCATCAGAAAGCTTGCTGAGGCTACACTTTCCCCATCATCCAGATCATTAAAGAACAGGATTGTACACAATATTGTCTCTTGGGGTACAACACTCATTACTGGCCCCCAACTAGACTTTGAGGTACTGATCACCTTCTGATGCTTGGCTGAGGTTGGCTGTTAAATTATTTTTTACTCCATCACACTGTGTCTTTACCTAGCCCATATATCTACAGATTGTCTATGAAGACCTTATGGGAGACTGTGCTGAAAGCCCTACTGAAACCAAAATAGACGATATCCACTGCTATCCCCTCATCTACCAGGCCAGTCATTTCATTGCAGAAGATGGTCATGTTGGTCAAGAATGACTTCCCCTTTGTGAACGCATGCTGATTACTCTCTATCATCTTCATGTCACCCATATGCCTGGAAAAAATTCCCAGATGTAGGTGTTCCACAACCTTCCCAGGTATCAAAGTGAGGCTGACCAAATTGCAGTTCCATAGGTTTCTCCTCTTGCCCTTTTTGAAGATAGGAAGAACACTTGCATTTCTCCAGTGCTCAGGCACCTCACTCAATTGCCATGGTCATTCAAAGATTATCAAGAGTGGTCTCACCGTGATAACTGTCCTCTCCCTCAGCATTCATTGTTTCATCCCATCAGGGACTTTGGTGTGTCTAATTTGCTTGCATGTTCGCTAATAAGAGTTCCAATTAGAGTAAGTGTTCCAGTAAGAGTAAGTCTACATTGCTCCAGTCTTTCCCCCTGGCCATTGGTGCCTAGGTTTTCTAAAGGTCAGTCTTACAAGTAGAGCCTGAGGCAAAGAAAGCATTCAATACCTTTTTCACCAGGTCATCTTCCCCATTCAGCAGTGGACCCACATTTTCCACAGTTTTCCTTTGCCACTTAGGTACCTAGAGAGCCTTTCCAGTTGGTTTTTTACAGCCCTTGTAAAATTTAACTTCAGTGGGCTACTACCTTCCTAACCACATCTTTGCATGCTTGGACAGTGCCTCTGTTCTCAGGTTACCTGTACCCACTTCCACCTTCTGTATGCTTACCTTTTATATTTGAGTTTGGCCAGGAGCTTACTGTTTATCCACACAGACCTTCTGGCATTTTTGCCTGACTTCCTAATCATTGAGATTAATTGCTCTTGAGCTTGCAGGTGGTGATCCTTGAATATTAACCATCTTTCTTGTTCCCATTTTCCCCACAGAG
The DNA here is from genome assembly GCA_013400835.1 of Zapornia atra. Taxonomy (NCBI): domain Eukaryota; kingdom Metazoa; phylum Chordata; class Aves; order Gruiformes; family Rallidae; genus Zapornia; species Zapornia atra. Next base: position 298,991 of record VZTU01003106.1, on the reverse strand, counting down.
TCTTACCCTACAGGATTTCAATGTGGTCAAAGTCTGCTTTTCTGAAGTCTGGGATTGTGACTGCTCCCTACCCTCAGGATCCTGAACTTCACCACCTCATTGTTACTGCATCCATGGCTGCCTCTGACCTTCACATCCTCGACAAGTCCCTCCTTGATGGTAAGTATGATGTCCGGCAGTGTACATCTTCTTCTTGGCTTCTCTGTCACTTAGGTCAGGAGCTTTTAACAGATTCCCTCCAGGAAACTGCTGGATTGCTTATGCCATGCTGTGTTATTCCTCCCTTCAACTCCTTGTGGGTTGAATCAAGCCCAGAAATACCAGAGCCTGTGAACCTGAGGCAACTTCTGGCTGTCTGTAGTGGGCCTCAGCCAGATCTTCTTCAGACAACCTCTAGCAGATATCCACTACAATGCCACCCTTATCTGTCTTCTCTTTACTCCTTTTCCATAAGGTCTCAGTTGACTCATCATCTATCCCCAGAACAAAGCTCCAAAAAAGAAAACTCCCCCTCATCTTCCTGGTCTTCCTTTTCCATGGGGCCTGTATCCCTTCATTGCAAGCCTCCAGTCATGCAAACGATCCCACCATATTTTCTTGATCCCAGAAGACCATAGCTCTGAAACTATTCACTAATTTCTGTTTATTCCCCATACTGTGTGGAATAGCATACAGATCCATATCAGATTGACTTCAGATGCACTGCAGAAAAAATAGTACATCATTCTAATGCCTACAACCATCAAATAGCAGCACAATGATGACAAACTAGTTTACAAAGAAAACAGACAAAATTGAAAGTTTTGAAGAATTATGAACTGCACAAAGTGAGACAGAATGAATAAGTTTATTGTTTATTATGGTAGTCTGTGGAAAAGAGAGCTTATGGGACACACGAGACCTAAATACATCTTTTCAAAGGAAATATCCTCTGCTCATGGCAGAGGAAATCATAAGAAAGCTTTCCAGCCCTTTATTATATAGTATAGTTCATTCCATCGATGACTTAAGATCGGGATTTTGGCAGTCAAAGTGAAAGAAAAGAGTTCAAATGCTGTGCTATTGGTTTTTACATACTTACAGTATGGCACTGGAACTTTTCCATGAAAATTATTTATTTCATCTAGGCAAATGCTCATGTTTCATCAGTACTGAAACAATGCAATAGTTTAGGGGAGTGAGCATCAAACGGCATAACTGCTTAAGGAAATAAATTCTGGGTTGTCCCAAAAAAAGATTCCAGTCACAAGTCACAGAGCAATTGCAGTCAAGCCCCATACAAGATACATATATTTTGTAACACTTTTATATGCCATAAAGATCAAATGAGTTATCTTTAGTTTGGCTGAGTTTTTTGTAAAGACCATTATAAAAAGTTGGCAAACGTACTACACACAGTTTCTCTCAGTTTTCTCACTCATACATAATGCCTTTTTAATTTTGTACAGCCAGGTAGATTTCCATGTCCTGTGAGATATGAATGAGAGGAACAGGAGTGGTAGAGGGGAAAACCTGTCTTGTGTGTAACATATGAGAATTATGCAAATGTATCACTGGTATTATGCAGAAAAGAAGTTATTTAAAGTCTGTATATTTACATCTAAAATTTAGATAGTAATTAGAAGTTTTGATTCTTTATTCTCTCAGTTTAAAATGTCTTGTAGGCAGAGAAAGTTTACACATATACAAATTTATCCACTGGTCGAAGATTAAAATTCTAGCACATAAAATACAAAAATCCAGAAAGACAGGATTCCTTTATATTTCAGAGAAAAAGATTAAGGGTTTTTGTGATGATGAGTGGTAATATTCACCGTCAGTTACTTGTGCAATATATTTCTTTTAGTTGTAAGCATCTTTTAAGTGTTTGGATTGCATTCAGCTGACTACATGTCAGAGTCTATAGTATAGATATCTACATCTTTGTTAATCAATGTGGGTCTATTTATAGTTAACGGAAAGAAACAGACATTTCTAGAATGTGATTAATCTTGTCCTAAAGTATACACCTACTTTTACTGAAAACTGTCACCCCTGGGAAGCACATTTCTCTCATTGCTGTAAAGGGAGCTTAGGACTGTTAGGTCATGTGTAGACACTCACTGTCAGATGCAGTCATCTAAAGCCAGGGGAGATAAGATTTCATTGCTCAGACCCTGCAAATAATCTAAATATCAAGCGTTGCCATGTGGCTTGTACTCAGTACCTGCTGTTCCAAATTGTATGATATGCCTTGGTATTAAAAGCTGTGTAAATTGAAAACAGGGAATCCTAAATTTTAAAAAGTAAAATTGCCAAATACAATTTTTCCTTTCACAGCTTTGCTGTCCTTCTGCCTCGTATTGGACTGGAGCACTGTCAGGTAAGAATGCAAGCACCAGGAAGATTATGGGATGGCAGTTTGGAAATATATGTGGGTGTTTCATTACCAGAGCTCCCCAGGTTTAAAACCTTACTGTTAGCCTACAGCTTAAACCGAATGTCTGTCTTTGTCCACTTTGTGAAACTCTCTTCTTGTTTCCTTTATTTTCATAAAAGAATTCTCATTTCCTTTACTTTATTGCACCATTCTTGCAAACTAAAAACTCAATTTTCAGATTAGCTCAAATACACTTTACCCTCAAAGGATGTATCACCCCATTCAGGGTTTCAACATAAGTACTTGATCTCTAAGACTTTATTTGAATTGTGGGACACGGAAGCATTTCTGATTTCATGAGTCCATATGCACACACCTGCCATGTCTAAGCTGAAACCTGTGTGTAGGGAAAGAATTATCCTTTTCTTTCTGATATCAACTATTCCTGCCTTTTTGTTGGGGTTTTGTTTTTTTTGGGGGGGGCGTTGGTTGTGGGGGTTTTTTTAATTTCTGGAAAGGTGGAAGATCATGTGTGTAAGTTAGACCAGAGCCCCACATCAAGTCCAGTTTAGTATTGTACCCAACTGGGACATCTGATGGACTAAATTTTTAAGGTGCCCCACAATACACCTTCTAGACTTAGTTTCATGATTAAAAGTTTGAGCAGGCTGTGGTGGGAAGAGTCATCTCAATGACCTCCTAGAATAGAACTCAACTGTTTTGTTTATTTTGAGAAATGATACACAAAACAAGTCCAGCTCAGAGTCGAGGGCAAGGAGTGAAGGAGGATGCATCACTGAGTTATTACTGTAGGGAGAGCTGGTTAGGCAGACCTCAGTTACTCAAATTACATTTAGCCAGGTCTAACACCTAAGGCTCCTCAGGAGGAATTGTCAGGTAAGAAAAGAAAATACTGGCATGATTCTCAATTGTTTCTTATTTGCTAGTGGTCACTCTAACTCAGTGTGACAAGAGAATGACTGCAAGTAGGTGTGACTGAGTCCTGTCTGACTGAAAGAGAATATGTTTGCACAACTGCATAAGAATGAATGCCATTACCAAGAGCCTGCAGAATGTATATCAATTAGGGCATTGGCCTACGGGAAAAGCTACAGGTCCAGTGCCAAGTGGCCCCAGATCTTGTGTATGTTTCAGTTTGAACCCGTGTTTTAAAAATAACAGGAGACCGTACATTGGAAGCATATCTTATACCAACTCCCAGAAAAGCCCTAAGGAGCTGTGTATGTTTACAAGATTCCTTAGTTATACAGTGACTTTTCCTCAATAAATAGTACAAGAAGGTACTCTGCTGCCTGTATTTATATTTTTTTTTATTAAATGTGATAGTGATGGAGACATATGAACATTTCATGGAACTGATTCATTAGCTCAGCAGCTCATCTCCTACAGCTCCATTTGTGGGCTTGCAACATCAAACCATTCCAGTTTTTCAATTAATTGATGTGTAGATATTTACAGTACATCCACATATAAGTAGCAGGACACTTCTGAAGCTGTTACATGTCCTAGAACATTTGCACATTTTGTCTGGTAAGGAATATTGACAAGTGCCAATGGGTGCAGTAAAAGAAATTGACAATATAAAGCCAGCCTTTCTTTCTCCCTGTCTGCGGGGATTAGAGAAACAAGGCAGTGAACACAAAAGAGGATTTTTTTTTTTCCTGATGTAATAACTCTATGCAAATTATGTTTCAGGTAGCCTAGCAAAATTGGCATCTTAACCAGAGAAGAGGTAATTTAAAATCTAGATATGAATAAATTCATAGCATCTGATACAGAACGCTGTAACTAAGTGTTTAACTTTCAAATAACTGGTAATTTTATGTAAAGTTTTTAAATTAAATGAATACATTTTAAGGCATGGTGTGGGTTTCAGGATTTCCAGCTCCCGCCCCAAAAAACGACCATTAGAATCCAAGCTTCCAATTAATGGTGAGCTGCATGCAGTACAGCGCTGGCTTAACAATTCTGAACAGAAAGGTTTGAAACTGGATAACAACCTGTGGGCTGTAAACAGCGTAGGCTTAAGTCTTGCTGATTTTAATGTGGTCTGATCAAGCGGACTGTAAATGAAAGACTCTGCTGTAGCTTGCCCGCTAATTTGAATTGCTCTCATTTGACTTGTTTCCCATACCAGCATTTTTTACCTAAACATTTATAATATCATAAATGAAGAATGAAAAATATCCTGAAAGATGTATGGTCATTTTTTTCTTAAACTAAATATGCATGAAAAGAATATTCCTGGAGATGAAATGGAGTCTTATGTAGGAAAAATAGGCTGCTCTCTAACACATTTCCCTTATTGTTTATGAAATTTCCCACTAATTGCCTATTCAACCAACCTTTCCCTGACCCCGTTTTTTTCATTACTTTTTTTTCCCACCACATGTGTAGGGTTACTGGTCAGATGGATTGTGTTTAATGGGAGCTGAGGGACACGCAAAGATTGGATGGCAGAAAACTAAAAATGAGGAAAATGACAACAATCTACTTTTAAAAATATTTCAGAGCCCAGTAACTCTGTGCTGATAGAGTTATCTGAGTGGAGAAAGTTTCTGGAGGCTGCAAGCATTGGCTAGATATGTTCATGCCTACTCCTAGCAACAGTTACTGCCCTGTTACTCCTAACTCCTCAGCTACACTGCAGATATTTCCTCAGTAGGCCCCTCTTCCTTCTTGGGACAAAAATTGCTTTTTGCAGGGTGAAATATCACAGTACCATAAGACATTCTGTGAAGCCAAGATATGGCATCTTTTACTGGCATCTAAATTTGCTGCTACATAACCAAACCCTTTGAGGAGAACATCCAGATGAAAGCACTGAGTGTGGGGATTGGCACCCCACTAAGGGGTCCTCTACAGCTTCTGAGACATCAGGCTAAATTTGAGATGCTGCCTCACCACTCTGTATGGCTGTTATTCAAATATTGTCCAGTTGCTGCTTTCATTGTCATGAAAATAGAGTTTTCTTGCTGGAGAAGCATCTCAATCTGGTTTCCTGGGAGGGTGGAAACACAAATAAAACTGCTGGCTGCAAGGAAGGAACCATCTTGAGGAGGAACTGTGTAAATCACAAGTCCTAGCTTGAGGCTTTGTCCAGATAGTTGGTGGCGTGTAGAAGTCTTTGGAGGCTTGCACTGAGGTTTTCCAGCTAGATGGACAGGGAGACTGCTGTAAGAGATAGGAGGATCTGCCAAGAAGAGTACAAATCAGGGACACATACATATCAAAATGATCTTATTTCACTATAAGATGCACATGGAAGAAAAAATTCAATAGTACAAGGTAAGATAATATAAAATTAACAATAACCAAATAAATCCTTGCCTAGTCCTACTCTTCTCTGCAAAACAGATACTTAAAGCTAGACCGTTATTCAGCATTCTCACCGAGCAGAAACTGTTTGGTACTTTGACACCTGTTTTGATCTGGACAGGCTCAGCAGGTTCTGAAATAAAATATGAATAACACTGACAATACAAAAATGGGGGGGAAATCACTGTATAAATTTAATTTTTATTTACTCATATGGCACATCAACATTTTCTGAAATAGAGCCAGCTTTTAATATAAAGCTCCATATAAAAAATAAAGTTACTCCATGACCACTGGCATTGATGCAGCCTCCTTTCCTGCGGTTTTATGTTCTTTGAGTCATCCACCATCTGATGATTACAATAAACTCCATTCCCTTCTGTGTGTTCCCTGGTTAAGAGGCAGCCCCAAAATGGCTAGTCTGGAGATAAACCTATGATATTCATCTGAGCAGTCCTTAAGTACCTATTAAGCCATACCTGGAAGCAGAAGTACTGCTCTGGATCCATATCCTCTGTCAAGACACTGGTGTGTCTAAAAATTATAGTATTTAATTAACATTGAGACATATATTCCTTTTTTTTTTTTTTCCCAGTTTAATAAAAATTGTCCAGTAGCCTGAGAAATTATTTAGGGAGACTGACAAGTGGGATGGATAAGCAGCACAGTCCCCTAAGTTTACAGCTTTGCAGCCTAAAAATAAAATCGTTTGGGCAGGGTTGGTGGTGGGGTTTTTTATTAAAAATATATTTCTGTTGAAGATTTCTATTATGAGATACTGAAAGTCTCCGCTGCATGTGCTCACTGCGGGTTATTAAACACTGAGCTCTTTTGAAAATGGACAGCTCATCAGAACCTGGCTCACAGTGCAATTGCAGAAAACCAAATTGTTTGCAAAAGGTTTTCACCGGACACATTCTAAAAAAGTGAATTTTTGTTCATGGTTTATCTGGAAAACAAATGGTGAAAACAAGCAATCAACAAATGAATAAACAGACTGAACTAATTACCTAAATTAGTGAAAGCAGATAATTAATTTGCCCAACATAACTGCAGCCCCAGAAATTTTGGCTGGGACAGTACTGCTAAAACTTTTAAGCTTGCCAAGTATGCAAGGGGACACTGTGATTACAGGGTCAGGAGACTGGCTTTCTCTCTAAGTGTGGAGAGCAGGTCTGTTTGCAGGCTGATCCAAGCATGCAAGGAGCTGCTTCATGCCTGGACCAGGGAAAGTCCAAGGCTGCCCCATTGCCTTGTGACCATGACCACTTCCTCCCACATCCTGAGGTCTCTTTGGAGACCTCCTGTGCAGTACTAACCCAGTCTGACCCTGACCTCATCTAACTTGTGAGAGGTGAAGAAGGGCTGTACAATTGCCCTCTATGGCACAGTTTCAGCCATAACTCAGGAACTGACGTAAATCCCAATGGAAGAAAGAATGCTGCTTGTCTATTCGGTAGACATTCCCAAGAAATGGGAATCCTAAAAACGTGATCGCTTTCCAGACCATTACAATGCATTTAGTTGAGCTCTTACATTATTCCCTGCTTAGTCTACTACATTAGTGGCATCTCAAAAGGTAACAGTGAAATAAGTAAAGCAGTCCAAGAATTTAAGAGTGTTTTCAAAAATTTTTATGGGCCACTAGTTTGTCATACTAGAAACACTTTTTTTACAGCAAAGCAGCATTAACAAAACAGTTTAGTTAATATCACTGGCTGTTTTGTAAATATTTAGAATACTTATATTAGCACCTATCAAAAGCTGAACATTTTCAAAGCATTTTTTAAAAACCTGATTTCTAAGAGAGTATGACATGGTGATGTGTTCATATTTTTCAACTGCTTTGAATGCACACAGTATGCCTTATTTATTTCCTGGAATAAAGGTGATCCATAATTTCAAAGAAAAATTATTAATTTAAAAAAAGAAAAAGAATAGCATTGGGATTTCATGTGAGGCAATCTCAGCCAATAAATGAGAAGAATTTGTAGAGAGAAGTGATACCAAGTTTGCCTGCTTGATATTCTTGGATTACTATTCCTAAACCAGAACTATTAGAACATAAAATAATGACAGCAATTAACTTCTGATGTTAAGAACAGATAAAATTTACTATATATCCTAGGTTTCAGGGCCGGTATTAACTTTTCAGACATCGAGCAATGACCAGCAATTCAAGATGTCCCAAACTTCTACTACAGAACTTTACTCCTTATTAAGCTAAACCTATAATTGTGAACATATCCATACCATTTACTTGTATGAAGCTCTGCAGGCTATCTAGGTTTTCTGCCGGCAGAAATTAAAACAGTTTTTTTGGACCCGCATTCTTTGCAGCTTGTAGACTAGCCCTTTATTCCACTGTCATGAAAACACCGAAATCTCCAACCAGAACAGGAAATTTCACACAGCCCTCTCTGTCTGGAGCACAGCAGCCATAATGGTTTCGTTATCCTTGGGTGCCATGTGCAGTGACTGGTCCGTACAGAAAGGGCTTGGGTGCGTTGCTTTGCGTGTTCCAGTTGACTGTAACTGCTCAATACCTACACACACTTCTTAGGCTCGCAAGCTTGTTTTCTTAGTAGCTCTCCGCTTTCTTTACCACAGCAGGAAGTTAAACCAGGTTCCTTGTAATAGGTTCATTTCCTCAGGGCTGAATTACAACTTCTACATTTTGAAGCATGGGCGGATGGCTAGCAGCCTTGACTTTTAGCTGTGAAGAAGGAGGTGTTATGACTGGAAAATGTTACTGTAGGAAGTAAACTTCAAAGCGCAAAGGAGGAGAAAGTGCCAAGCGCCCTTTTGACAGACACCTTAACCACCACATAAATAGACCTCCCACTTAACTAAACTCACAATAATGATGAATTATACCATGGGAAAACTGTGCCCCCTTTAGCTGTACAACTGCAGCGCCTTTGCTTTCCCATATACTATACACGTATGTACATATATACATACTTAAATATTTTGCCTCTATATGGGGATGGCAGAAGTCTTGCTTGCAGTATAACCCAGCTGGAGTACACACATACCTACACAAACCAACACGCGGTTTTTATGAGAAATTACTCTTGGTTTTGCTGGTTTTCCTTAGGAAAAAACTGACAGCATAGTAAGAAAGCATACATTGACATTTATTTATCCCTTTCAAGAAGAACAGCACAAAATGAATAAAGCTGAACAAAACTATAAGTAGTATTGCCATTTTTGCTTTTTTATGTATGCCGCTTATGTTATTTACTAACTTTACTGTATTTTGTTTAAGAGTTTCATTTGTACTTTAATGCAATAGCATTTCTGTACTCTGTTAGAAGGTTTTGTTTGTGTTTTTTTTTTAAATATTCTGCTGCATGAGGTTGTGAAATTATTTCATAAAAACCAAATTATTTTACTTCCTGCGGTTTTTAAAAATCATTGTAGGAAAATTCAGATTTCTTTGTAGTGTAAGTTATTTTAAAGTAGTATTTTTTGTTACTTTTCTGAACAAAAAAGTAGTAAAAATGTGAGAAAGTGGAGAAAAATCTTCTTTCATGTAGCTATTTAAAATTTGTAAAATCTGCTAAAATTTTGGTAGAGGTTTTTGGTAAATAAAGGAACACGTATCTCCTGTTGTTAAAAATTTGCTCACATGAATAAACTTTATTTTTTTCCATATAGAAAACATATATTTTTTTATCCTTCATTAATCTCTTAATTCATTTCAGGCCTGCTATTCTGAAAGTGAAACTACTACAGCAGGGGAAGAGACAGAGTTGATAAGTTTTTAGTTTGCTCACAAAAGATGTGTTGACATGGTTAAAACTGTGCAGTCCACACTTCCTAACTGGGACACAGTTAAACATAGGTGAAATAAGGTGAATAAAAATGGTTTTTGATAAGGAGAGGGACAATATATTATAGGTTTGGGACATCTTTATGCAGTTTTAGCTACACTCAAGCTGGTGGTTTCATCTTCAGAATGCCTAGTTTGAAGATTTAGAAGATGTTAATGAAGAAAAAGAGAGTAATGAAAAAAAAAATTAATAAAAAAAAAGAAAGGTTTGGAGGTTTTTTTGTTTGGTTTGGTTTTTATCTGGAAAAGAAAAAAAAATGTCCAGGAACCACCTGAACAACTGCCAACACTTGCAGAAGAGGTTGTCAGCTCAGTTACCTATGACCCTGATCACCAGCCCTGGCTTTAGTCACATCCAGGAAAAACACCCTTCAAGACTCTTCTGGGAGCAGAGGATCTTCTTTCCGTGTTGGTATAAGACCATCTCTATATACCAGAATAAGCTTTCTAGACTACTTTTCTACCAAATATCATCAAGTCCTATAAATTTCCATAAGAAGCTTCCTCTTACAGAAAACAGGGTGCTCTGCAAGGTCTGCCTTCCTTGTTCTGCTGTGCTTGGTCGTGTTCCCTTGTGAAGGAGGAATGCCCCAGTAAGGCTGGGAAAACACTGACTTCTTAGGGTAGCTAGCTGGGACGGTGGAACTACACCCAGATCTGAGAGGACAAGAGTTGTAACTGGACAAGTAGCTCAAGCAAGTCGAAGAGTTCAAATTCACTAGTCAGCATCGCTGACAGTCTTATAACTGAGTGACCGAATTATGATGTGGGGATACCAACAGTGATGACTGTGGCTACAGTCCTATCTCATGCTTCCTCTTCACACTTGCTACTGTTCTTCACCCAGATCCAGAAGATTTATAAAGATTCATCTTTCCCCAGATTAGGCTGTAATCCTGAAAACATTTTTGTGCATTGGATGTATACTGACCAAACTCTTGTGGGGCTGTTTGCAAACCCAAAATTATAACTTCTGCAAATTCATCTTATAATTACAGACTTAGGTGCTATGTGGACAGAAATACATTTTTTTCCCCTGGTATTTTGCACAGTGATGCTTTCATTCTCACAAATGAATTCATGATAGTTTTATAGCCCAGAATGTACTGTTTGTATGCACAAACAACTACTTGGCTAGTTAGAATTGCTAGCGTGCATGGAAATTTAGCAGGATCTTGTTAGACCTGTTTATTCAGAAAGAAGGATATTATCAGAGCTGTTGTCCAAACAGATTGACTGCAGGTTTGCATTTGGGCATCATAATACATATTGGTAATGTTTTGCAAAGCTCCTTGGAATTTATGCCCTATTGACAGAAAGACATGCTTCTCTCAGAAAGGAAGAAAAACTCAGGAACTGGCATTAGCCTTAGATAAAGCATGATGTGACTCTTTTATGCCAAATATTTCAAGTCTAGTAATAGTTCATACTGCAAACACCTTATCAATTAGAAGACCAAGGCTTTGTAACTTTCCTTAACACTTGTCCACCATGTCTACTGGCAATGCAGCATTGTGTCCCCTAAAAATAGAAAAAAAACCCAAACAAAACTTTGTCTAAAGAGTACCACAGAAGGATGAATCATTCTCAGTTTCCTCATGTTCAGAAGAGACTCAAGATGAGCGTCTGTCCCTAACGGATTGTTCCCACACCCTTACCAGGAAATTGGGAACATTACAGGTAATTACAGAATTCCCGCAGCTCCCACTGACAGCAGGAGCATGTTGTATCCCTACTTGGTAAATACAGGCTAAAAAAGTGCCTTGCAGAGCTCCCAGTCCAAAAAAAAAAAAAAAAGAGACGACAAACTGAAAGCAGGACCAAGCATTTTTGCTTTGTCATAATTGCCATTTTTACTACCAGAAGTATAATACTACTTATATACATATAACTATACCATAATTAGTACAACCACAGAACATAAAATATACAAGGCAAAACACTTAGAAAGGAAAATGAAAGGCATAAGTAAGTTATAATAGATTTTTTTTCCTTATAACCATTTACCATTAATGCTTTATAAAAGCAGACACTTTGTTTAAAGTATTTCAGAAAAAAAAATAAAGAATGTACCTTTCTCCCTCCTTGTATAAATGAAATCAGAGTGTAAAACAACAACTCACTTAAGGGAACTTCAAAAGATCTTGGCTCAAAATGCCTAAAATGATTTGTTTGGGTGGGTGGAAAATTAGATACTAGAGCTCCCTGTGCTTTCATACCAGAACTCAGGTTTAGAGTGTTGAGTTTTCTTCCCTGGAAACTTTAATATTAAACACCAAAATTCTGGCAACAAACAAACCTTTCTACTCTAACTATTTAATATGTGTACTTATTTTTAAGAAAACATTTTGTTTCTCTTTTAGAGCTCTGCAGGCTTAAGAAATGTTAGGTGAATTATGTCTTTTCATTTTTTAAGTATGTGACTGCTTCCAGTGATGGAGATCTTCCAGCTCCCATTATCATCTGTTGAATCCCAACAAGTCATGGTGGTTACTAGAAAGGGGAAAATATTCTAATATTATTTTAAATTCTTCGCTAGAGAAGAATTCCAGTAAAAAGAGAAAAATAGAAAGTCCCCTTCATTTGAATGTTTTTGTATAATCAAGGCAGCAGTGCCAAGGATAAAACAGTTACCATTGCATCCAGTCAGTCAATCCTGCCTTTGGGATCCTTTTCCTCGTGGTAAGAATCTCTACATACAAAGCACTTCCATTTTTTTCAGAAGTAACTCCCTAGCCTCTTTTCCCTGCTTGCACCCCATCCCTT
>VZTU01003106.1:261452-286660 GCA_013400835.1 Zapornia atra | reverse complement strand
CCCCGCTTCCTAGTCAGAAACTGAGTGCATTGCTGCATTACCTTCCCCAGGAGATTTGCTGCTGTGTTGTCCCCAGAACAAATGTTTGCAAGGTATGAGAGGAGTCTTCCAGACTTGGTCTTCACCTGCCATTGAAGGACTCAGGTCTCCAGAAGGCACCCATGACACTTGACCCCATAGCATGTCTGAGACTCCTGGTGACATCCAAAACATCTTGAGCTGCCAGCTTAGGCTCTCTTATTTAACCAAATCAATGTACGTAGCATCTAGTGGTTTTAGGTCTCAAGACCATTCATGAATGGATGGAGCAATGGAAACAGGGAGCTGTGTATTTTCTCCTGCCATGTTTCTAACCTCATAGGTGCATGTCACATTAAGTTCAAAAATGTAGAGAGAGCAAACACACAGTCATCTGTGTTTATCTATGGCATCATTCTCTATTAACAAGCACATCAGAGGACTTGCAATGTTCCGCTCCTCAAAAGTTTGGGCTCTGAATGTGGGACATCTCGACTCTTTTATATACCTTTTCCTTCTTTTTAATTTATTTGGTTTTGGAGCAAAACCTTTAAAACCTCAGCATCCCCTAAATATTTCCCACACAGAAATACTGGTGTGTACACTGGACATGTTGCCTACACTCAGACCATAAAGTCAGTGAAGTTTGCGATACTTCAGACTTACTGCACTGGCAGAGGTTCATACCAGGGAGCATCTGCAGCATGTGGGTGTTACCTGGGACTGCTGTATAGACAACTTCATACACAGATGTTCAAAGACTAGGCTTAACACGTCAAGGGTCTGGTGTTTTCTGAAATGATACGCTGAGCTAATACTGTAGAACTACAGAGTACATGTGGTATAGACTTATCTGGGATTTCTGGATGTGTGGCAGCCTCTCAGACCTACTGTGAATGCTCAATTGCATCTGACTTGACAGTTCTAGCAAAATCTTTGTCATTCTTGAATAGAAGACAAATAGAAGAAAAAAAGAAAAGAATAAAAAATTAAAAATTAAATCCTCTAAACCCAACCATACAGTAACTTGCAGGAGAAGACTTGGATAATGTGCCAAAGTGAACGCATTTTCTTACCCTTTCTGATCTAATGCTATCAGTACATCCTTATCTTTGCATGCAGCACAAGGAACACCATGCCATAGTCCTCTTTTACCTTCCACACTCTTTTCCTTCACCAATAATCCTTAACACAATTTAATCAAAAGGTCTCAATTCTTGTTTTAAAGACTATTATAGTGGTTTCTGCACAAAGAAGGATTGCTTTAAACCACTGGGATAAAGGAGATTGCAATGAGAGGCACTGATAGGATGAGATGAGCCAGCTGGCAGATTTTATTGTGACCAAGGCAAACACCGGTTTCAATATAATAAGTCAGGAAACTGAAGCAGCCCTTGAAAACTCAGGACATTCCCAGAAATAGTAACATCTGGTCATCATAAAGATTACACTGGTAGATTCCAGTTATATTTGAGATAGGAGCTCTGTAAGGCAAGCACTTACAGTGATTGTTTCATTTCTTTTTTTTTTTCCCCTTTTTTTTCCTGCAGTACTTCTTGAACAGCTTAAATAGGAAACTTGATCTTCTCTGGGTACTTTGCCATTGTCCGCTTCACAGCAAATTTCCTCTGAAGCTCTAACTTGGGTTTATTTGCTGGAGTTTCATTTCCCTGTAAAACCTGCCCTGCAACATGGAGAGGAAATTAAGGTACTGGTCCTTCCACTTTTCTTCTTCATCACTTTCCCTTGTGGTAAGAAACACTGATTAAAAAGAAAAAGTTTATTTAGCCAAAGTGAAAATCAATAGCATCAGTCAGGTATCTGTTAAAAATAAATAAATTATACCTCTGTTAGGCTTCTCTCAGCTACCTTTTCTTTGCAGAACCTGCAAGCAGGGCTTGGTAACAACTCTCTCTGGCCTACCTGCCCTAGCCCTAATAACTTTCTGGTAATAAATTAAGCCTGGGATTTATTTATTTACTCTAGAAGTTCTGCTAACTAAATTTCTTTTGCAGTATAAGACAGTACTTGTTCATAACTAAGTAGCGCTTTGTGCCTGACAACGAGTTAATGGTCCAAAACTACTCATTTTGAGAGCGTCAGCTGTTTTGGTCCAGCAAACTGGTTCCAGAATCTCACATATCCCACATTCCCTTTTCACATCTGGACTCTGCACGGACAAAGTTTTCTTTCATATAAACTGTTTATTGTTCTGTGAGATTGATGCCGTTAATATTGGCTTTCAGAATGACAGATTAGCATCACCAGTTAATCAGGGCTATTAGCAGATAAATATCTGTAATTTAATCACTACAGTAATTTCTTTTCCAATAATAAGATTTACAAATGCAAGTGATTAAGTAATTAGCTTACATCTCCATAGATTACAATTCCTCTGAGCTTTCTTCTCTCACTTTTTTTCCAAAAGATTTCAGTATTTAATTAAAGTAACTACTCCCTCTTTTACGTTGTCTTTGCAAGCACATGTGAGAAGTCACTGGGTTCTTTGTCAAACCAAACTGATCCTTTTGTACATAATCTCCTAAGGAATTCCCATTTCCAAACCTCTTCCATCCCTTTCCAAGGGTTAACACCTACCCGCCAATGCTTAGCAGCTATAATAGTTACCAGTGCCCTTCCTGGTCCATGCAGCAAGTGGGGTGCACAAGGGGAAAGAATAATTTACAGGAAGGGGGCAAAAGTTTCCAATGGAAAAATTGTGTGCACTTGATAAAATAAGAGCCTGGCTTGCTAAAGCAGTCTATCCAAACACTTCTCAAGGATCCCTTTGTTGCTCTTCCACCGACTTGGCCCTAGGGCAAAAGGCAAGTTCTACTCCTTCCAAACTTATATTCTCCTATTTGCAGAGTAATTTGACAGTTACTGTTAATTTCCTAAATGCAACATGAAAGCTGTAGAAGGAAGCCTGGAAAAAGGGTGGGCAGGGGGGAAGGAGAAGAACAAATTCATAAAGAGCAGCAGAGAATATGGGCAAAATTGCTTCCATGTGTGTTGCACAGGCACGGCTTGGGCAGAGATCTGTGGCCTTCCCAGAGTTTGACCTCTTGAGACAGTGCCAGTTTGCTGGAGAAAAGGCATTGCTCTTTAATGAAGGCCTAATTTTTATTGCCACTCCATCGACTTCAAAGTGCTTCAGGTTGCCAAACATAATTTCACTGGAGGTATTTTCAGGTGCAGAGCAAATACTTCATAAATAATTTCCTCGTTAGATTACAAATTCCATTTAAAAAGGGGACTGGGGAGGGGGGGTAGTTATTCTAAGGCTTTTTTGGAAGCTGATTAAAAAATCTTTCAGAGTGGTTCTTTATTACTTTAATTCTGAAAGAAAATAATTAAAGTGTTTTAATTTTTTATTTGTATTTTTAAATCAGCATGCAGTTTGGTGAGATGACCAAGTACGGTGGAGTTGTTAGTATGCTCTCAATTAAAACATAATCTGAGGCCCTAGGTGCCTATTCCTTTTCCATCTCCCCATCCTCAATTTACCGCTAAGCCCAGTGACTGCCAGCAACCCAGTGGCATCCACATTGGGGCCCCAATTAATTATGTAGATCTGTCACACTTCTACATTTTTCATCTGTTTACTCTTTTCCTCAAGTAAAAATGCCTGTAATTAAAATACGCTTCCCTACATCCTCTTTATCACACCCTCCCGTGAAGCCAGCACAGGGAACTGCTGAAGCTGACAAAGTGCTGCTGTCACTCAGAGGGAATGGGGATGATTTGAATGGTGTTTATGTTTAATGCACTTTGTGAGCCAAGATGAGCCTGCAATCAAGGCAGAAGGGAGGCTGGTGGGGAGGAGATGGGAGTCAGGAGTGGCGAGCTCCTACCCCAGCACTTGTGATGAATTACAGCATCCGTGGTCCATGCCCCGTCACCCGCTTCCCCACACACCTGTCACTGCAGTGTCCCTGTCAGAGCTACTGCTGTGATGGTGCTAAAATTTAATGCCTTAACATTTGTAAGCAGCCTTCAAGTCACTGGACAGAAATAGAAATGGTTTTAGTTCTAGTCTGCTTTCTCTTGCTAATAATTCTGGTTAGGGTTTTTCACAATTTCCTCTCACGAAGGTTCAGTTACCCTAGAACACAAGGAACTAGTGAGAACCGTTTATAAGAACAAAGGTAGGGAATTACCAATAGTTTTGCCAATGTTAAATTCATTTTCCATTGCTTCTTCTGGAGAGCGATTGTTGGAAGATGAAAGTTAGTATAAATTTTGCAGAAAACATTTTCTTCTGTTGTCACCTTGAAAACCAGCTGGATTTTATTAGATTATAGACTCTTAAAAACTGATATATATCAGTTTATATATTGCAGCTGTATATCAGCAGTAGAGCTTGGTAGACACTTATCTCTAAACTTGCACTGAGCGGGCTCCAGCCCCAAATCCTTGTCTGAGACTTCACTTGACTATGCAGCAACGACCTGGAAGAAAAAAAATTAAAATTCACAGGTCATATCAGGAGCGGTCATTTTATCACTTCAAAGCCAGTGAAACGGGAAGGGAGCCAGGAGTTACCACCAACCCTATTTTCTTGATAAGGGATAAGAGTGTGCACTTCGTTGTTCCACACCTCTGAAGTGTGGGACCCATTAGCATCCCACACTTACTTTACAAAGTCAGACATCTCCAGAGTTGCTAAGGGTCTCTTTTCTGGTGGTTACTTTGGAGTCTGTTTCCCACTCAGGATGAATGCATCAAATAAGAGTACATACTCTACTGCTTTCTACAGCAAAGAAATTACAAAAATAAAGCTGAGATTCATGGTTTTTCATGTTCCTTTGACATGTAACAAAGGCTTGGCATAAGGCACTGAGAAGGTAGTTATAACTCAGGGAGAGTAGCAGCTTTCTATTTTCACCAGAAAGAGATAAATGTGATGGATCTAAAAAGATCTCTGACTCAGAGAGCTGAGAAACAATTTTGTCCTTCAGCCTAAAAGAATTTTGATTAAAAATTCCCAAAAAACCAAGCCCAAAATATTAAAGAAATAGCCAAGATAAAACAAAGCTTAAAATGAAGAGACACTCTGCAGTGAGGAGAGATAAGAAATATGTTGCTTTAGTCATTCTGAGCACAAGATGCACTATTGAAATATACCATCACCCACGCCACTTTTGCTGAGAAGAGCCAGCAGAAAGGGTATGTGAATGTGAGAAATGGTAGAATATCCTTTTGTATTTTTCCACTGACTTACTAAGATTGTGGTTTACTTTGGGTGCATCCACATTAGCATTTCAATCCAGATCTGGAGCCTGTCTTTCAATCAAAAATGTCCTGGGTTTACCCACTTTCCATACTTTGGTTGATACCATAGAATGCCTCAGAGAGCTAAAACAGCATCAGGTTAAACTAAACCAACAGACGTTGTCCAGGAACATCTTTAATGTGGCCTAACCATTACAGGAGTTCAGTTCACAGGGCTGACTTTTAGTCCAAATTGAAGCTTTCCAAATTTAATGCAGCATGGACCTTCAGCACCAATTGCTTCACCACATAGACCTCTTCCTTTCCTATCTGCAGCCTGAGTGATACCAGGTAGAATTATAGCACCGCATAAAGCAAGACAGAGTTTGCACTAGTTACTTTTATTATAAATTTTAAATTCAATTCCAAACATATACTCGGATATTTTTGTAGCCTTTTATTTATTTTTTCCCCAAGCTATTTGCACTTCAGCACTGTGTTAGATGGAAGATGGTCTAAATAGGTAAGAAATTTTTGAGAATTGTGAAATGCCAATTAGAAATTTACACTTCACAGAGTGAGGAGAAGGTAGGACTGTAGTTGAAAAGAAGCTGTTGGAGAACAAAGCACCATCTGCATTGTTGGCCATTCAAAGCTGGGAAGATGAATGAAGTTGCAATGGAAATTTAGTGTAGGACCATTTTTTCCAAGGAGATGGCTGAACATGGTATTTCCATTTATCTTCTCTTTCAAGTGTTAATTTAGTTAAATTCTAATGCATAACATCTTACATGAGAGGTCCCTGTTACAGCAATAAAAATATTGGAATTTTTTGCTACTGTTGTGCAGTGCATTGCTATATTAGCCAAATTCTGCTGTGATACAGCCAGGTTCAGATCGTATTATATATAATACAGAACGTCTGCAATTTTTCTTGTTTCCCTGGTAACAACTGTAAATGCACTAACTCCCTGGACTGCTCCACCCCTCCTGCTGCTGATGTCAGGCACAGGAGAGGCACATGTGCAACTCAACTCCATACCTGTCAAACCAGGCGGACGCTCCGTTTGATCACCCATGTTTTGGTCCCACAAAGACCATTCATTTGGTGATCAGAGGGCAGTGTTAATTTAGTCAGCTATCAGGATACTGGGGAGGGAGGGGAGGGGAAAAAAAATCACCCACTTGTGCTTTGGTTTTAATCAACAAAGAGAATGGGGAGGCTAAAAAAGCCATCATATGGCTAAACTGAGGCAGTGTATTCTTGCTGAAAAAGCGAGGATTAGAGCCATTTCTGTTAATGTTAATAATTTCCGATAATTGGGTGCTGCTCGATGCCAAAGTGTTCTCAAATTCCATACTCTGTTACATGCATGCCAGCAGGGTTCTGTATGAATAATGTTAATACAATGAAGAGGGAAGGAATGAATGAGGATTTTCCATGTGTTACCTGACAGGATCACTTCGAAACAAATGACCAGTCCTTATTAATGCAGCTATTATTTTGATAAACCAACAAGAATGAATCTGGTATTCATGAAAATGTGCTATGCACCATCACAGGAATCCCACTGTAATTTTACAGTTAATTGAGATACCTGTAGTCATTACTGGAAAAGATTATGATCTGACCTTAATACCCATCCACTAAACTGGCACGTTGCCTATTTTCAACCCAGCATTAATGAAGATGAACATTCGTACACAAGTCTGCCTCTTAATAGTCATTTTGTCCAGAGTCAGTTTATTTAGATATTTCAGCGTTTGCCTCAGTAGTTATGAGTCGGCATGTGAGTTTCAGTGTGCTAAAGTATGTTTTTCATCATCACCCATGGAAACACATACAGTTCACCAGGATGATGCAAAAGTTTATTTGGTGCCTATAATGAGAATAGTAACTCGTGTTTTCTGCAGTGATCATCCACCCTGACTCATTTTTGGTTTTGTCAATATGTGGTACAGCCAAAGAAAAATTTCACTTCTAGTGTTTTTAAAAGTGAAAAAACCCTTTCATACTAAGCAAACATACTTTAAAAAATAACTATTTTAATTCAAAAATATGGCTTTTATCTAAAACATCTTGCAATCTAAAGATGATTTTGTAATTAAAAAACATTCAGTTAGTTTAGCTTAGTAAAATGAAGTTCAGTTAGTATCAGTTGTAATTAATATCAATAGAAATTTTAACAGTACTATTACTAGTAATTTGCATTAACCCTCAGAGTTTTCGGTCAGGACAAACAAAAAGACAATCATTGAGGGAAGTGACAATGCGTACCTTCTACTCTGCAGAATTTAAGCAAGTCTATGTACGTTAGCAGTCATCGTGCAGTAGGGTGGCTTGTGTCCATTTAAGATGTCCACATCACCAGGTAACAGAGCAGAAGCAGATACCAAAACGATTGTCAAGGTGAGGCCTTCTTTGATGCTGTACAGTCATGCCTCCAGGGTGAAATTGGGTGACTCTACTGAACCAGCCCAAATTAGAAGAGTTGAAAATAAAGAATTTAGGCAGGGTAAAAAAAATATTTCTTTCTAGTGCCTGTGTAACGGTAACTCATGAACTCCTCAGGCAAGCACGGATGCTCAACTAGAGAGAAAGCTGGGCCTTTTCAGCTTTTTAAGGGGAGGAGGTAAACTTCGAGATAAAGAAGTAGATGCAGATTATTTTCCAGTCCCCTCTGTCTTGCCAAGCCTCATTACTGTTATGCAGAGTAAACAGTACCTTGCCAGAAGAAAGTTGTTTGGTTACTCTGTTTACCTCTGTTGGTAGAACTCCAAAGGGGAGAGCTGCAGATACAGCTCTTCCAAGGATGTACAGACCCTTCCACTGGTAAGCACAAGCTTTCTCTTCCTAGACTCCAGGCTACATGGATGCGAACTGCACATCAAAACCCTGTAGCTTCATTTAATGCTGTGCTGTATTCCTGTCAAAAAGCCTGTTCAGCTGAGCTCTCAGGACATGTTGGTTAGAGACAATGGGCATGATGAATCTGCTCTTTAGTGACAGGCTTGGAAATCACTGTCATGTAAACATCTTAGACTATAGTACCATGCCAAAAATCCCACCCTATTTCATTGGCACCTGGGCCTGCTGTGGGCACTACAGTTTTGTGACGGTCTTTTAAAATATCTATTATGGGATATATGGTGTATATCCAAACATCCGTATTGTCAATGGGGATCAGACAGTACAATGAGTGGAGTCCATACAGCTATTAAGTTGGCTAAATGTGAGAACCTCATTGTCTGCACATGGTGGTCTACATCATTTGAGAAGCCACAGGGTCCTGGGTGATCCAAACATACTGTAGAACCCAGGAGAGACATTACCTTTCTGAACCGACAGCTCGATGTCTGTCACAATGCCATCAGCCATTTCAGAAAGCACCAGACATTTGGGTATGGTTGAATAAATTGAACTCTCATCATCTATTTCTAGCTGTTCTAGTTAGTCCTTAAGATAGATTAAATCTTTGATGACGCCAGTAGGACCGTAGACACTGTACTCACACGTGGATGCCTACACTGTAGAAACCTAAATTTAGGCTGCTGAATCTAAAGCTTTAATTCCATTCCTAGGCATGAGTTATCATTGTCTGGAAAGTGACAAGTGGATGTATGGCAGGGTGTATTCCCTGGCTTACATCTGCCCAGAGACATCTCTGGGATCTCCCATAGGTCATGCATGTACTTGCCAGGTATCAATGTTTTTAATACCCTAGGGAATCCTAAACGGCATGAAAGCCGGTATTTAAGTAGCAGAAATGAAAAACCAAAGCCATGCTTGCTTCCTGACTCTCATTACTATGAGGGTGGTGAGGCCCTGGCACAGGTTGCCTGGAGAAGTTGTTGATGCTCCCATCCCTGGAAGTGTTCAAGGTCAGGTTGGACGGGGTTTTGGGCAACCTGGTCTAGAGAGGGTGTCCCTGCCCATAGCAGAGGGTTGGAACTAGATGATTGTTGACGTCCTTTCCAATCCAAAGCATTCTATGATTCTATGTTGTTCAAGCTTCCTTACAATTTGGCTTCATTGCTACATGAAGAATACAGAAGTCCCAGTATGGAATCTGTTGCAACCTGAAGGTAATATGCAGAGAAGGATTTAATGCCTATCATTTGAATTTTAAGAAATGACAAATGGCATAGAAATGTGCACCAGCCAATTATAACTACTAGTTTAATATGAAGAAAGCGTTTATCAGCTCTCTTTGACACCGAACATTCACTAAAGACAAATTCATTTTTCTAACAATTATAAACATTTCAAAATTTGTCCACGCACCTCTGGCTGAGATAAGCATTTAATGTCTGTTCTGATTATTTTAATTACTAAATTCTTCAAATTGAGTTTCATTTCTTTTTCTTCTTTTTTTTTAGTTTTCTCTTCCCCCCACCCTGCCCCAACCAACTGGGATTCAGAAGTTGCTGTAGTGCTATCCAACTTCTAATATTAAAAATTCTGTCTCATAAAAAGTGGATCTAACAGGCATCAAAGACTTGCATTCCACTGCGATTTGGATGGTAAAAAATGTAAAAGTGCAGATCTACACACCTTAATATTCTCAATAAGACTTTCCATCTTGCATCTTTTTATCCTTTAACTGGATGTGACTGCCAATTGGGTTCATGTTAAAAAGTAATAAACTTACACTGGACATAGTCTAGGTATTTTTATAAGTATCTTTATGTAATTGAGGACAAATGGCATCTTGATTAAATTGTAATTCAGGTAGACACACTTCAGTAGCATTATTTTTTACAGTTAGCTACATTCATGGTTTAACATTTATTTCACTTCATCCTTTTGCCTACACTTCCACTTAAGAGCTTGATGAAACCAAAATTCTGTGACAGTCTCTGAGGCAGTACATTTGTTGCTTAACAAATTCTGCCTATTGATCTCATGACATGCACTGTCCTCAAGATGCAATTTATTTGAACAAATTCCTTTTTTATTGTAGCATCTCTTACAACTCATAAGCATAATTATATATTTTACATCTTTGATTTATAACAATAGCAATCATCTATCTATTGCTCTCTACATCTGTAGAATAAATCAGAATTTTTCACATCCAACGCATGTAAAAAGAATTTAATCAAATCGGTATCATCTATCACTCATCTAAAGCATAAAGCTTGGACTCTTTCAGCGGTCTTACATGTCCATTGTCTGCTTCCCAAACTGCCTATAAAACTAGAGAGGAATTTTGCAGCATGTTCACATATTTAACAAATCGATCCTGGTGCACCAAGGAAGGAAAGTTTATTTCTGAGGCAATTCAACCAGCTGCTTTTTGTGGGCTACAGCATGGAATCCAAGCCTGAGCATTTGCACCATGTCTGGTTTTCACAATTCTTGCCAAACGGTATTCTAAACAGTTTAGAGACCAAAACTTATCAGCACAAGCTAGCACAGAACTGTTATGTTTCCTAGATTTTTGTTTTATGCATTCACTCTAGGAAGTTTTACTTACTGGTTTTGATATAAACCTGAGCAGCATTAATGAAAAATGAGTGCCCAATGAGAGCTCAAAAGGAATGAGCCTCATTTCATTCCTTGTGATCTCAAGGTATGGGTTTCCAAGCAAGCGGTACCAGAAGCAAGTCCACAAAATAACAGCAGGCACACACACACACTAAAAAAAAACCAAACTCAAAACCAAAGAAAATAAAAGCAGTGGTGTCAGGCTTTATATCTAAACATCTGTATCTTTACCAAGCTGAGATGGAAACAGGCTCCTATCCATTCCCATTACTCAAAAGGACTGATGTCAGTTCTGACATGCTCCTTTAATCACAAACCAGAGTGAAGAATAGCAAATGCACTTCTCAGTAACAAAAGCTGGTATAATTTTCAAGAGCCTGTCTTAAAGTTCCTTTCAGCAAAACCCTCAGGTTGTAATAGAAACTCATTTTTCCAGTCGTATGGTGATTCTGACTCATACTTTTCCTAAAATCAATTTCTTATTCTTTAAATAATACTCTAAATGTCATTTAATGCTTAATAACATTATAGTAATACTTAATATTCAGTTTCCAGGCAGACTTATCATCAATTTCTGCTGGATTTTGAATTTTCTAACACAGAAGGTCTTCATTCACCTATGTCCCACCCAAAATTTCCATTTCCTTTCCAGTGATCGTATTAAACTCCAAGGAATTATTTCTCCCTAAGTTATACTATCTTTCTTCTTCACCAAAGTCAGAATTTCTCAGGCCAAATTCTACATTTATATTAACAGTTAGTCACAGAGGTGTATTGCATTCCTGTCACCATCAACCCCTCAGCCCAAAAAAACAAAGTAAAAAAAATATATACTCACTGACAAAAAATGAAATGCTAAAATATTACATTTGTAACTGGGTTAATGGACTCAACTGGTTGCTAAGCCAGTTTTGTTTGTTTTACCAATCAAAGAAAGTCATAGCATGCAGAATAAGTAACCAATAAAACAGGAGAATCAGAATTCAGAGAAATCTTTGAAAATTACGAAGTCAAAAATATTTTTGTGAAATGGCATATTTTGTGCAAAATGCCTTTAAGGACACTATGGGACAGCAGTACTAAAGCAAAACTTTTCTAATGATGCAAATACTTTCTTGCAACGTCTGTTTATCCTTCTAGGTACATATGGTCAAAATGACAATCCTCACCCATGTTGAACACATTCTTTCTCAAGGAGCCAGTGTTTTGACAAGTAGCTAAGTAACATGAGCATGCCGCTGTAGTGAGTTGGTTTTTCTGGTCATTTACTCACAATTTACACTTAGTGGTTTTATAAGGATCAGATGAATTCTGTTGGATTTAGGTTCATTTCGGAGACCAAGCTCTTTTCTCTTTCCCATAGGTCTCAAGGCAGTTTTGGCTTTATTTACAAATTGACCCTCATTGTTAAGTCAAAGAGGTGGTTTTGTGTTTTAATTACCACAGGGTATGCTACACAAGCTTTGTTTTTATTTTCCTATGAGACTTTGTGAATTCGTCCTCCTCTTCCCTCCTGAACCAGCCCACCTGGCTACACCAGAAAAAGGGAAAGAACAGACATGAACAATGTTGGAGCTCTGATGTTCTGGGAATAAACAACTGTACTTTGCATCCAAACCCAGGGCAGATGCATAGTGTTGCATGGTGCCTTGCAAGAAACTTGTGTCTCCTAGGTTATTTTGACTGACATCTCGGGGCATTTTGGTAGGGGTTTCTTTTGCCCTGTTCCACAGTCTGCGGCTCCAGCCCCAGTGAGACAATCCTCCTGTGCCAAAAGCCCTAGTAAAAGATACTAATAGGTAATACTTAATTGTCTTTGATGGTAAGATTATTTTCTTTTATCCTTCTAGATATATTGTAAGAGAGGTTTTGTGGATTTTTTTATTATTCCAGTCATTTCTGATACATGACGTGACTGATTTTCAGTTAATCATCTCCATACTATCTTCTCTCATATCACCCCTCTACTAAATTCAATAAAATATGACTTTAATCATTTCCATTTGTCTCACCTCAAAGTAAACCACACTCCAGAAATAATGGCACACTTAGTGAGGTCAGCTGCTAAGTTCTTCCCTCCCAATCACTACAAGTCTTTATTGACAAATCTAAAATTACTGTGCAGAATCCAATAGGCTAGGCTTTGCTTTCTGAGACAGAAAAATTATCTGAATGGGAGGGGAAAGAAAAAAAATGAAATAAAAAGAAAAATAAAAAAGAGAAAGAACAAAACTTTACAGGATAATGACCAGATTTATGTAAGAGGAAGCTTAGCTTAGCTTGGAGTAAGAATACATATGCCCTGCCTAGCTTTTGAGGCTGAACAAAGGCAATTGTAGAAATCCTCCTTTCTGAAAGCTGGAGATTCCAGAAAGGGTATTAATTCCACTAGTAGGGAAATAATTTCTTTTCTCTGCAAAGTAATAAAAGAAAGGTAGTGTGCCAGTACCCTGAAAGCTGCCATGAAATAAAAAAGAAGATCCTAAAATGCAGTTCTTCCTCCATCATAGGGCTAGATACTGTCCTGTCTCTAGGATTCATGGGTACAAGCCTCACTGAGATTTGGCCTATTTTATTTTTCCTCCTGTGAGCAATCATACACCTATATCATATCTCTCTGCTTTTTAGTAGCAAACCTCAGATGTGATTTTTTTTCCAATACTCCTAAAAAGTTTTGGTTTGAAAATATGTCTACTGTGAAAAAAAGACCAGATTTATTGATTTTCAGCTGTGATTAATTCTATTCTAACCTTGTTTTAGAACAGGTCTACTTGCTTAAAAAACAACCAAAAAACCCCACCCATTCAAAAAATCCCCAAAAACAACCAATCAAACCAAAGCAAACAAAAAAAAACCCACAAACACCCACCTTTTTGATTCTTTTCTTCTTTGTCCTGAAAGATTATCAACAGTCATCTTTAGGTCTACTGATAAGATTTTGGTCTTCATGGAAGTTCAAAGTTATCACAGATGTTGAAGCATTCTGACACAATTAGACAATAACACACACACACACACCCCCCCCAGATCTCTATTATTTTAAATTAGAAGTTGCAGGGAAGAGTTTCCAGTCACTAAACTGAAGTTTTATCTTAACACAAGAGCTATTCATGTGTCTGAAGATTAGCAGTTCTAGAGGACTCAGCCCTAGTTTCATGTTATTTTTTCCTAGTTGAGCATGTATTAACTTCTTCAGCAGAAAATGTGAGCTATGTGTTTTTCATTGTCAGATCATTTTCAAAGGTGCCATGCTCTCCTGTTGAGAGTTAAATCTCTCTAGCTTGATCAAAGAGGACAAAATGGGTGCTATGGATTGCAATAAACTTGGAGGTGCTCTGGAGGAAAATCTTTGCTTCTAAGAGGACAATGGTTGGAGTCAGAATTTAGTTACCCACGCTGAGCATGTAATACAGACATCATGCTTCCTTGAAAGTGCGTTCCCAGCACCGCTGAAGAACCTGGATCATCTAAACCAAGCAGTGCCACAGACAGAGCTGTGGTTCCACACAGTGAGCATGAGGCTACTTACAACAAGCCAGCAGCTGACCAGAAACCCATCTCATCTACCTCCCTCCAGTGTGCAAGTGCTCCTGCCACCTCAGAGCCTGGGAGATCAGAGGGTGTCCGAAGAGCAGGCATCTTACTGGTTTGGAGGCAGTGAGCACTGCTGAAAATGAATCCAACATTCACAGCAGCAGCACAGAAAGCAGGAAATTGGAATTTCATTTCTGCCTTGGTCTTGAGGGCTCAAAATTCATGTTTTTCTCTTCCCTGGAGAGTGCCTTCCTTATGGAGTTTCAGAGCAAATAGCCTGCCTCTCATTCTTCCCCTTCAAACAGCACCAGCATAGGGTACGCAACAAAAAAGCTATGAGGTCAAGAGCAGATCAAAGAGAAAAGGTTTGCCTCCTTAAGTTTGGGACATAGGCTCAGAAGTGAGTCTGATCCCTGCACCTCAGTTTTACTGGTTTTATCACATTGCTGGATAAAGCAAAATTCACAGCTATTCCATGGCGTAAGGTTCAGTTCTACCCATTTGATTTCTGTGCCCTGTTCATTACAGAGTCAGCCTTGCTCTTGCCTTTCTCAGTTTGTGATTTCTCCCTTCCTCTAAACAATTGTCTACCTTCAGAGGGAGAACATGAACCCATGTCTTCCAAATTCCTGCTGAGTGTTTAAAATGTTCGGCCAACGTATAAATCTCAGGCAGCCCCTCCTTTTGTGGTGTTTTTGAAATAAAATGATCCCTTCTTTTATGCTTTTTTCTGGGCTCAGTGTTGTCAGTAAGGCTTCAGGGTACTTCAGTATCAGACCACTCCAGAGAATTTGGGAAAATTTCAGATCCATCAGACAGGGGATGGAGCCTAGAAACAGTGAGATTATTACTTCCCCAAGCCAAAGTACTTTGTGGTAGGTAAGGTGCCAAATATACAGAATTTAAAATCCTAGAAATTCTGAATTTTGGTGTCTCCAGAGCAAACTTTAAGAAAAACTACCTTAGGATTAGGTTTTAAATTACTCTGATGTTTGTTTTTAAACACTGAAACACAGTCTGATGATCTAAGATTTATTTTTCTCTGTAGACATTGCATCTACATCTTAGAGACTGTATGGAATTTAGTGGGTCTGTTCCACTGGGAAGAGAGGGGTGATTTTTTTAGCAATTGGGTTCTAAAACTAACAAATCCATCTTACCTCACACCAAAAATACAAATCACCTATAGGTTACTATAGGAGGTACAGAATTTCCTAGAAAACAGGCAAGAGAAGTTCTGGGTTGTTTGTTTTGTTTACAAAAAATTCTCTCAGTTTTCTTAAGGTATTAGAAGAACATGAAATGAAAAACTGTCAAGAGATTTTTTGCTTTTCTCTGGTCAAAAAATAGCATTCCCCACTGAACCACACATACAGGGTGAATCTCATAATTAATGTAGACATATCCAGGTTTGGGGATTTTACTGTCAGTACTATAACATAATTTGGTTTTACCCCAAGTTCCTCTTTTCTTTTCCTCTCAGTAGAATTCAAGGACATTTTTGGAGGATGATCCTTTTTCTTGGGAAGTGGCCAGGTTTTTGTATAACAAAATGTGACAATAATTAGAAAATAGTTGGAGTGGGTTGATGAACTATGATCCATTGAGTCATGGATTTCAGAGCAGGTGTCTGACTGCAAGCCAATTGCAAGGTTTGTTCCTTTCTAGTAATGTGTCTAGGTATGTTGGATCGTCTGGGTCTCCCTTGGAAGCAGACATATTTTTTTTTAATGTTGCTTTCTGCTTTGTTGCTTCCATCCAAGACCTGTATTCTCATTTTTTTATGATTTTCACTAAATCCAAAATGCCTGGTTTTCTTTTCTATTGAAATTGAATCAAATCTGTAACCAGACTGATGAAAAGACTGTAATCTGGAGTTATTTGTGTTTAAGTAGGATCTTCTAAACTGAGGACAGAAACCTGAAAAAGAAAATTTAACTTCCATTTGTGATATCTGGTTATAGGAAAACACAAGGAAAAATGTTATGTATCCTATATAAAATTGAAGAGGAGTGGCTATGAAGCAACACTTGGGGAACACCCATAAATGTCTTTCCTAAAAAAGAACATGTTTCTCAGGACCTTTAAGGTGCACAAGAAGAGAATCTGAGTCACTTCTGGTGCAAGTGCCCATCAAACCTGCCAAAACCAGCCCATGAAAATGCTGCTTACTCTGTGGAATAGGGTTCTGAAGAAACTTCTGCCCATGGGCACTTCAAGCATTCTGTGTTGGTGTACCAGGGCTGGACGTGAACCAAGGTCCAAGCTCCAAAACACAGCAAATGCTAGATTACTAGACTAGGAAATGCAGAGAAGGTAGGACTAGCATTTAAAATCCTACAGAACTCTATCTCCAATTTCCATCCCATATATCCCGAAGCCTACAGCCCTTATATGTTTCTTGTGGTTTAACTCCCATAAGCAGATAAACACTACCCAGCTGCTCGTTCACTCCACTCCTAGCCACTCCTTCCCTGGTGGGATGGGAAAGAGAATAAGAAGACTAAAAGTGCAAAAACTTGTGGGATAAGATAATGACAGTTTAGTGGATAAAACAAAACATGCACACACCAGCAAAGCAAAACAAGGAATTAGTTTGCCACTTACCATGGGCAGGCAGGTGGTTAGTCATTTCCAGAAGAAGGGCTTCATCACACCTTACAGTTACTTAGGAAGACAAGCAACATTGCTTTGAACATCTCCCCTTCTTCCTTCTTCCCCCATCTTTTGATAGCATCTTTTTTTGCTATTGATAAGCACAACATCACATGGTATGGGATATCCCTTTGGTCAGTTGGGGTCAGCTGTCCTTCCTGTGTTTTGTGCACCCCAGGTCGCTCGCTGACAGGGCAGCATGAGAAGCAGAGAAGGTCTTGGCTCTGTGTAAGCGCTGTTCTGCAATAGCTAAAACATCCCTGTATTATCAACACTGCTGTGGTCACAAACCCAAACAATGGCACTGTACGAGCTTCTATGAAGCCAATTAGCTCTATCCCAGCCTAAAGCCAATACAATACTGATGGGTCCTTGGATGATGCAATTTATCCCTTCCACAGCAACCCCTGTACCTCATTTAGAATGTGCAAGTCGCCTCACCCAGAGCTGAAAATTAGTTTTAGACACTGCACAACTTTTGCACAAGGTCCTGAGATGCTGCTCCGCCCACTGCTGCAGAAGGGTCCTTACACCTGAGAGACACTGCAAGTCATTAGAACAGCTTATATATCTCATTATACATTGATCTGCTCTGCAGCAACTCAATGTGTAGTCTTTATACATTCATAGGATTTCTCTTCAGTTACAGTCTGAGTTTTATACAATTACATGTTGAAAAGGAAATGTTACTAAAACCCAAGGTTTCGTCTAATTTCATATCCAAACCAGACCACATGACAAGCTGTGTCTGATTTCTGCACAGAAACATGAAATGTTTCTTTCCAGCAAGGCATGAGACCAGGCGTGATTCACATGGCTTATACTTTTGTTTTGAACTTTTGAAGAACTCTGCTCTGTATCTCATTACCAGTCTCCAGAGACACCCCGTCTCTAGCCCTTAAATGGGGATTTTGTCAGGAAGCGTCTCATATACCATAAAGGAAGGTTTCGGTTTTGGCAAATCAGATATCTCAAGAAAAGTGGATAAATGGTGTCGGAGATGAGCTTTCATAAACAATTTATGTGTGTGCATTTCTCTCAGAGAAACGAGGAGGAAATAATTTGAAACAACACAAGGGTACATCTCTAGCTATGTTTTGCAAGATTAGAAAGATACAAGCATTAACCCATGTTAGACTAGACCGCAGCATAGGGTATATTTATTGCCTGGCTCTCGCCATAGGACTGTATGTTTTCTGTTTTGCTAAGCTAATCATCTGCTACTATGGTCTTCATCTTCTTGCGGCCAGGTCTCCAAGTTTTTTTTATCTTGGAAACAGAGTATTTTATGTTTGACTTAACACTGCTTGAAGTCATGAATACAAGCGTCCTGAAATCTCACTCTTCTGGAAAATCTGACTGTGCATTTCGCAATGGGAGCTGCATATGTAATTTTTCTGTAGGAAAGTAATATCAAACACATACTGTGCTACAGTCTATCAGACTTATGTCTTACAAAACAGAAACAAATATTAAAAAAAAAAACAAACAACGCACATGCATCCGGCAGCCCTAAATATTTTCAGGTGTACAGATATAAATTGAATACTGTATTTACTCAAGAAAAGGTCCACTGTTTTCCTCAGATTTTTTTGTTTCCAGACCAGAGGTTAAAACAGTATCTGAACCCATTTCAGTCACCAGCCAGCTGTCTGTGCGGAGTACAGCAAGGTTTTCGAATCATCTTTTACGTTCCTCTTCCATATCCCTCCTTTATCTCGATTCCCTTTTCCTTATTGTTCCACTGTACAAAGTCAGCAACAGCAGGATAGAGTTCTGTTTGCTCTCATGCTCAATTCACTGGACACCACCCAAAAGCCCCAGCTGCTGGTCACGCACAACATAGTATTCCTGGCTGGGTGAACTATGTTACCTTCAGCACAGCATCTGCAGTTCAGGGGTAGTTATTCTAAAGCAGTAGGCATGCAGACATAGCAATGTGAATGAAAGATTAGATAGATTTATTGTTAATCTAGTGTAAAAAAGACAACAAGTCCAGACTTCATGTTGTGCAAATTCTATACAAGGGAGTGAAACTGAGAACCATAGCCATTAGCCTAGAGATGTGTTCATTTGAACAAATAAGGTCATACTTGAGCTGGGATGGACTTCTAATATTCTAGGAATGCAATGCTTTCCAATTCACCACTATTTCTAGAGCGCATGTTCATGCACATCTCCCATACAGCAGATGCCTCTCCAATCCAGACATACAAGTTACATATATCTCTTTACCACTAAGCTTTGCAGCATGAATTTAAGCAATGATCAAAGCAGAACAGTGTCTTTTGAGGCAATTCTTTCAGATTCAGTGGGAAAAAGAATTTTCAAGATTTCACATTTCTTTATTTCAGGAGTACCAGTATTTCATGGTCATGTTTTCTCTTGCTCTTTCTTCCTCGGGGAAATTACCTTTCAATTTATTTATTATACCATAGTGTGGCCCCAGCAATTTTGGACCTAAACTTATGCTCCTCTTATCTCCTGTTGTCTGTCAACTCTTTGAAAGCTTCCCTGACCTTCATTTTAAACATTGCTTCTTGTATCAGCAACAGTGCATATATTCAAATGTAATGATTTCAAACATTCCTGATTGAACAGGACAAAGTCATATCTTATCCAAAATGCTTTCTGATTTATCGTTACTGTTTGAAGACTACATTTATCAGCCTGATTGGGTTAGCAGAGCAGCTAATAAAGCAATGTGCTTACTCTTTGACAGCCTCAGGTAAATATGTATGGGTGAGAACCAAGATTAAAAACATTCTATGTAACAGAGGCTGAAACTAGTTCAAAGCAAACATTTAGGAAAAAAGAATTACAATTATGATAAGGTGCAGCAGGTAGCCTAGCAATTATTTAATAGTTTCTTCCACAGATGATGCACAGTAATATTGCCTGTCCTGAAGTGATTAAAAAGCTGTATACCCTACATCCACCACTACAGTGGGTTTTTTTTTCCAATTCAATCACTGCTTAACAGTTTAAAATAATACTTTTCAAAAGCTTAGGAAAAGAGAGGAAGAAAAGAGAGAAAGAACTGTATAATCTCTAGCTGGTTTTTCAGGGTCTGTTGAAGATTACAGCTTTTGGACAAGATGCCAATAGTAGAAAGAAAGTTCAAAAGTGTAATGTGACAAACTATGGTGGTAGTATATAGGTTTTACATGTTACTCCAAACTCTGCCTACTGCTTCAGTGATTCTGCCTCTTTTGTGGAGACACAGATGAATTAGTAGCATGGAGTTATACATGAAGCATATAATTCATCTCCTCTACATGTAGGCCATTTGAATTTCAGAGGAAGCAGGAGGTACAAGGATGTGACTCATTAGACTTACATCTGACTACACTTCTACAGAATAAGTGCTACTTATGTGATCTTACACAAGAAATGGCCCAATCAGCTTTTCTAATATAGGGTTATGAGAAATTGGATATTGGGTGAGAATTTTAATGGGCACAGGATAGGATGAAAGGCTGCATACAAGGACTTACAATGTACATTATATGTAAAAGTGAACCATTTATATATAAGATTTTGTTTTTCAGCCAATGTTTGGAATCTGTTGCTGAAATTACCTTTTTTTTCCATATTTTTGATTGCATGTATTTCAAATGTCTGGGAATGATTGAATATTTCTTTCTACTCTTTCTTCCTTAATTCTGTCCTCCTCTTTACATATTATAGCAGTCCTGAATCATGACATTTGCAAAGGTGGCGTCATGCTTGGGAAATCTGCCTTACAAACATCAAAATAGCACATGTTCACAGTTGAATTAAATGTATTCTATACTTAGAAATGAACAATCCCTCTGAGACTTGGGTGGATATGGGAATTCTTTCAGCTTGATGGAAACCTAATGCCAGTAATCTTCTATATCCATCAGTATTTCTGTAATTTAGTCAATTGAGGGTAAAAGATTAAAATTACTTTAGATACACTGATCCTGCTGAGTAAAAAAGGGTGAAAGATCAAACTACTCTCAGAGAGCAGTCTGATCCTCACCTTTTACATCACTTCGTTATTAGGTCACTCTCACCGTTTAGGGATGCATCAGCTTCCCAAAGACAAAAGCTATGAGTGGTAAGAGCTAATGCCCTTCAGCAACAACTCTCCCCAAAAAGAATGAACTAAACTGCAGCAGTTTGGCTTTACCATCCAAGAGAAGTTTGAGATTCCTACCTTAACATCACAAATGCATTCATTGACCTTTATGGTCAGATCTGTTGAACTGGATGGAGCCAAATCTTGTATTGAGTTTATAGGTAGAATTGTGTGGTATTTTATTTTATTTTGTGGTAACTTGAATCTAAAAGCATGGAAGAGCTAAAAAGAACAGCAAACATCTGTATAAGTCTGAGATGCCTCTGTCACCTGGGATACTGTAGAGTAGATATGTTTCTGCATGTGAACTATTCTATTAAAACAGTATGTCACCATAAAGCATATACACAAAAAATGTTACTTGTCTATCTCAGGCATTTGAACCTGTGTTTTCTACCTGCCTGGTTAGTGATTTCCTGTACATAGCAACTGGTATGAGCAAGAGGACCTCAGAGGTACAGGAGCAGTTTATTCAAGAAAAGGCTCTGTGGGAAGAGCACAGATGCCTGTGTAGGTGAAGCCATTCTCTGCAGGCAGAAGGATTGGCCGCATCAAGTCCATTCTTCAGGCTGCTTCTAAGGATGAATCATCCACACCCTCTCATTTCTCCAGTAATGTTTGGTTTCTTGTTAGCTCGGGGACTGTACTTCCAAGTCCAGAGTTAATATTGCATCCTCAGCTTTGACTCTGAGCACATCTGCAGAGAAGTGTGAGCAGTCTTCATATCAGCAGAGTGCTCTGTCCAGGCTAAGGAGGGGAGAAAGATGCATTCACTGAGAGTTTGCTGCACTCATGTGGTGAGAGAGCTGATGGTATTTAAGATAACAGATATCTGTGCACAACTCTGCACTCTTCCAAGTAGACCTTCCATGTTGCTTGATAAGCTCTTTCCAGTCTTCATTGCCTAAGAGATTTTATGTATAGTCTTGAGATATTTTACAGAAACATCACAGAAAATAAAAACCTATCATGCAGACAGTGCTAACACTTCACTGTTTTTTCTCACCCTTCCAAAAAGTCCAGGAGTTGGGGAATAACTGAGTAGAACTTGTGAGACTTCTCATTCCTGCCAATTTCATGGCTAGTCTTCAAGTCTATTTCATTTTGACACCAGCAAAAGGAGCCTTTTCTCAGCGTCACAGGTGCATTTCTTGGTTTTAACCTTTTGGCTCTATTTACCTTATGACTATCGTGTATGTCCCCTACATACCCAGA
Source organism: Zapornia atra (assembly GCA_013400835.1). Classification (NCBI taxonomy): domain Eukaryota; kingdom Metazoa; phylum Chordata; class Aves; order Gruiformes; family Rallidae; genus Zapornia; species Zapornia atra. Next base: position 264,425 of record VZTU01003106.1, on the reverse strand, counting down.
AGTAGCTATCAAATGAACTTCGGAAATACTAGTGCTATATTAACTTCTGTTCAGATCAGCGTTACAGTGACTGCTAAGATGAGTGTCTTCTTGTTACCAACTTGGTTGCACTTGAACTAGTGCCTTAGAGAAGATTTACCATTTATCTGAGCTATCCTATGCTCCCTTTTACTTTTAACATACACAGTTTTGTCCACGGATTTGACTCATAATCTTTTTTTTTTATTATTTTCACAGGAAAAATACCTATTCTAGTGTTTAAAGTTCCCTTCTTTCTTGCTAGGTAAAAAATTCCTGACTTCCTTTCCCCTCCCTAATTCATTTTCCTCAACAATCTCGATCCTTTTTAGCTGTCTACTCATAGTATTCCCCAAGTTAACATTAATTTACATGGCTTATCCAAATGTACTTCATATTTTAAATAGATTAGGACTCCATTCCTTTGAAGTAGTCATAATATTTGACAAGAAGCTTTCTCTCCCTCCACCCCACCCCGCTCCCCAACTTAATGCAATCCCTGTGGAAGGACTGGATGCTCCAGTGCGTTCTAGGGGGAGAGAGGAAGACATCTGTGTATATACATAGGTACACTTATAGTTTTGCATATGTTTACATGCACATTTATATACACAGCCATTCTGAAAAACCAAACGTACCAGAGAGCAAAAGCAGTGCAGATCTCCTCCGGTACCACTGAGCCAACAGTCCTCAGCCCTGACCTGAAGAGGTCACCTCCGTAGATGCAAAACATTTGTATCTTATTAAGGAAGCAGATAAGCTACTTTTCTAGAACTGTAAAGTTTGTGCAGCATGAAAGGGCAACTAATTTGTGAGCAGGAAAAGAGTATAACCACATTTCTGTCAAGAGAGAGGGGCAGAAAGGAAAGAGGTACTGCATATTATTAAGATACTTAAGATCACATATGTCTTTTCAAAGGAGAGAAGGAGACATTAGCAGCAAACAGAGGAACATTGTCATCTGCAAACATAAATATTTCAGATTTCAGGTACACTGGGAATGTCATTAATGTAAAAACTGACAAGAAGAGGCCCTGGAGTCAGCAATGACCGTGGGAGGCACTTCAAGAGACAGAAGAAGGGGCTCTGACAACAAGCACTGTAATAATAATAAACTCCTTTGAAAGTCACGCAGGAGATAGGTAGAGAATCAGGACAAAGAAGCTGTATCACTGTGTTTCAGCTTGAGTTTGAAGGGGAGGAGGAGAGGGGAGGAAGAACCTGACTCCTCACAGTGTTAAGCGGTCCCATTGCTGGGGGTTAAGTAAGTTAGTGTCTGTGGCATGTCCTCCATCTTACAGCTGAGAAAAGGTGATCAATACATTTAAACACACCCTTTCCAGTGAGCTGGTGAGATGAAGAGAAGATATGAAGGGAGCAATTAGTTAGAAATAATTTAGACTTAGGGTGGAGACGGATGATATTACCTGCCAACAGGGTCAACAGATAGAGATTAAATAGGAGCTTCAGTAACATGATGTGTTATTACCCTGTCATCCAGAATATTGTCCTGGAAGGCTGGAGAGGCAACAGAATAAAGGAGGTGAAAGGGTCAGCAATTGCTGTAGAGATGATAGGCTAATTCTTTATTGAATAAACATCTAAGTAGGATGGTTAGGGTCTTTCTTCTTGATCCCATTTCATGTCTCAAACGCTTATTTTAATGAACTAAACAGACACTAAACTGCTTAACAAAATTACCAAAAATACCCCCTCAGAACTGAAAAATCACAACAGGTTGCATGACAAATTTTGATTCCTTGTGTGAATGAAAGCTATTAATATATGAACTTGGGATACGAATGCTCAGTACTGGAAGAACTTCCACATTATTCACCATCAGGGTTAACAAGGACTATCTATTTCATATCTATGTTATAGAATTACACAGAAATCCCTCTGTAGTTATTGGAGGCTTTAGACCTATAATTAAAATAATAAAATGAATGTAATAAGAAATATTTTTGACAGCTGTCATTTAGTTTTTCATTATTTATGATGAAATTGCATCACATACAAGTAAATGTGCTTTAGTATATTTTTAATGAAGTCTTAATGATTCTGAATCTCAGTACGACATGCTGCTATTATATCTTTTCTGAGAAATAAGAAGAGACATATCAAAACATTATGGATGCAAATTACCACATGGTAGGGAGTGAGGACCTCTTATATTATTATTGCCACTTCTTCAAGCAAGAAATTAATCCTTTTCCAGCAAGGTTTAAAAAAAAAAAAGAAAAGAAAAGCTTGTTGCTCTTTCAAATTGTTCCTGATCCAAAGCAGGAGCCCTAAAGAACTTCCCTCGTCTAAATTTCCAGACTGGAACGAATCGGTTGACCTTTGGCCTTTTATAACTAACTGCCCTAGAAGCTCTGAGTATTAAAGGAAATATATTTTAAAAGCATGTCTTCATTTGTTTTAATGTTTTGAAATTTACCATGCTAATCAGTAATTTAGAATAATCTTGAAATATTAACTGGCCATTTGTAATCTTTTTATCAACTACAAAGAACACGTAAATGGATCCCAGGTTTCCTCCCTGGGGGAGATAAGGGGTTTTTCAACTGATGCCTCCATAGCTGGAAAGCCTGGGATCACTCCACAACACGTGGAGACTTCCAGACATTATTGCATTTGCTGAATGAAGAATGTTTGTCTTTATTAATGTCCCCTCTGAACAGAAGTTACACAAATGTAAGCAACTTTGCATCGCTCAAACACCTGGAAAAATGCAAAGATGCAGGACAAAAATGCAAGCTAGACAGCAAAAGTACAGTGCTATATAGTCGACCTTGATTCTTGCTGGAGAGGTTTGTACAGATATCTGAAGGGCTGAAATGAAATCTAATGGCAACAGTCTGACATGATGGGTACCTGGCCCGTCTTCTGTGCACTGATTAATCTCAAATGTGCTTAACCCAAATAAAAACTTTAAAGGACCCTAGAGCAGAA
>VZTU01003106.1:237249-261420 GCA_013400835.1 Zapornia atra | reverse complement strand
TAGAGCAGAAGAATAACAGAAGCAGCACCTTCCTTTAGTTCGCCCATTTGTAAAGAAAAAGACACATATCTAATATATAAAAGAATAATCTGAGACTCAGGCAAGTCAATTTCAGTGAAGAGAACAGCTTTATTTCTCTAAACAATCCATCAAGCAGAGAAGCAAAAGTAAGAGAAAGATTTACTTCTTCAATAAGTAGGAAGCAACATGATTTCATTCAGCATAGAAGGAGATTAACACAAGTCTTCAGTTCAAATATGATAAAAGCTACCAATAAAAACATGAAAAGTAAGGAGTATATGGTCTGATGCTGTTGTTCGGGCCAGAAGATGCTCTGATTTGTGTTAATTATCTACTCACAATGCTCTTTGACTGGCAATCTTTGCTACCCATTATGCTGGCTGGCACAAACAATATGAAGTCTGCATCTGCTACTGGAAAATGAGAAGCTAACATTACCTTGTTGATGTTGCTACAAGACACAAGATCTGCAAGTGGACACATGAATGTATTAATTAAAAACACTTATGCCACATGCATCTTAGTTGAATAATAGTAATACACTATTCACATTAGTGACAAAGTGGAAGAAATTTAGGAAAACCTGCAAAATGTACAAAACTAGCCACAGAGGTACTAACTCTTGAAAGGACAGATTAGAGGAGACAAACAAATAAAGCTGCTGCACAACTATTATCAACAGCCACGGCATCTGAAAGGTGCAACCATTGAAACAAAGGAAAAGGTTTTCTTTCTAGAATTGCAAAATACAGGTCGGTGTAATAAGGGAAGACCACCCACAAGCTGAGATCCTCTCTCTGCATGTATACAATGATGCCAAACTCTGCATAGGAAAAGGAAAGGACAGCCTAACTCACAAAACTCTTTTGCTTCTGTCTAAATATCAGTGGTGTAAGAGTTATCAGGAGGAAAAAATAACTGAGAATGTATTTTGCATTTTTATGTTATTACACTATTTCTCTGTTTGTTCTTCCCACGTACTGCACCAGTAACTCCTAAATCTATTGTTCAGTTTCAACCTCCTTGACAAGGAGTAATATTTTTAAAGGCATCACACATTGACACACAACCTTAAAATAAACATTCAGATAACAGAGATCCCTCAACAGTCTTGCTGCTTGGGGAAAAATTATAAAATGAGTCAGAAAACTGAATGCACAGAGGAGAAAGATATTACAGTGCTAAAAACATTGGAGAAGAGCTCGTAATTTGATCAAGGGGCTGCACCTTAATATATGCTGGAGAGCACAACCACAAGGGACAAATTCATTTAAAAACAAACAAGCAAGCAAGCAAACAAACCCCAACAAAACTACTCCAAGCTGAAGAGTCCAAGAAGTCTGTGGTCAGATCAGGGTAGTTGATGAAGGTCTAGTGAATCCCCTCCACACTCTGAAAAACTATACAGCTGACCTCCACCAGTATCTACCTTAGACTGAGTTGAATGCATCTTCAGGCTCCTTTGCCTTTATTGACTAGACCTTCATAGGCTATAACAGCAGTAGCCTTCAGTGGCATTAGACAAATATATTTAGGCAACTGAACTGAGCCCTAGAACCTATCTTAAACTTTATTTGTTCAACTGATAGTAGAACTGCTAGCATTTCTGTGCTCCCTAAACATTTTTCTTAGTGTTTTTTTCCACTGTTGTCATTCTACCATGATCCGATTACCACAACAAGAACATCAGTCACTGCCATCTTTGTGAGCTGCCATCTCTACACATATTTCACATGTTTCTTTTTATCTGCCACATTTTCTTACATGGTCATGTGCACACAATAGCCACAGACATCCTTGAGCACGAACCACAAAACAGATCACCATAGCTTTAGAATACATGTGAATAAGATTACATCGAACAAGGTGCTAATTAACTGAAGGTATTTTTAAGCAAAGTGTATGTGTTTATCTGCATAATCATTGTGAGGTAATAAATGGCATTTAATGTATCTAGGATTTTGTTGCTTATCATACATTATTGCTTTGCTGATTCTTTGATGGTTTTAATGTAGTTGTATGCATCTATTCAAATCAGTATTTTTATGAAAATATAGCTGCAGTTTTCTGCATGAACGTTTATAGATTTTTAGAGAAACTATTTTTTTCAACATGATTTTTTTCCTAGTACTTTCATACACATAGTGAGAACAAAATTTAAACACCAAGGTGTGACAGGATGGAAATACTTGAAAGAAAAAATTCTTATGATCTAAACCTTCATAAGCCACTCACTACAAGAAAGACATTGAGGTCCTGGAGTGTGTCCAGAGAAGGGCAACCAGGCTGGTGAAGGGGCTGGAGAGCAAACCTTATGAGTAGAAGCTGAGGGAACTGGGAATGTTTACCCTAGAGAAGAGGAGGCTGAGAGAAGACCTTATCACTGCCTACAATTACCTGAAAGGAAGTTGTAGAGAGGTGGGTGTTGGTCTCTTCGCCCAAGTGACAGGTGATAGGGTGAAGGGGAATGGGTTTAAGCTGCACCAGGGCAGGTTCAGATTAGACATTAGGAAAAAGTTCTTCACCAAACGGGTTATCAGGAATTGGAACAGGCTGCCCAGGGAGGCGGTTGAGTCACCATCTCTAGATGTATTTAAAAGATGAGTAGATGAGGTTCTTAGGAATATGGTTTAGTAGAGGACAGGTATGGTTGGACTTGATGATCTCAAAGGTCTTTCCCAAACTAGTGATTTTGTGGTTCTGTGATTCTGTGACAATGAAGACTGTAGGAGCCCCCAAAGCACTTTCCTGTGCTCAAGTAAGAGAAGCTTCGGAAGCTTGAAAGTAAGGATCAATCTAGCAGGGCAAATAATCTAACAAAAAATGAGCTTCCTTGGTAACCAAGATGAACAAGGACATTCATGCCTGTTACTGATTTGATGCCTTGCAGGAAGCCTTGAAGTGTGAAAATACAGAGGATCTCTTCAGGACAAATAGTCCATATGAATAATCAACTACATTGATCAGCTTAACCCCTTTGTCTAAAGAAAGAGGAAGATAAACCTGGAGTTCAGCCATACTTTTTAAATCCCAAGGGTGATATTAGCTGGTATATGGACATCTCTGAGAATCTGCAGCAGGGGCAAAGCAGTAAAGCGTACCCAAAGTTGGCATTCAAAGATGCAGAGCCACAGACATGCAGAGATGAACAGTGGGAAAGATGGTGAGCCTTGGGATGGAGAGATGAATCCATGCCTGTGTACATACCATGATTTGAGCCTACTGCATGATGGGACAGGGCAATTAAATTAACCCAAAGATTGCATTAGGTAAAATTATATTGCCTGCCTAGAGTCCGGCAGGATTAATGCTTTTTCCCTGTCCACCCTCAAACCTTGCACAATTCACCTTCCCAAATCCTGTTTCTTCAGGCTTCATGCCAAGATGAGAGGAAGTATTACAGATAGGCAGACTGCAGGCTTTGAGTATTTATAAACAGGCAGAAAGGAGAGTCTGAAAGATCCTTCAGACTGTTCACATAACTATTAAACTCATGTGGAACGTAGTGTCACCCCCTGAATGCACTGAGAAAAGGAAGCATTCAATGAGGAAAATTTAATAAAAACAAACATATTCTGATAGGATTACAGCATCAAAAGTGCATATGTTCCACATGTTTTTATTTCTCTTTAAAATTAGAAAAAGTATCTTCGCTTGATGTATCCTGTAGGGCACTAAGCCAGAAAACACTATTATACTATTTCTTGCTTCATAAAGAATTTCATTTAAACTATGAACCTTGTGATAGGTAATTATATGCAGGAAGCAGAGCACATATGAATTTTATATTTATGGTCTACACTGAGGTCACAATTTAAATTCTAAAAACTGCCTTCAGAAATACCAGTTAGTGTGTCGTTTTTATTTTAATTGCATTTCCTCCCCTCTGGTACAGCATGATCAACTGAAAATCAGAACACATGTTTTATGTAACATATTTAGAATCTAGCAATAAACTATTACCATCCATATAAACATTAAACCCATTTGGACTGCTGCTAACAGAGAAGGGGGGAGGTCGTGGGAGGTGCTTGTGGATCCTTTTGCCCAGAAGAAGAAAACAGCATTAAAAAATTTTCACATGTTCCTCATAACAACTGCTGCTAATGAACTGTTGTCCCTCTTGCCACACTGCAATTACTATATCCTTTTATTTCCAAACACAGATATCTATTTTTAAAAGATTGGCAATTTTTTTTCTTTTTTTCCTTTTTTTTTTTCATTCTCGTTCTACTGAAGTAGAATATGTCAGTTCCCTTTGTAGCAGTAAGTAATGGCGTCAGGACCAGTTGGTGCCCTGACAGGATCTAGTTTCACATCCTGTCCATCCAGGAATATAGCACAGTGGGACTGCTGCTACCAGAGACTAGAACCGCATGGTTTTTCCCTAAGGGTTTGCTTTTTACAATCTGATATAGAATGTGCTCTCAAGTCTAGAAGATTAATCTGGACCCTTGTTTGGGTACACTGCACATAATGCTCAAAGCACCCTTTTCCCACTGACTTTTGCATGAGGGCTGTGACTGGTCTCCAAATGGGTCATTACTCTTACCCAAGACAGTTGTGTGGTTACAATATTGTCATGGCCAGGAGATATGTTCTGTCCACCACCATGATGAGTCCTGCCTAGAACCACACAACCTTCTATGTCGAGGTTTTAACTGCCTGTTCTACAAAAACTGGGTAGGCAGGCTGGTGCATTCACCTAGGCTCTTTCTGGAGTCAAGGAGAAACACAAAGTACACTAAAGGGAGCGTCAATGCATTGTAAAAAACCTGACCACTCCCCAGGCAAGTGTGATAAATGACTGTAAAGAGGGCTGCCTGTTCACATGACTGAATGCACAGGAGACCCTAAGAGTCAGAAGACTGAAGTCAAGTGAATCCCAAGTTGAATAAATAAATACCTTTCAGACTATCTTCATTCATATAACCAAAGTATGTTAACTCTGGTTTGGAAGAAGAGGTTCCAAAGACGAGCAGTTTAGCTTCTGTGATCCATTTAGACCTTGGTCTCTTCACTAGGAATGATGACAGGACTAGACATTGGAATGACATTTTTATGTGACAACTTTTTCACTTAAAATGCAGTGAGCTATCACTTTCTTGTGTCAGATTAGGTAGGTAATCAAACAGTGTATGTACGGTCAGACAGTTTCAAATTATTTTAATATTTCACAAGAAAAAAAAATCTTTTTTTTTTCTATTTTTTATCACCTATTCTAAAGGAAATGTCTGAATGTTCAAAACTCAGTCACCGTGATTTGAACAGGATATATACCTTTGACCTTGAATTTTAAAATACACTATATAACACATCTCCCTGCCATCTAGATCCTATCATACCTTCCTCATTTGTCACAGAAAATTTTTTGATTGACTTAACATAGATACTTTCATATGCTGGAGCTGAAAGAGCCAGTTCCTCAACTGGTACAAGTCAGACTAGTTCCATTAACACAAATTGAAGTTGACTGATTTATACCAGCTGACAAAAGAGTCCAGTATCTAATAAAAATCAGAAAGGCCCTTACATTTTATCTGACACTTACAGAGGTTTTAATCAAATTCTACATTTGCTTGTTTGATTTTTGGCATTAGAGAAATTTTTTTCCTAGCATTTATTGTGCCTCAGGATTTAAAAAAAATGTGGCAAAGTGTTACAATTACTGAGTAAGATATCTATGTGACAATTAAAAACAAAAAAGAGCTGTGACCAATAGCCAAATCAAACTGTCAGTTGACATACATCTGAAAGCAGTGACATCTTATTATATAGAAGGTTCACATATTCACTCCCGCCTCAGTAAAAGTCTGTTCATGACATGAAGATAACTATACATGGGAATAGAAATATTTACGCAGATGAAAAAGAATGCTAGCTGGTTTTAAAAATTAATAAACATTTTAGAGATATTGTTAGCTGAATTTCCTGATGCTATCATAGGAAACACTGAAAAATAGGATCCTGATTCCTATTTTTCTAGGAATCACTAAACCTATTAGTGATCTCCATAGACTTCTATCTATGGTAACATTATGATGAAAGTTGGAGATACAATTTTGAATACAAAGGCATTACTGCTGGCTAAGGAAGTCCCAGAGCCATAAATCACTAGGGAAGGATCACAGGATGTTTTGGAAAACTATAATATTTCAGTTTTTGTTCTTGGATTCATCCCTAGTCATTTGTTATAGGCTATATGTTGATAAGGATACTGGACTAGGTGGACCTTGATCTGATCCCGTTATGATTGTGCTTTTCTGTTCAACTCCAGGTAACCGAACAATATGTGACCTTGTAGGCTGTAAGCGAATTCAAACCTCAAAAGTACTATTGAAATAGGATTGTAAATGGATTGAAAATTTTTACTTGAAGTAATTTCTATGAAGTTCAGTGTTTCATTTTAAATTCTGTGTTTTTTTCAAAGCACTTTTTAAATAAATCAACGACAAGAAAATAAGAAAGCAAGCAAGAAAATTACATTTGGCAACACTAAAAAAAGTTAGGGTTTTTTAAAAAATTTTCCAATGGGATAGAAAACCAGCAACTCTGTACATTGAATATTTTAGAATATATTTCAAATTCAAAAGAACAAACCATTTTCAAGAGTGAAAGACGCACTTACAGATCAGTTGAAGCAGAATCAAAAATATCCCTTTTCCCACATGATCCTGGCATTTGCACCGCATCTGGAGGTATTGGCACTTCCAATCTGTAGAGCAACTGGATCTTTGAGAGTCCTGAGAGTCTCGTAATTCTTCTTAGACAATAGGAAAACATTGGGGTTTTTGCCCTTGCTCTCTAACAACACAATATTAGGAATATACCAAAATATGATGTCTGAGCTCCAGAAACTGCTCTCAGTAATTTGTACAAATGGACAAATGCAAACAATAGAAAAGAGCTAATCCCATGAGGCAGGGTGAAGACTATTTAAAGGAGCAGTATCTAATTCATATAAACTACAATTACTTTCTAGCCAAACTGTAAATAACTTTTCGTTGTAATATGTCATGAGGCACAAGAACATATGCTGTGCTGAATTCCAAACATATGACCTCTGCTGCATTCCTTTCATCTACTCATTATATAATTCTGTCAGCAAGAACAATCAAGTTTGATGTGTGTAAGTGTTCACAGGATTGAGTTTAGATACTCTGAAAGCTCATTCCCTTAATACTGGTACCATTATTTTAAATGGGAAAGTAGTTAATCTCATAGAATAGTAAATATGAGGATTTTTTTTTTTGCAGTAATAGCTAAATTATTTAATTTCGAACCATAATTTTATCCAGGAAAAAAAGGAAAATCAGCAATATTGAAGTTCCTTAGTTAATTTCCATAGTAATTCAGGATATGGTTTTGTTGGCTGAGCCAGCAATAGACTGTCAATTCCTGTAGTTATACAGCAGTTAACAGAAGTTGGTCAACACACATCTGAAAAAGAGCTGGTTTTTAACATCAAATCTTTCTACAGCTACCTTCTTACAGTTCAGTAACAAACATAGCTCACAGAAGTAATCTTAAGGAATTCAAGTAGAGCATGAAAAGACAACATTTAAAGATAATTCAAATTCCACAGAAAACAGAGGATGATGGTACAGAAGTTGATGTGTTTTAGATGAATAATTACGGCCCTGCTGTATTTTCTGACATTTTGGGAGAGTGAGAAAACACCTGAGCAACTAACTCAGCTAAAGCATTTCTAATGGTGAAGGTTCACCTGACCAAATAAAAAAAATATGGATGTCTGCATCTCGGTTAGTTACTCCAGGCTCCTGTTACAATCAACAGAAGGAAGCAGACACTTTTCCAAACAGTGTCTGAAACAGGTCAGATGAACAGCGACCTCAGAGTGCATATTCCTCTCTATGTCTCGTTGTAGCATAAGAAAGCACAACTCTGAGCGTTTCCTTGTTCTTACAGTGTTCCCTAGAGCTGAATTTTTATTCATATTTTGATCTGTTTATCTGAACAAACTGCAAAAGTAAGCTGGCTTTCCTTTTTAGACATTCTTTCAAAATCTTTAATGACTATTACAAAATGTGTTTTCCTTTAACATCTGAAGGTCTTTATCTTTTCAAACAAACCATGCTGTAGAATTTCTTGCCTTCAACTTCTCTTGATCCTTCCGAATAGTAATAATTTTGTCTGATGAACAGGAGAGCTAATGAACCATAACTTTGAAATAGTTTGTAATAATTCAGCTGAATTTATCTGATATAGCCTGTGTCTTAGGAGGGCAAGAACTAAAAACGAAGACCCTGATATATGTGTAATATATACACCTGTTTATCTCCCTACAACAAATACATTTGCACTGCTGAAAAAAAGAACACAGTCATGCCCCAGATGCCAATGTTCCGGCCTCCAACATTTTCTGATGCCTTCTATTCACCGAATTGCACCTACTGTTAAATTCTTGTTTAGCAGGTTTTTCACTATGGGATGTAGTGGTATTTCACTCTTGAGAAGTGCATATGGGAACAGTTAGCGGCAATTAGGATTTGAGGTAGTCCTTTAAATAATTGACTATTGATAAAACTAAAGAGAAAGACAAAAACCAAATAAAGAAGTACTCTAAGATACATATATAGATGAATCAGGCCCAAAGCCAGATTTATATTTTCTGTCTTATACAAATTACAGTTGATCCAACACAAAGAGTAACTGTTGCTGGGCAGGAGCAGGAACTCAGCCATAGTCCATAGACTCAGGAATCACCTAGACTATTGAAAGATCATCTGCTCTGGTGTAATTTGTTCTCATTTCTCATAGAAAAGTTTTGAAAAGTTTTGGAAAGTAAACAGTAAATTTCTTAATATCTTGGATTTCTAATGGGAATTTTATCCCCCCCAACACTTGGTTTTATGAATAGCTGCTTTTATGTTTTTAGCTACATATTTATAATTGATACAAACGAGTATGGTAAGATGATCAGAATACTTCATGGATCAATTAACAGCATCAGATGTTAAAGAAAAAATTCACTTTGTTACAGCAGAAAGTAAAAGACTAATTACTGAGATCCAAATTATTCTGAAATATCAACCAAAAAAAAAAAAAAAGATGGTAAATGTACTTATGTTTATATGACCCACATTAACTTAGAAGGATCTAAGTACTGGCAATTTGTTTGCCACGGGTTAGAAACATCACCAGCATGCCCTAACCCCAAGCTGATAATTATTCAGGAAATTTGCTGTAGAATAAAAGAAATTTTAAAATTTACAGTTGGTACACAAGAAAGGAGAAAAAGGTCTCCAATTCTCATAAAAATTCAACACAAAAAAGAAGGAGCAGGTTCATTTTTTTAGATTGGGAGCAGCCCATTTGACACCAGAGAGTTATTAGTGCTTAATAAGCCTAGAATCAACTACTCATAGAAATTTTAATTTCCCAGGTTTCCTGTAGAAACCTCATCTTTGACTTTCTCCCTTGGAAAGCTGCATAACCTCTTCAGACAATTAGAAAAATGAAGGAAAAGGTGCTCCTACAGAACTGGAAGTCCTTTGGTGGATCTGGGCAGGCTAGGACTCCCAGCTATGCTCCTGAGCAGCACGGGCTGCCATCTCTGCAGAGAGGAGCTACCTCGTGCAGTGTGTCTTCTTTCTTACACCAGGGTTCACTCCACGGCATAACAGCAGGCACAGGTCAGACCAATTTTTCCCATGTACGGGACATCTGGAGTCATTTTGGGCAGAAGCAGGAACGTCTCTTTGCTTTCAGGCCCCTCCACTATGCTCTTGAAATGGGATCCCCAAAAGTAAACTCTTTACACAGCAGGCACATTTGCTGTAGTAGTAGGTGGAGAGAAAGAAAAGGAGAACGGAAGTTATGTTTTTAGTCACATAGTTGCAGAAATTTAGTGAATTCCAGGTAGTAATAAATATTGCAAGGTCATTAACTAAAATCAATTTGCAGATGTCTTCTAAAATGCCCAGAAGCTTCAAAATAATTAATAAATTTAAATACATTTAATAATTTTGTCTGAAATTCATAACACTTTTTTTTTAAACCAATTATTGCCATTGTTTGTTTTCTGGCGGTCTTTGTAAAGATTTAGACACATCATATATAACACAAGTGTCATAAATTGAGCACCATCTTTTCTTTCACCCAAACCTATCTCATCTACACCCTCCAAGGCTCTCTCTTTTCTTTTCTTTTTTTTTTTTTGTGTGTGTGTTTCCAATGCAGAGCTCATCCAGAATTTACGAACACTGAACATCTCAGGAGAATGCCAGATCTTATCCAATGTCCTGACTAAAAAGCTTCAGTGAAGTCTGGATAAACAAACAATGTTTTAGTTGCCTTACTAAACTCTATTTTCGAAGTTCACCCATCACTAATCATAGCCTGATAGCTTGTCAGAGATCATTGTGAAGATTTCCCCTCTGTAAATAAAAGCTGTATGAACACAACTAGTTATAATACTTTGGATCTAAATGGATGTATTTTTGGCAAGAGGGTTCTGTCAACATTTATCAGGGAGATGGGCGTATATTTTATGTTGTTTTGGTTCCACAGCTAATTTGGACAGCAAAATGAGATTTACTTGTAATGAGTACAAAGCCACCTGCTTTGTCTCTTTGGAGGAATTTAAAATATTTAGCATATGAGGTATAAGTATATCAGAAGAGTTCTCATAAATATCAGCAGGAAAACTGTCTAGGCATAGAGATCTCCTGAGTAAAGAATCAGTATTTAATAGCTCCCTTAATCTCACTTAATGTTAATGGACAATTGGAGGAAACTACTCATCTGGAAATTACTTTAGCAAATTAAACATGGCCAAACATCTTTGCTTAAGTGAATCTGAAAGCAAGTCATCCATCTTATACCAGATTTTAGAGAAGTATCTGAAGTCTGAAATCTGTGTGTCAGTTTAGTAAATGAAAGTCACTTATGAGCACACATCAACATATTGCACACTCAATGCTCAGCCAGAGCTCAGTAACTAGTCTTCTAGCCAAAAACTCTACTTATAGGTACTGCACCTCAAAAATGTATGAGAAACAAAAGCTTTTCAACATTGTGCTAAGGCCATGCATGTTGTTTGATGTTTTTAAGATTATTTTCTCTTTATTATTCTTGCTCAAGATCACTGCTGATGTTTTGTACAGTGCTACCATTCCAAGTGCTAATTACTATGTGTATTGTGCCATGTCCACTTCCACAGTGACATCAATGAATTTCACAAATATTTTCAATCTTCATTTAATTATAAAATATATAATTAAAAAAATTGTATCTATATATCTGTAAACACATTCCTTTAATGCTCAGTGTATCTTGTGTTCTGGTAGGGTAAGTAAATAATAGTTAGCACCACTTTACTAATTAAGAAGCTGAGGTACAACACGCTCACCTGCTTTGCATAAGGTTCCTATAAGCATCACCCTGAATCCATAATCTATCTCTAAAAACTGTATCACTTTGCACTTTCAACCACAGTGCATGACTGAGGGGGCATGCAAGGATCAAGTAGCAGGTTTGAAAAGTTATGAAGCTTTTGTCTTCGGGTGTAGGACATGACTGTGAGAGAACAGGATACTAGGAAAGCCAAAAATAAGTGCTTTCAAACATTATGTAGGTACCTAGAGGATATGTTCACTGGTGGCTATCAATCAGTCATGGAGATGGTATGATCTCTGTTTCAGGAAGTCTCTAATCTACTAATTGCCAGAAAAACTACATCAGGAGATATTACTGTACATATGGTCTGCTTGAAACTTTTCGATAAGCATCTGGCAACTGATTTTGGAAAAAAAATACTGTCCAGAAAAGGTATCCTCATGTAAACTTCCATTAAAGAACCAACCAGGTCAGTGGAAATGTTACAGGAAGTTTGAACGAGTTCATACTTGTCTTTTCTTCCTGCACACATTCTTTGTCTTTTTAAGGCTCAAGTTTTTAATTTCAATTAAGTCCAAAATTTGGATAAATAAAAGCTCTGTATATGAATTTGCTGCATTTCATGAGCTAAATGAGTTGTTTATATAGCCCTTTGTTTCATCACTTCTTTTAGCACATGAACTTGGCATGTGAAGTTTTGATCACTGACTTAAACTCACCTCTCAAAGGTCAGTTTCAACATTTTTGAGAACATTTTTGATAGGAGACCCTATTCACACCTACAAGATTTCCATTGCTTTTAGGTAAATTGCACTCAGCATGAATTTTGACTGGAGTGTTTATTTACTTTTAAGTGGATAATAAAATTGTTAAGCACCCACTAACAACTCCATTCAGGTATCTGAAGATAAATCAGTTCTTCATGTAGTTCTGTTTAAAGCAGTGGGTATTAATTTGATCTATTTAATTCCTGTTTGAGATGAAGGATTTGGAACCATATTACATATTGGTTTCCAAGGACTCTCCTCCTGTATTTTATCACTGTAACTTATAGAAAAGAATATGCATATGTTGATTACATGATGGTGAAAAAGGTGTACTTAAGCTATGCATAGTACATCACAAGAGGCTGCAGGATTCAAGGAGTTATACAAATGGTTAGAAAGATTTATTATTATTATTTTAATTATTTTTAATTCTTTTTTAAAATTATTTTATTTCTGATTGATAGTTCAGAATAAGATCCAAGTGATGACACAGGTGCAGTCTTCATAATCTCTCTAAAAGAATAAAAGAATTATTGGTATCCTGGAAGTACATGATGATCAGTTACCAGAGTAGGGTGTTAAAAGGCCAAGTTCAGCTCTCACTTAAGTACAATTCCACTGTAAACAGAATTAATATATATTATAAAATTATCTCATTCAGGTTATTGACTCCCAGCTTTGCAGGGAATCAATGCAAAAGGAAATGCTTCTCTTGCAAATGTTTGTCTGACAAAATGAAAAAAAAAATCCACTCAATTTACACAATTACATTCTAGCAGCATCATTGTGTACATATAAACTCCAAACACATTTAAAAAAACCCTGTCATAAATAGGGTTATATACAGTATTTTGTGGGTTTAGCCAATGATTCTAATATAGAAGTTCATGTGTTTCTAGGTTTCATTATTGACATCCTATAACAAAAACTCTACAAAATAAAGCTGAGAATGTAAACACTGAATTAAGCTTGAGCTTCTCATTTTTCCAAAATTCATCAGATAAATTTAAAATCAGATTAGCATCATATCTTTGGACATTTGGTGCATGTTTTTTGCAGTTCTTCCGTATTTATCAGCTTTTCATTGGAGAAGTCTCTGGTGTACTTTTAATCTCTTTTCAGTTCATATTTTTTCAATTTTCAGTTGATATGAACGACAGATATTCAAACACAGTTTGCAGTTGAATTTAAAGAAGCTGTTTCTCTTACTCAGAGTAAACTCATGTAAACATACGCCATTGTTCTTCAAATTAGGAACAGAACTTCTTAAGTAGAAAAAAAATAAAAGAATGAAATCTAGAGTATGCCTTGAAGAGAAAGGCAAACAAGTTAGAACAATTGTTCTGATTCATGAAAAAACATCTCACATCAAGTTTTAGTTTTCACTTACCACTGAGTAAACTTATCCTTTCCTATATATCCTTTGCTATGAAATGAAGAATATCTGACATGCAGGACAAAGAAATGTATACATCACACTGAGTATCTTGTGATGTAATCAGAAAAATCTTACTTAATATAGAATTAGGACATGGCTGAGTAAATCATAATATAATCATATCCAAATATACCATACTCTTCCTTTTTGGTGGTAAATAATTCAATGTGGGAATTGAAACTGCTAGAACCAGGCAAGAACTGCAGAGGAACTTCCATCTGGCTTCACCCCCACAAGACCACAATTTTTCACATCAGGGTAATGTCAACAAAAATAACTGATTTACTCTGTAAACCTTAAGAAAACTTTTTGGTGAATCAAGTCCAAACATCTTTTTGCATGGTAAGAAGATTCATGATAGGTCTTGTTCTCTCAATAATTACTGGCAAAGTTAGAAGTAGATTCTCATAATTCTCATATCCCAGAACCTTGCATCCCTAGAACTCTAGGTGGGAACTGGGGGAGTAAATCCCCCCCCACTGTAAGAGCAGAGCAAGTCCGAGACCGCCTCACAAGACTGAATGTCTACAAATCTATGGGGCCAGATGACATGCATCCCAGGGTCCTGAAGGAGCTGGCTGTTGTGGTTGCCGAGCCACTCTCCATCATATTTGAAAAGTCGTGGCTGTCAGGAGAGGTCCCTGGGGACTGGAAAAAAGGTCACGTCACTCCCATTTATAAGAAAGGGAGCAAGGAAGACCCAGGGAATTACAGGCCGGTGAGTCTCACCTCTGTGCCTGGGAAGATCAAGGAACAGATCCTCCTGGATGACATGTTGGAGCACATGAGGGAAGAGCATGTGATCCGGGACAGCCAGCCCGGCTTCACCAAGGGAAGGTCGTGCCTCACCAATCTGGTGACTTTCTATGATGGAGTGACAGCGTCGGTAGATAAAGGGAAGGCAACCGATGTCATCTACCTGGACTTGTGCAAGGCCTTTGACACAGTCCCCCACCACATCCTTATCTCTAAATTGGAGAGATGTGGATTTGATGGGTGGACCATCCAGTGGATAAGAAACTGGTTAACAGACCGAAGCCAAAGGGTGGTGGTCAATGGGTCTATGTCCAGGTGGAGGCTGGTGACAAGCGGTGTCCCCCAGGGGTCTGTCTTGGCACCGGTGCTCTTTAACATCTTTATCAATGACATCAGTGTTGGAATTGAGTGCACCCTCAGCAAGTTTGTGGATGACACCAAGCTGAGTGGTGTGGTTGACACCCTAGAAGGAAAGGAAGCTATCCAGAGGGATCTTGACAGGCTGGAAAGATGGGCCTGGGGGAACCTAATGAGGTTCAACACTGCCAAGTGTAAGGTGTTGCACTTGGGTCGGAAGAATCCCAGACATAGATACAGACTGGGAGAAGAGCTTCTTGAGACTAGCCCTGCTGAGAAGGACTTGGGGATTGTGGTGGATGAGAAACTTAACATGGGCCAGCAGTGTGCTCTTGCAGCTCGCAAGACCAATGGTATCCTGGGCTCCATTAGAAGAGGGATGGCCAGCAGGGACAGGGAGGTGATTGTCCCTCTCTACTCTGCCCTCGTGAGGCCCCATCTGGAGTATTGTGTCCAGATCTGGGGTCCACAATACAAGAAAGATGTAGAACTGTTGGAGAGGGTTCAGAGGAGGGCCACGAAGATGATTAGAGGGCTGGAGCACCTCCCCTACAAAAAGAGGCTGAAGGAGATGGGCTTGTTCAGCCTGGAGAAGAGAAGGCTGCGGGGGGGAACCTCATTGCAGCCTTCCAGTACCTGAAGGGAGCTTATAAGCAGGAGTGGAATAAACTTTTTAAAAGAGTAGACAATGGCAGGACAAGGGGGAATGGATTAAAGCTAAAGGAAGGAAGGTTTAGATTAGATATTAGGGGGAAGGTTTTTACAGAGAGAGTGGTAAGGTGCTGGAACAGGCTACCCAGAGAGGTGGTGGATGCCCCGTCCCTGGAGGTGTTCAAGGCCAGGTTGGATGGGGCCCTGGGCAACCTTGTGTAGATCCAGGCCTGGAGGTTTGTGGCCCTGCCTGTTGCCGGGGGCTTGGAACTCTGTGATGGGTCCCTTCCAACCCATACCATTCTATGATTCTATGATTTTTCATAGACAAAATGTGTCCAACTTTAATAATAAATTAACTACATTAATTTACTCTGATTTCCTTCTCCACCTATTTTTTTTTCCTATACTGAAACATAGGAAAAAATTGGATTATATTTTTTAAAAATTTCCTGGACTCTGAAAGCTGTACTTCAGCTGTGTCCTCATCACTGTTTTATTACCAGAAAATACAGCTAAAAGTCATGGTTCAGTTGCTGCTTCCTCATTTTTCTGCAGGGGAAAGTTAATCAAGTTTCCTGGCAGAATTTTTTTCCCCCACTCTGCTCAGTTGTACCAAGCACTGTCATGGCAGCAAGCTCAGGTTTACCCACCTGCACAGCAATGGAAATACTGTCTAGACCTGACTCTGTTTCCTATTCTACACTGTGGTCTGAATTATATGTATGCTGTGCAGTGAGGAAAACATCTTCTGCCCATGAAATCTCTCCTGGATATCCGAAGGCCCCAGCCTTGTGTAGTACACCAAAGGAGGGAAACGTAATGTGTCAAGAGGTTTTGGCACAAATCCTGACTGAGTATGCCGACACATTTCTGTCTTCTCTGGGTTAGCAGACCATAGCGTGTCTGAGCAACATGACAACTGTTTTCCCTTGCTGGCTGAAAATCCTAACACAAGAGACATACCAAAAACCTCAAAGTCTTGTAGCAGGTTCCACCTCAACCATGTGCTGGAAGCAAAGTAGGAGTCCTCCACCAGGAAATGTTGCTACAGCTTCTGTTAGAGACCTGATTACAGGAGCAGACCCAAATCTTCCACGTATTATGCATGGACAAGTGGCATATAACTCATCTTCAGTTGTAGCTCGCATACAAATTTCAGGGAGCTCATGTCTGAGCCTTCACCCATCAACAAGAACCAATTACTCAGACAAAAGCTCTCTTCAGAAAAGTAGCTATCTGTTATGCCAAGATAATTGTTCCTTTGTGGAGATCAGAGAAGCAGGTAACTATGTAATAGGTCAAAAATAATATTGCTGTTCAGGCTAAAATAGTTTACGAACAGCTAAATACTGCAGAAAATTGTAATTCTAAATGCTGATGTGAACGGGCTTTTGGCAAATCCATGTGATATCTCTGCTCTACTGTCATGCTTGCTCTGACAGCTGCCATTACCTGACAGTCATTTCAGTAAACATGATTATTATTTTTTTCTCCTATGGGTAACAATAATGTTGTACATTTACTGTGTACACATTTCCTTTTCCATTTGTAACAATAAAAGCATATACACCTTGAAGAAATGCTAGCTATATTTACAGAGGGGGAAAGGGAAAAGAGGTGAAAATGCCAATATCTTGCTGACGAATAAAAAGATAAAAGGAAAAAAGTAGTTCTTAGAACAAAGTGTGCTTTTTACAAAAAGTACTGACAATTTATACAAAAAGCCGAAGAAACGGGTCACTCGCATACAGCTCTTCCTGGCAAGAAATACAACAGATGCTTGACAATTTTAGACAGTTAGGGTGGAATCCACTGCAACTAAATTTAGCACCTAAAATATGCCAAAATTGTTCTTTTTGGTACACAGTCCTGGTAACCAACTTCTCTAAAGCTGCAGCAGGAAGAAGTAGATTCCCCTGGTAGGCAGATGGCTATCCCATCAGCCTCAATTAGATGGACTGGATTTCATCCTCAGATTTTTCATCTTATTACCCCACCTTCCCTTCTCTTATCTTGAAAGCAATGTTGGCCATGTTTGGGGAATTATTTGGGAGTTATAAAGCCGAGGACTTGTGTCAGTATTTTAACAAAAAGTTAAAATCAAACAGTGGGAATAATTCCTTTCAGTCCCAATGTTCTGCTCATCTTGCATTTCAAAATAGGGAAATCAATATTTTTCTAAGAGATGCTTATTTATAACTCAAATTTTTGCAGTCTTTCATTGGAAAATGAGCAGGATGGATACAGGCCACATATACCACAGGAGGAACTAATTTCCAGAGAGAAAGCTGCACCCTGGCACGGTCTCGGGATCAGACCCAGCCACCTTTTCCCCTGAGTGTGCCAGGAGTCATTCACAGGAATAAGTCACCAACTGCATCCTCCTAAAAGATCAGGCCCTCAGGAATTGGACCTAATTTTTACTAAAAATGATACAATGGCTGAAGGACATGTGCTCTCACGCATAGTTCTGTGAGTTGTTTGGTTGGGGGATTTTAAGTTTTTTATTTTTTGTTTTGGTGTTGGGTTTTATTTTTTTCTGTTTAATTTTGTTTTTCATGCCTGGAAAGAGCAACTGCAAGTCACACTAATGCTTAGGGGAGGGACAATATCTGAAGCTACCCAAATGACAGGAACCATGTCCCAAAACACTGTGCCAAGCAGCACATGTTCTTGACTCCAGGAAATCCCATGTCAATGAATGTGAAATGTAAAAGATGTGCATAAGCTCTATTAGGAGTAGGATCCTCAGCTGATTAAAAGAAAAGAGTCGGTTCACTGAAGTCAGTGCAGCTGCAATAATTTATATTAGCTCAGAACCCAGCCCTAAGCTTCTTTAATGCATGTGGTTTTATTTCTTAATAATTTATTAAGCATGGTTTAAAAGACAAATCATTGATGGTGATTCCTGTCAGAGAGAAAGCTTTCATGCTAGCTGCATTGTGTCTGACAAGGCAACACATACGGTGGTCCGGCTTCTATTGTACACAAAGAACGGGATTCAATTGCTTAAACATTGGCATCTGTTGCCACTTGAGACATCTCAGGCGACCCCACCTGGTCTCCAGCTGCTTGTCTAGGAGGACACAGGTCTCTTGTAAGTCCCGTGACATACCTGTCAGCCTCATGCAGTTGTCTCAGGTATCCTGGGGCATATCATACAGCACTAGACATTTATGTTCAAACTACTGAATCCCTCCCAAGGTCTGCAAGGATAACCAAAATAATGTGTATTGTGCAGCTCCTCTTGATTTGTTGTCTGCTTCTTTTACTGGTTTAAGGAACCTTTGCTACCAGACTTGAATTTCGTAGCATTTTTAGTAAGATGATAAATTTATAAAGCAAAGGGGTTTTTTTCGCAATGCTTTACCTGTGCTAGGGGCTATGAAAAATATTAAATATGCAGCTCAGTAGGTCAAAAATAAAGCAAACAGGTAGCTCAGCTTTCTAACCCTGTGGCAGATTATCATCTGTAAAAGCAAAAGCTTGCTAAAATGACAGATTTTATTTACAAGTTTACTAGAAGTGGAATTAATTCCCCCAAACTTCGGAAAAAGGATTCAACACCAGACTGCAGATATCTAAGAACCAAATGTAGGCAGGTATCCAAATCTGAGACAGGTGTGAAAGCTCTCACTGTAGTGGATGGGGTCTATGGTTCCATTTACATGTAGCGTGAAGTACCATATTCTATCTCCTACCAAATGGTGCGGATCTTCTACAGACCCATGACACATCAGATGGACAATGTCTCATGCATTTCAAGCCATGACTTATGCTTAGGCAATCTTAACATGTTCAGTTAGTAGAGCATGGGTTCTCAAGAACTATGTGTTCATCCTGAATAGGACAGCTAAGGCTGGAATCGTTCACACGAACCCAGTAGTATTTTATGTGTGCTGTGGTGTCTCAGGCATCCACAAGGGCTGGGAGACATGACACAGGACTTTCAAATTAGTCAATAGTTGGAAGTCACTTCAGACACCTTTAGTCATCTTACAAATCATCAGACATCATGTTTAGTCTGCTGCATTAAACTACTGCATATGGGCTAATCACCCTGGGCTTGCCTTAAAATCAGTGAAGAAAAGCAAGCACTCTCAGGATTTAGGTTCATTAGGCACATTAGAGATGTGCACATTATAGCAAGGTAGATCATGCCACTATGATGCACATTTTCACCCAAGGACTGTAAGACAAGTCTGGGGTGACTAATGAATACATGTGAAGGCTGTATATGGTTAGATGAATGCCTATAATTTAACATTAAAAATAGCAAAGCAGGGTTAAGCAACTCTGGTTCAGTCTTGACTTACACAGTAATAAATAGGTTTGCTGATGACATTGAGACAGATTTGGACACATTTTTTAACAGGTAACTGTGACTATTAGAAGTACTTCTGCCAACATTTATAGAATTTTATATACTGTTTTAAAAACAGGATTTTCTTTATATTTTCAGTGCATTATTATTATTATGGAATGTACCTAATCACCTGAAACAAATACTTCTTATTTTGCAGTTTATATTGACAAATGAAAGCTTCATATTGTGGAGATCCACTCACCCTTAGCTCCAAACGTCACGGGGAAAGCCTTGGAAGATCTTCCCTAATCCACTCAGCTGCACTTGAGTTTTTGCTGGTATTTCATAGATTTTGTAAACCCAGATAGGGTAATATTCTGGCACCTCTGGCTGCCTGCTTTTCTTTTCTTGCTTCTATTTCTGAGTGTAAGGCTTTCATTGTTCACTGAACAGAGAAGGTTCTTGGAATCACTGAGGCAGTACCTCCTTGCCCACCTAATTACCTTTCTGAACAACTACAGTTGTCTGGATCATTAGTGTTTATTTGAATATTTTGATTATCTTCATGTGAAGCTTTTATGTGAGCCAAAACATCTGATGGAGTCATCTGTATCTCTCTTAGTGAAAGAAAATCAAGTTCAAGTTGTTGTCTTAATAACAAAGTCAGTACAGTTCTTAAAAAAAATATTCAAAGAATTCCTGTGGGTTTGCTTTGGAAGAGGTGCGGAATTTAAATATTAAAGACTCAACAGTATTAAAGGCTACAAAACAACAATATCATTGAATTGAATAGATTCTAGAGAGCATTTTGATATATAATTTATATATGTAAATTATTTAGCACTTATGCAAATTAGTCTATTATGAAGCACCCCTGTGCTGTGAATGGCACTTCAGCCCATGGACCCATCAACTGGTAATAAAATAAATATTGAGATAAAATTTGGGTTTAGTTTAAATTTATGTGTACTGATGGCATTAAAGCTGCAGAGGAAGTTGGAGAGCTCAGTGCTTCCTTTTGTATCGAAGATTTAAGAAAAAAGGTCATCTATACATCCATTGAAAAGGCTTTAATAATGTGGATGTTCTGAAGTAAATCTCGGTCAGAATTACAACTTATATATCATTGTGGGCTTCTATTGAACTATGAGAATTTTTTTGGTAGTCGGTGTTGTACAAAAAAAGCACTCATCTGCCCGGAGATCTAGGCATCTAAATGGGCCAAATAGAAAAGTAAATTCTAGTCACATTTCAACACAGGCTGTCACAATGCCAGGCATGATCAGAGAAAAAAAAAACAAAACAAAACAAAACAAACAAAAAAACCAACAACAAGAAGATGAGAACCACAGTTACTTCAAAACAGTAAGGAACAATATTAGTTTGCCTAATTAAAGACAGGAAGGAATGGCAGAATTTATCAACACTAAGGTGTCATTACCACCATAGATCTAGCGGAGTGCTCTCTTGGCTCACTGATTGAAAACAGCAGAACAGCACCAGTGGAACTTAAACTCCTTTCTGGATGCTACCTCCTACTGGTTGTGTGGATATTTTAAGGGACTGGGAACAATAGCCAACTCTGGGGGAGCAATGAATGTACATAAAACTTTTTGCAAGAAACTGCAGCAGTATACATGTTGGCAATCACCGATTTCTCACAAGAAGTTAAAAAAAAGGAAAGAAAAGAAAAATAGACATTTCCCTTGATATTGAGTTCATCTTTGATGAGATGAAGACAATATTATTGGTCTGAAATAAAATATAACTTTACTACATGGGGATGAAACAAAGGTCAAACATCATGTGTTAAGCAATTTCCTTATGCTGGTCCTAGTAGGTCACTACTAGGTAAGACTGAACACACAGAAAAAAAGCTCCTAACATGTAGGCAGTTTAGACAAAAAGCTTTCAAAAAGCATAAGAATGGAGCACCAGAGGGGATTTTGTGGGTCATCAAGTCTGCTCCCCAGCTATCTAATTAGGGTTTTCTGTCCTTTCTACTGGAATAACCTTTCAAAGCTATGTAAGAAGCTCACTTTGGTATCAGGACTTTCTTTTACTCAATGATATTCATTAGTCTAAAGAATTCTTCTCCCTCACTACAGTGTATTTCAATATACACATTCTTTCATTTGTATTATTTGGAGCAATCACATCCTCTTTATACCTCCTCTCCACTAAGCCCTACAAATCACAGTCTTTCTCTCCTAATCACACTCTTCATCCTCTGACCATTTTAACTGACCTTGTTCTATCTGAGTTTATTGCTTTTGAGCCCTGGGCAGTAGTTTGGCATTCTAAGTGAGATCTTGGAAACCTTTGTACCATAGCAGTAAAGCCCTTCTTCTGGTACTGGAAATTTTTTCACAGCTCTAACAGAAGATCTCAAATTTCTTGCATCCCAGCAACTTTCATAACATATTTTTTATTTTAAGTATGATCAATTAGATGATTTTCTTCTCTCATGCAAATGTCCCCATGACATAGGAAGTAAGTTGGACTTTTTCACTGGACTTCTATTGTTATTTCAGAATGATTCAAGACACCCAAAGATGCCCACAAAAAAAATTGTGACAGTAGCTCTGTACAACAATTATTTAATCTAATTCCCAAAGCTACTCACAGCACATATGGAACTGAGCTTGAAATCACTGCCATAGCAATAACAAATACAGTGCTATGACCCTTCTAGACATCTGCAAAATGGTTGTTGGAATTTTCAATGCACGAGCACCCAGAATCATTGGCAATGCAACATCAGATTCACAGCCCTCCCAGGAAATCAAAAAAATAGTGTGAAAATGGCAAGAATACCTCCTGGGAAGAGCTTTCAATGCCAGCTCCCTAGTTTTGCTGCCAGTCATGAATATAATCATGAAGAAACTGCACTAACATACCTATATTGCCAATATGTCTGGGAAAGAAATTTGATCCAACATATTCAGAGGTAAATTCAGCTCATACTAACTAATCACTGCTAGCTATGCAGCTGAAGCGACTTCTGTTTCAAGGCAGGGTAAAAAAGGGAGAACTTCAGAGAAATGTTGCTGAAGAAAACAAAAGAAATATTCCAAATCTTACAATCTTACTTTTACTCTTTTATGAAATGAATATCATAATTGTGCTTCCTTTCCTTTCAGTCAGTGTCTGCAGTGAAGGCAGGAAACTGAAGGGCTAAAGTGAAGTGTTGCTGCAGGTTTGATAAGCCAAAACTGGATCAGGGTGAGATGGAAATCCTCTGAAAATGACTGCACTTAGTCATCATTTACTTTCCCTTAGCTGATGCAAAGTTTTCAGGTAACAGATGAAGAAACATTCAAAAATTTGTGTCCTCCTCTCTAGGAAAACAATCTGTAAAGGCCCAGTTGTACAAGGTCAGAACACCCAAAGATTTGCATAGAAGGACAGTATCTCACCCTGTTTGATATTCAACATGTTTTTCATTAAAATTTAGTTGATACTGCAGGAAAGTGTAAGTAAAACCAAGATTTATACATGTTTAGAACTTGGCCAACCACTGTTACTGGGTTGAACTCTCATTCTATGATAGATCAACACCTCAGAATGGAAGAAATATTATGGTCTGAATTTCTCTTTTAATACAGACTGACTACTGTACAGAGCATTGATGTTTATTAGATTAACTCAAAAATATTTATTTCTCATAGCCTTAAAATTGTATTATTCGATGATAAATATGAAGAAAATTGTCTTCTGTTAAAAGCCTGCATTCCCAGCCATTGACTACTGAGTCCAGTGAGAATTTGGTTTACGTAAGAAGGGTGGGATTTAGCAGTACTAAGTGCTCAGGAAGAATATAGTTGGTGACTTCCAGATGCTGCAATATTCACGGTAATATTGACCTCAGAAAATCTCACCAAACTGTGAAGATTCAGACAAGAGAATATATAACTATTATATTACATGGCAAAACAAGATTTTATTGTCATCATTTTCCCTGTGTTATCTGCCCTCTCTTTAGACAGCCAGATACTGGTAGCAGCTTTAGGAGTCAGAGATTGTCTTTACAGCCAAATTTAATGCCCATCTGCAAGCTGTTTTTCCTCCTAGAACAATATTTAAAATAACACCCCATTTTATTAGGAGTTTATTGTTTTGGTATTAGGAAGAGAGGAGAAGGCAGGAAGAGGGAAAGTGATGTGTCTTTAAACTTGATATCTGGGCCAATACTTTTCCTGGCATATACCTAAAGCCAAGCTTAAATGTTTGCCTAAGATCCAGAAGCTATAGAAAAATAACACCAGTCAGGAAATGCACTTGAAGCCAACTGGAAATCTTTACAAACTTACTGTATACTTCAGCCTGTGTTAGTTCTTCTAGAATGATGGAACTAGATGAAAGACATGGAGGAATGAAAATAACCATGAGTAAGTACAACAACTTACCATTTATAATGCATGTGCTTATTTAAAATAACAGGCCAGAGTGAAATTATATTTTTCTTTTCTCTTCTCTTCTCTTCTCTTCTCTTCTCTTCTCTTCTCTTC
>VZTU01003106.1:207201-231729 GCA_013400835.1 Zapornia atra | reverse complement strand
GTGGTCTGTGGGGACAGGACAAGGGGCAATGGCTGCAAGTTGGAGCACAGGAAGTTCCGCACCAGCATGCGGAAGAACTTTTTCACAGTGAGGGTGACAGAGCCCTGGCACAGGCTGCCCAGGGGGGTGGTGGAGTCTCCTTCTCTGGAGATATTCAAGTCTCGTCTGGATGCCTATCTATGTAATATGAGATAGGGAGCCTGCTTTGGCAGGGGGGTTGGACCTGATGATCTCTTGAGGTCCCTTCCAACCCCTAAGATTCTGTGAAACCATGTCCCTCAGCACCACATCTAACCGACTATTAAATACCCCCAGGGATGGAGACTGCACCACTTCCCTGGGCAGCCCATTCTAATGCCTAACTACCTTTTCTGGGAAATTCTTCCTAATATCCAATCTAAACCTCCCCTTGATGCCATTGCCTCCTGTCCTATCACTTGTCACTAGGGAGAAAAGGTCAGGCCTCCCTCGTCCCCATCCCCATCCCCACAACCTCCTTTCAGGCAGTGGTAGAAAGTGATTTTTTCTCCCCTCAATCACCTTTTCTGCAGACTAAACAACCCCAATTCCCTCAGCCATTCGTTATAACATTTATTCTCCAATCCCCTCACCAATCTCATTGCCTTTCTCTGGACACGTTCTGGTATATCCAGGTCTTTTCTGTAGTGAGGGGCCCAAACACCCAGGACTCAAGTTGGGGCCTCACCAACTGAGTGCTGAGTAGAGGGGGACAATTACTTCCCATCGTTAGGTCCTTTTCCTCATGACAGTGTAGAGGGGGGAGATGGAGAAGGAGGCCTAGGAAATAGAACTATTGGTGAATACATTATCAGTGGCAGGTGGAGGGAGTTTCTGATGGTGGAGATCTGAAGATATTTTTTTCTGCCACCTATTTTATAGAGTCTACTTGATACACAAATTGAGATCAATACAGTACTAGGATTGGTTTCCTCATGTATCAGAGTTAAAAGGTCTATACATGATGCTTAATAATATAGTACAATAGATTACTTTCCAATTTCTTAGTCTGGTTGTGCTCCTCAGCCACATCAATCCCATATCACAGGTTCAGAAACGAACCATACAGTTCCTCTCACCTTCAAATCCTACTTTAGAAAACATGATCATTAAGGCCAAAGAACAGATGAGGCAGTTCATCGTAAATAAATTTAAAACCAGCCTGATTTTTTTCAGTCTGTGTCTTTTCAGCTGTGACAGCTGATGGTGCCCCTTATACTAACTGTGCCACTGCTTCTGTGCTACGGCTGTATTTTGCAGGCTGAAATGCTGAAGTGACAAACAGGTTTTGCTGTTTGCCATGTGCTTCTGCATTTGCTCATCCATCTGGATTTATATGCCTAGCAAGAGATTAGCTCAACGGGTCCTTGATCCTTTGCAAAGGCCTCTAGGCAGTTCCATCTCACACACGATAAATAATAAATAACATTAATGGAATGCCAAGAATGTCATTAATAATTTTCAGATATGTAATTCATATTTAGAAGCATTTCAGACATTGTAAAATGCACAGGCACCAATTACATGGAAATATTAGTCTGAGTGTGACAAAAAAGAAACCATGGCCCCTACGAATGTGTCACTATTGTTGCAGTTTTTTGGGGGTTATGTCTTTTTGGTTTTTTTAACCAGAAACTAATTAGAATTGACTGAAAACTTGACAATTGAACATTGATAAGAACTGAGATTATAACTCAAAAGCTCATGGCCATGAACAGGGCTACCGGGGTTGTTCAAGGCTAATGATATCGATACAAATAGTCCATGCAAATAAGGAGACTCTAGAGCTAATACATGAGTCATTACATGTGGTATGAATGTGAAATCAATTGACCAC
Organism: Zapornia atra; assembly: GCA_013400835.1. Taxonomy (NCBI): domain Eukaryota; kingdom Metazoa; phylum Chordata; class Aves; order Gruiformes; family Rallidae; genus Zapornia; species Zapornia atra. Next base: position 229,874 of record VZTU01003106.1, on the reverse strand, counting down.
AAATGGGGCCGTGGAAACATATATACTACACAACAATCTGTATAGAGGACAGTCGCTAATGAATGACCAGGGAGGGGAAAAAAATGCACGCAAAGAAGTCTGTTAATGTTGTTATATATCAAAGAAACATAAAATAACACTGGAAGTTGGATGTGTAAAGAGATGAACAACTGAGTTGTGCTTCTTAGTGGGTTGGGGGAAATTTAGTAATGACTTATCTCAGACTATGAGAAACTCCTCTTTCAGTTACTGAATTTGGAAAATAAGCTTTCTCAAATCAAACCCCGACTCTTCGTAGTCACCAAATTACCTCAGCTGATGCACAAACATTACTTTTGTTCTGTCATCTCATTTATATGATATGAAAAATAGGCCTGGCACTTAGTAAGTGAAAAACAAAACCAGTTTTATACACTCGTTCCTGAAAACTGCTGAATAATCCTAGTGATTTCAGACACTTAAAGCTAAGCCCACAGTTAAAGTATTTTTGTGATCATAGCCAGAATGCCAATATTTTCTCTTTTGAATCTTATGGCTGTGACAACTGTGTATAAGAGGTTAAAAACACAGGTGTCTGCTTTTCTCTTGCACAAACATTGTGGATGGAGATCCACAAGGTTGGTATGAGAAGCAGCTGAAGGAGGGAGTCTTATGCTGGCAAGACCATTTTGGCTAGAGAAAGCAGAATAAATAGGCAGTTTCTACACAGAATCTTGAAGGCCATGGTTCTTTGAAGCATCTTTTTGTTTCATTATTTGCAAAATTAATATTAAAGTTGACACCCCTAAATATGATAATGAGCTAAAAGCTGTATGTGCTAAACATACATGACTTTAGTACTTGACTCTCTGCCCAAATCATGTTAAATGTCACCCCTGGAATGGAACAGCTAAGATTGGGTTATAAAGGGTATTGAGAAAGTTACACCCAGCAAGAGGAAAGAAGAAATTGAAGCCCCCAAAGATGCAGGCTGTGCTCCTCCTCCAGCAAGACAGGGATACCTTCTTGGTAAGCAATTGTGATTTCGCCTTTTTGGTGAGAATACCCAAGATTGTATTTCGCTAGCCTTATAATCATAGTCATATATATTAGGGCTATTACAGTAAATGCATTTATCAATGGAAATTCTGAATTCTTTATATCTGTTGCTTTAATATGTTTTCTATTATTTTCAACTTTATGAAACGGTCTCTGTGGAAGTCCTTCAGGGGCTCCAACAGGCAAATGCTGACTCTGATATGTGGTTACATATATGGTCCTTTAGACATAAACCAGTCACCAAGTCTGGGACTAAGAGTGGACCCAGACACACCTAGGCTCCTCTCTGAGATGGAATTTAGAAGGCAAGGTGGTTTTCTGTACTTCATGACTCAATGGGAGGGCCTCCCCTCCCTCAGTTACACATCAGACTCCTACCCTTTAAGCAACAATGGCAAAATGTTGACAACATCATGAAGAACAACAATTTCTTATGCCTGACATCTGAGGGGCATTGGAGCAGTAGTCCATATAAAACAACAGGTAAATGCAGGTTTCCCTAGACAAAGTTGGTATCAGTATGCACATTGTAGTGAAAGGGGATTATCAATACAGTCAACTGTTCTTAATACTTTGCTTACTTGATTTCCTTTGACATGGTTGTTGTGAACCCATACAGGGTATCCCTCTTCGTGTACACAGCAGTTACCTCTCCAGTACTGTGTTGCTCTCCTGTGCCACCTCTGTCATCCTTATGTAGATGTTTTTGTTACTAGAAGGCATATTAAGTTGCACGTCACATAAATTTAGGTGCAAAAAACCTAGAAAAGTTTTTAAGCTGGTGAAAAAAAGGAGGCCACTTTAGGGTGAGTAGTACTGCATGAGGGAGTTTCAAAAGAAAATTAATAGCTTTTAAAATTATTTTAACTGGTGCTTGGAATCTTGTGACTGTGCGATGACTCTGAAACTATGCTTAAGTAAAACATCAGATAGCAATCATCTACATGTCTTTAACTAGTATTAAAGGGCTAGTATAAAAGGACTGTGGTGGGTTGACCCTGGCTGGAGGACAAGTGCCCACCAAAGCTGTTCTAATGCTCCCCCTCCTCAGCTGGACAGAGGAGACAAAATATAACGAAAAGCTTGTGAGTTGAGATAAGGACAGAGAGAGATCACTCACCAGTTACCATCATGGGAAAACCAGACTCAACTTCATTGATGAAATTGATGAAAAAATTTCATCAATTTATTACCCAGTCAAAACCAAGTAACGAGAAATCAAACCAAATCCTAAAACACCTCCCCCCTCCTTTCTTCCTGGCCTTAAGTTTACTTCCGATTTCTATACCTACTCCCCCCTGAGCAACACAGGGGACAGTGAATGAGGGTTTCAGTCAGTTCATCCCACATTTCATCTTCTCCTTTGTACTCAGTGGAGGACTCTTCACATTCTTCCCCTGCTCCAGTATGGGTTCCCTCTCACAGAAGAAAGTCCTCAATGAACTTCAACAGGAGTCCTTCCCACAGGCTACAGTTCTTCATTGTGAAGACTCCCACAGGGTCACTAGATCTGCCAGGAAACCTGCTGTAAAGTGAGCTTGTCTCTCAATGGGCTGCAGGTCCTGACAGGAGCTTGTGGCAGCATGGGCTTCCCACAGGGTCATATCCTCCTTCAGGTGTCTCCTCCTGCTCTACTGTGGGGTCCTCCACAGGATGCAGGTGGGATCTCTTCTCCCCATCGTGGTGCCAGCTGGAACATAGGAGGTTCCATGTGAATGTAAGAAAAAACTTTTTCATTCTGAGGATGACAACTGGAACAGACTGCCCAGAGAGTTTGTGGTGTCTCCTTCTCTGGAGACATTCAAAACCCACTTGGACATGTTCTTGTGTGACCTAATCGAGCTGATCCTGCTCCAGCAGGAGCATTGGACTGGATGACTTTTTAAGGTGCCTTCCAACTCCTAACATTCTATGATTCTGTGATAATCTTCCATGGGCTGCAGAAGAACAACTTGCGTCACCATGGTCTGCAGGGGAATCTCTGAAGGGCTTCCTCCTCCTTCTTCACTGACCTTGGTGACTGCAAAGTTTTTCACACCTTCTCAGTCCTCTCTCTGGCTGCAATGATCATCTGATAGGGGTGGGTTTTTTTCCTTTTAAATATGTTATCCCAGAGGCACTACCACTGTCACTGATGGACTTGGCCTTGACCAGCAGCAAGTCCATCTTGGAGCCAGCTGGCCCTGGCTGATCAGACCTGGGGGAAGCTTCTAGCAGCTTCTCACAGAAGCCACTCCTGTAACACCCACACACCCACCCTCCCCACACCCCTCAAACCTTACCACAGAAACCCAAAATAAGATTCAAGTATTCCTCCAAAGACTTTTTCATGTATTTCTATTCCAGAAAGGTTCAAAGAGGAATTTCTCCTTTCTTTTGTCTTTTGGCACTATCAACCTCTCAGTATCAGGATTTTTTTCTTCCTATTTTTCAGCATTCATGTGTCACAACACAGAAATATAGTATTAGATTAGCAACCATCGCTATAGAAAAAAAGATATATATCACTCATACTTCTTTTAGAGTACTGGAGAGGCAACAAGAAAGACATGATCAATTACAATACACACATAAAATATTACAAAAGTCGTCAGTGTTCCTGTTACTTAAAACATGCAGCATGACACTAGGATTGTGATATATTCTTACATTTTTTAATGTACACCATACCATGAAATACTTTAAAACATAACAGAAAAACAATGTAATTTTACAATATTTTAAATGCATCTGCATAATGTCACATGTACTTTACCGTATGTGCAGCAGATGTTTTTCTTATATTAAATATATAGAACATATCTTACATTCAGAGTAAGATGATAGGTGACAAACAATATGTTTTACAGAGTTCAGTGCCTGAAGTCAAACTAATACATCAAAGGGCTGCTTACTTACCATAGGGTCTGACCTTTAAAACTACAGTACTAGAGGGTCACTCTTCCTGAAGACCAAAAGAGAAGAAAAGACAAAAATGTTCTGATAGCTCTACAAATATTTCTGGTACACAATATAAAAACTGTAAAGGCTTTTCTATTGTGTCACTGGTCCAGCTTCCTTAGAAATCAAGTGATGTAAGATCGTGTGCAGCAGTGAAGTCAAGGCTTTATATTTAGATGGTCTTGATGGTGTCTTCCAAGTTACCAGAATGGGCTCGATGTCAAATTTCCTGTATTTGGTCACTGAAATGTTTTAATGTTATCAAAGCCTGGAAATTTTTCATAAATCATAGAATCATAATATTATAGAATATCCTGAGTTGGAAGGGACCCATAAGGATCATCGAGCCCAACTCCTGGCTCCACACAGGGCCAGCCAAGATAGAGTATGTGCTTGAGTGCATCGTCCAGACGCTTCTTGAACTCAGTCTAGGATCGGTGCTGTGACCACTTCCCCTGGAAATTAAATAAATAAAAATGAATCAAATAAATGCCCTAATTTAAGTTTTTCTCATTTAAACACAGTCATATTTAGTTCATTTCCAAGTCATCACACTGGCTCGGATGCTAGTGCTAATAGTCGTCTGCCCCAAGCTGCTCAATAACCACTGCGGCACCAGCTTAATATAGCTTCAGAAGCTTTTTCTGTAGTGTGCTCATTTTGAGGGTAGGGGAAAGGACTCCCAGATCTAACTCTGACTCACACAAATTTCAGTGGGAATTATGCCACTTAGGTCAAGGGGAAGGGTGTCCTTTTCAAAGATTCAGTGCCTGCTGTAAGAAAAATATGGATAATTCTTTGGGGGTGTATGCTTAAATTTTTCAGTTTTAAACAAGGAGGTTGGTATGGAAATGTAATTGAAAACATAAATAATAAATGTATTACTGGCACAGGAGTTAGATGTAGTTTCTTGAGTTGGCTCACGCCTGTGGGAACAGCAGGGTGGCATATTTTTCATGTGGTTTAAAATCCAAGCTGTTTTAAATATTACTGATCACTAAACAAATTAATAAGTGAAGTCCATTAGGCTTCCTAAGAATTTCCTTCTTGGATTGCACCTGGGACTAGCCAACTAAAACCACACTAGTCTACTCAGCATTCTGGAATTACTTTGTACGATTCGAGGCTTTCTGATGTGCTCATTTCAATATTATCTGACAAATAACAAGCTGCTTCCTGTAATGTGGACATCCCCCTTTAGCAGAAATGTCACTGAGTTTAAGAGCAGCTTGTTGAAATGTCATAGGAAGTCAGTAGCAGGACCTGGAAAAGAGGCTAGACCTTCTTAGGCCTACACTTGTAGCTGAACCACAAAACAACTCCTATTTCATCCCTTGATGACTAATTCATTAGCAAAAACTTTTCCCTTGTAGTAGCCAATGAAACCCAAGACAGACTCTTGACTTCTCCAACTGAATTCTACTAACTACCTGGTAAATATTTTTGGTATCAAGGGCCTGAGAAAGCCAACTGAGTCCAACCCCACAGCAGTACAAAAGTGGCTAGCCGCCTGTGAGCCTCAGAAGGTTCAGAGGTTCAATTTGGAGACCTACCAAAAAGTTCAGATACTTGTACAGAGTTTATCCAAACGATCTGAACCCTCAAGAATGCAGACATGGGCCTCCTGAGAACTGACATTTTAGTTAGATTTCCATTCGTTTCTGTTTCCTTTTAAGCCAGAAATGCAACAAAACCAGCCTTTGTTTTGGGTTTGGTTTGGGGGATTTTTTGGGGGGTTTTGTTGGGTTTTTTTTTTACTTGAGAGCTAGAAGTTGAGCCAGAAGCATCACACAGGAGCAAAGATTTACACTGCAGCAAAGTGCAACAGGGAGCTTATCAAAACTCATCAAGGTTTGGTTTGAATTTTTGAGAGTGTCTGTGTGCTTGTGCATGCATACATATGTGTGAAACTTATTTTTCAGTCTATACTTGCTGGCCTGTGCAGAGGGGATACTGTTACAGTTAATTCCCTCAATCCCCAAAGATGAGAAAATAGCCACTTGGTACCCCAACAAGTTGCTACTTGAACTTTTTTCATTAACCACCAAGGATCCAGCCCATTCAGAAATTGTTTTCAATATCTGGTTGCCTCCACAAATGAAGAAAATTGCAGCTGCCCAGGGTCTGTGTGGGCAGGTTCTGTATACTGCTCACTCATCTGCCTGGCTGGGATGGGATGAGGCTGAATGTATAGGGAGAAACACTGACGTAGTTCTTAGCATTGCTATCTCTGTCATGAGCTTCAAAAACCCACTGAACTGAATCACTAGTTCACCCTTTGTGTGTCAGGACAGGGTCCCATGGGAAGACCTGCACTGAATGATAGAAGTACGACCAGTCCACTATCTTTTCAGTGCATTTGATATCACAGGATTGCAAAATGCCATCTATTGCCCAGAGCACCTGTAATAAAAGGGAAGCTAAGGTGCCACATTGTTTTCTAGCTTCTGCAATCCACAGGAGAAGAGGGAATGAAAATTATTCTTTGGGCTTTTGACCAAAGAAAGCCCAAGAGGCATCAGATTAGCTGTTAACTTCTGACAGTGTTGCCCATGAACACACAACAACTAAATTGGCACCATAAGCTGACAATGTTTTCTTAATTTTTTTCTTGTTTTTAATAAAATTATTCAGTAAATGTCATGAGCTTTTAACCCTTCAAAGGCTGTAAGTTTTTTAAAGTGAAAAAATAAACAGGAAAAATTTTAGAAATTTTTATTGTCCTGTTTAGTAGATGTGCAGGCCAATCTTTCTCAGATTTTCTAAATGTGGCTGTTTTTATTAAAAAATTTGGAACCTAATAACCTTAACACATTGTACAAAAATATTTGCTCAGGTTCATTGTTCACAAGCGTTTTCCTTTCACCCCTCCCTCCTCCTGCCCCACACTTGCTCTGCTTAACCAAACACATAGGAAATTAACAAAGTCTGTGACCTAACAAGTGGCAATTCATAAATTCATTAGATTAAAAAAGACTAGTAACACAGCAATTCCTTTAATAGGTTTCCTTCCAATCTCTAATTTACATTTCTGTCTGCCCTGGCAAAGATATTACTTCGTTAAGACTTCCCCCCCCCACCACCCCCAAATTAGAGAAATTTTAATGACTTCTCTTATTTATTGCTTCCATATGCAAGTAGTTATCTTTCTTGCAAATGGAAATGAGACCCAAAATTGCAACAAATGGGGCCAAGCCGCTGAGTGCATATGTTCCTTTTTGGAGAAAGTACACATGCCTGATCGAATTAACTTTAACCTCTCTGTCCATTGAACAGACATCCTCTAATGTGGGGGCTTTTAAAACTGTTCTCGTTAAATTTATTTTGAATCGCTGAGAACACTCTATCAGGGTTTCAGCAAATAACCTCTGATAATATTAAACACCTGGTAAGCGCAGTACCCGGGGGACCCCGTGCTGCCGTGTTTGACCCATGACCTCCGGCAGTGAAGTTCGGCCCTTGTGATCCACTCGGGTTCAGACAAGAAAGCTATTCTGAGGGAAAACACCTGCTTGCGAGGGCTGACCGCAAGCCAGTGCACGGTTGAAAAAAGTCAGCTGGGTAGAAAGAGACCAGAGCCCCGTGCAGGTGTTTCCTACAGCACCAGGCAGCTAAAAAACAAGGGAAAATAATGGATAATGGGGGTAACAGTTAGGTGCTCCCTCAGCTGTTTATTTGGGTTTGGGTAGCTCGAGCTTCTCCCAGTGGAAGCCAAGGAAATGAAGAAGAACCTACTGGTTTTGCATTTCTGAGTCTCCTAGGACCTAGAGCTGGCCAGTGCAGATCCCCAGCCCGGTGGGCTACAATGGGACTTACAGCCATGGCAAAAGACAAACCTGGAGGCCTCATTCCCTCTTCCTTACCCATGGCCTTAGCTGCTGTTTCCATATTCAAGAAAAAAAAACCCAAACTGTGCGTAGGTGGCTTCTTCCTTAGAAAACTCTTTTTGGCTCTTGTTTTCCTCTTACTAAGATGTCCTTTAATCTACCCTTATTTGAGAAATGTATTGTAAATGAGGAGGTAAAAGCAGCAACAACAAAACCTCCTGCTAGTAAAAAGGAAGAGGTAAATCCTTCACTACCTAAGTTAAGGTTTTTACAGCATTTTATTCTATGCAGTGCAATAATGATTCCTTTTATGTACAGTGGGCCCCACTTTCATTCAGCATTTCTAGTCAGATGTCACATTATTCATTTTTGTCAACAGCACAGCGACAGGGCAGTGAGAGGAAAATATTTAATCTATCTCTTTATTTATTAAGTGAGTATCATGAAATAAGATGACAGGGATTGAAATCTAACCCTTTTGAAATTCTTCCGTTAATTTCTTCATACGCTTTTCTCCAAGGTCGTTGTTGGATACGGGACTTGAATGTCACTCACTCACACACCCAAGGGCTGTCAACACACCTCCGTTCACCTGATGAGTGCACCTTCAGCTGGCATCAATAAAACCCTTCCATTCCCGACAATTTCAAGCTCTGGAGCTCTCAGATATTAAACAGCCAATTCTGGACCATTTAAAAAGAGCCAGGCGGCAGGGGTAAGGGGGAAGGAATGGCTGTTTCTCTGCAAGAAGAATTCAGCTATGACTTGTCAGAATTCATTTCGGCTTTGCCTTTTATAGCCTTCAGATCCAAATTGCTTTCCATCGCTCTGGCAAAAGCAGGATTTGTATGCCTGTCCTAGACAGGAAAGGTCAGTACAGTGTGCATTGTGCAACCAGTCTCATTAATACAACCAGGTTCCAAAAAAAAAAAAAAAGGAAAAAAAGACAGGAAAAAAAAAAAGAAAAAGGAAGAAGAAAGGAAGAAAGAAGGAATTATTGGCAAGCAGAATGGTACTAACAATTTGCCTTCATCTTTTGCCCAGCATTTTGGGCCTGATAAAGACCAACATCTGAAAACAATCATTGGAGAATATTAGGGTTTTTGCTAAGCCATATCAAACTACAGTATAATAATGATACATTTATTCTGAAGCATTTTAAGGTTTAAACAATTTGCAATCTACTTCCAAGATGACTGAGATGGAAGCATGAAGAACACAAGTTCTTTAAGTAACTTCCTCACTGTTCCCTAGTCATACACTGAGAACACTTGACACCCAATTGCATTCATCCTGCTGGAAGTAAATGCAAGTCATCACTTCGCATAAGGCTGTTGGTATGATTTCTGCCAGGGCTGATAACAATGTCCTATTCTTGATGAGTCTCTGTCAGTTCCAGTTAGCAGTGAGAATGTCAAATTGTCAAGTGTTTTTAAGAGTGGAAGGTGAGAGACAACCAGTACCAATTTCACTTGGAGCCAGAGGGTTGAATCCCCCCCCAGATGTCCTCACTATACAGGGTAACACAATATGATGGGAGGCTGTAGCCACTGGAAAAACAGACAAGAGATTTTTTAAGATTACACTCCTGGGAGTGCAAAAGGACAGTATCTTTGCTCATTCTTTAGAGAAACTCCAGGCTGTCTCTAACAACAGCATAAAAATTAAATTAAATCCAGACATTAGACCTGAAAATTTCCAGTCCATCTGTAAGTCCTCTGTTCTTAGGGGACTTCCTTCTACCTGTCTATAGCACTGCTATCGCTTAAACCTCACTACCGTTCCTGAATAGTGGTGCACAGTCACTATTCCATACAGAAGAAAATCTGACCTGTAAAGAATCACAACAGATAGTCAGATTTCTTAGTCTGTGCTCGGGCATTAATGCACTGACAGTACAATCCAGTCCTAGCAGACAAACACTGACATTGAACCTCTGTCTCCATCAGGACTCCCTCGGCTGAATGAGTATAGGGATACAGGGATGGTTTATGCCACATGAATTCTACCAAGGTCCACTGTTTTTCCTGCCAGTGGATAAAGTAAGGTGCTTTTGAGGTTTGATCATTTAAAAAGACAGAAATAAGCTCCAAACAAAGGTGTTGCCTAGAAGAAACATTAGGAAAAGGGATCTTGGGTAGAATTTAGGACTACTGAAAATAACCTGTACCTTTTTGCATCACTCAAGGCAGTTCTTCCAGACTGGCGCTGGTAGGGAAGCCAGCTCGCTACGAGTCACCCTCTCACTGCTCTGCAGATAGAGACATGGCAACTTCCAGGACTCGGCTTAGTGGCTTTCACAAGCACAACATTAAATATGAAGAGGAAGCCCTTTCGAAAAATAACACCTTAAGGAAAGGTTTATTAATTTTTGTCTCCTGGTTTAACTTCAAGTAATCAGCTTTTAACACTGTCTCTTTTAATAGCCAACTTTTCTTACCTCTGCCATTAGCTGCGTGTTGCAAACCATTTCTGCATGAGCAGAAGCCAACTGCAGCCTATAAGACAACCTAACCTGATACAGTCCCAGGGCTCTGCTTCTATTTCCCATTTGCTGCATACCAGTTTCGTTTCCTCACGGGTGCCTTACTCATCCATGTAATGCTGTGGTATTGTCCATGTGGTAGTCTCAGTTTCCAGCTGAGCACTAATCCTACCAGGAGCTTTTCTATAAACTTTTATTCGCTGTTTTGCAGTCTGAAATAATTATTATTGTCTCCCAAATTTTAGGTGTTAATGACAATTTTGTGAGAGGGGAAGGTGTAAATCATAACAAGAATGTGTTTTCCTTTTTCCTCAACATCTGTCTCAAGTGCTCTGCCTAAAGTGTTCTATTGGATTTAGGAAGGGTTTTTTATTTATTTTACATTGATTTTTTTTTCCTCTTGTTTTGGTCTCACAAGTTAAAAAAGAAAAGGAATAACAGCTGCTTTAGATAGAATCATCCTACACAAAAGCCACCTGGTAATGAGACTATCCAAATTGCTAACAATAGTGATAAAAGTCAACAAAGAGTTTTAGAAAATATATCCGTTCTCCTGCTCTTGGGCATATGCCTTGAACAAATGGAGGTTAAGATTTCTTCCCTCTCTGCAAAAGTGGGTTATTCCAAATGTGATTAATGCAGCCATGTTCTTAAGAAGGAACAAGTTTCAGAGACAGAGCAGTAGACCAGTGAGTCATTAGATTTGGTACAAAAAAACTATACTTAACCTTACTTTTGTCAAGTGCTGGCTTTAAGGTTTAAAGGTGCATCATTTTGATACCCCATTGCTCCATATGTACCGGAGTAGGAACAAATAAACAGAATTCAACCTACTGCTGTTATACTCATGAAAGTACAGAATTCTACAGGTCTGAAGGGATTTCCATCAGGATGGAAATAATCCTGACTTTCCAACATTATTGGGGTTTCTTCTCTCCCACAGTCATACAAAATCAGTATTTCTGTGAATGAAGAACAAATAGGGCCAACCAAAAAGAAGGTGGGACAATCTTAACTCCACTGGAAAAACATGTTCAGAAAAAAACAAAACAAAGAAAAATTCATTGGTAGACCTTGAAAAGAAAAGCAGCACCTCTCCAGTTGTTCTCTAATCAGTCCCAGGTACAGATTTAGTATGGGCTATGTAAAGGGAAGGGAAGCACAATTGCTTTTACTACTGCTTGCCAAATGCATAATTGTTGCTGTTTAGGAAAGAATGTTCTCCTTTTTCCCAGCTTGTTTGAGTGGTAAATTACCCTTTCCTTAGTTTTGTGGAAAAACACATTCTCTCTGGAAAGCAAACCTGATAGTATACATACTTTGATTTTTATGCCCTTTCTATTAAACAAGCTTGACTGAGTAAAATGCGATCTCCTTTGGTACTACACATGTGTATAATCAAGTAGTAAAGGCCTGCCACAGAATCCTGCATAACAACATGCAGCATTTTCAAATACTGCCTTTCTTAAACAATTGGTAATGAATTTACAAAACCTCTTACCTGCTCTGCTGGAAAAGTTCATTCAAGCAACTCCAAAAAGGCAAAAAGAAGGAAAAAGAAGGTGTAAGAAGGTGCATAAATTATTGCAGCCCTGGGGCAGTGTGTGAGTTTTACAGGGCTATTTATTTTGCTTTTCAATAAAAATGTGTAATAGACCCACTGGACCTATTACTTGCCCACTGGACCCATTACCTCTATTGAACAAGGGCAGTGTAGCTTAAAGAGACGGGTGATTGGCAGCCAACCCTCTTCCAGCCTGAACTGCAGCAGGCTGCAGCTCAAACTGAGCATGCTTCCCACCTTATTCCCATCAAGACAATGCAAAGATGGGTAGAGGAGCTGCAGAAAGCCCTGAAGCCAGAGTGGCAGCACCAAAGTATGTTACATCCATGAAGAAAAGCAGGTGGGAGCTTTCTGTTGCTCAGCCAAGTATCTTCACAGCCTGAAGTTGTTTAGCAGGCCAGGTCTGGCCCCACAGAGCACGCTGCATGGCCGCAGCTGGGACATGATGTCCTTCCTGGCAGGAAGGGATTAATGGTAATCTATGCTTCTTGAAGTCTTGATCTAGCAAGGTGCTGAGTGCCAGGTTCCCATCATGGTTGAGCACAGAAGTACAGGCTTATGTACTTAAAGTCAAGCACACACAAAAATGCTATCCAGATAGATCTTTCCTGTTTTTCAAATGCTGATTATATTCTCATCACAGTGTTCAGCACGTTTATAGGTTAAACCCGTTCCCCATAAATATCCAGACTTCATGCAATCACTAAATAATTAATCACCATAAACTCAACATTTAGAAAAATATGTTTAATACGTGTAATTATAAATGAAATATTTCATATTAGTTAAAGTCTTGCATTACTGATGAAGTCTTTGTTGTGGTGTGAACTAATGCAATGAGACACAAACGTATTTTGCTTATGCTCCCAAGTCTGGTATGTGGCAGGAATGGGAAAGTACACAACAGTTTCCCATGAAAGGTCCACACAATTATAGCATCCTTAGAAGAAACAGAACAAAAGAAAGCTTATGACATCACTGGGAAAAGTTCTACAAAAACTATTCCAGTCAAAATGGCTCTCACGATCCATGAAGTGTGAAGATTCAAGTGGATTTTTCCTGGAAGAAAGTGGGGGTAATCGACTATAACAACATAAATTCTTAACATAAAATGAATAAATAACAGGAAATGTTGTTGGTTTTTGGGCTTTTTTTTGTCAAGGTTTTTTTTCTCCTTAGTTATTTTTAAAGTTAATTCTAGTTCATCAATGTAATACTAAAATCTACCAGAGTAATCAAATGTCCTTCTGTGGCCATAAAAGACAGCATTTATGTAATGTAACCCACTCACACACTTAGGAAAATCTTTACACACGCAGATGTCAAAAACTCTTGCAAGGTAAATAAGTATCTTTATTTGCCTTTTACAGTTCTGAAAACTGATGATAAGCAGTTTACCTTCCAAGGAGATATTGGCAGTCTTAGGAATGGAAGTGTTTGAAAACTGTTCCCTCAGCACATGGAGATTGCATTTCCATTGCTATTGCAAACAGCTTTGTCAGAAGGCTTGCTTCAGTTGGCAGTACTGAACCCTGAACTAAATCCCATGCATCAAGGACCTGCCAAGAAGCTCTAGGTAGGTTTGTATGCAGGTGTCTCAAGATATCTTAGGACTGTGTCAAGACATAATGGTGTGATCACAACTCGGTCACTCCCCATGCTACCAGTACCTTCCTGAGCCCTTGTGTGGTTTGTGCTACATCAAACCAGACTCTTATAGTGACAGGCTTTATGGCTTTCTAATCCCTGTTGCTGCTAGGTTAGGTCTCACTCTACCAGGTTCAAAGCTCAGTTTGGAAGCAGTGAAGGTGCACCTAAGGCCCAATACTTGAATTAAGGGAGAGAAGTCACATACTCTCATAAACATTTATTTGACATGTTCCTCAAAAGGTGTCCTTGCTACATCTCTTTTAAAATTAAACTCAATGATCTTGAACTGTCAGAAATGCAACGTGGAGGAGCTTGGCTTTCATCTGTGGTAGCGGAGGCCACAGGAAACAGATGCTCATCAGTTCCCACCTGAGGACATGTCCATGTAGCACGCTTTTTCCACTGTTTTAATTAGGCCTCTAATTCTTCTTTTTTTTTAAAACCTAAACCATCAGTAATAACAATAGTAGTACTACTAATAATAAATGGGCTATTTTATAGGTCCTTCTCCTAGAGGCTCACCTGTAACAAAAAGGAATTTGTTTGTGTAGAAGCAAGTTGGAGGAAAGAAGAGTGATGGTTGTTGCCCTTTAAAAAACGATGTATATTTATGTTGGAACTGACATTTCTATCATTTTATACAGGAAAAAACATAGTAAGAATTTTCTAGACTGTTCTTGGAAAACTTAGCAACAACAGCATCTAGAAGTCTGGAATGCACTTAGCATTACTCTCTATTTGTTATTTTTATTGTGAAACAATAAAAGGAGGAAGATTGCTATTTAAGTGCTAAGCAGGGTGTGAATGGTGATTTGTACTTTAATCTGTTTAAATATTTTTGCACAGTTTTGTCTCTATAAAAAAGATTGTAAAGATTGGATGTAACGTGAGTATGAAGCAGAGGATTAACTGGAATGAAATTCAGCCCCTGGGCTGGAGTCTAAAGCTGTAAAACAATCCTTCCTGGCCACTGTCTTGGCCCATAGATTGGGAAGGAAGCCACTTAACTTTCTATTCCTTCTTAAGGGCAGTGAGAATCACTCACACACAACTGCCAAACCAAAGCACTTATTTTTTTTTAAATTGGCTCAACCTGAACTAAATTCATCAGGTTTTGTTTCTTCTTGAAGAAATGAAACTAAAGAAAAAAGTGTTTGGGTCAATCAAGAACAGAACACTTCATTTTAAGGCACTGAATATAAAAGCAAATGAAGCAAAGAGCCAGATCCCAGAAGGAGGGAGACAGTTCCCTCCTTTTATCCAAGAGTGCAGCAGTTAAAATGCCTTATAAGGCCCAGGAGACCTGCATTCCACACCGCTTGTGAGATTTTAAAGTATAGCCTAACTCCCAGTCCATAGCTACTTCTGCCATATGTTAGTCTCATTTTCTCAACTGAAGGGTATTGCATGGAACTGCATGTGGGGGACATAGGGAAGAAGGAACTCAGTTATTGAATCAGGCCATGACCATGACACAACCATGTAGGTTGGAAGGGACTTCAAGATCTGTCTGAACCTAACTTGCACTCAGGGGAAGTCTATTCAGATCAGGTTCCACAGGGCTATGTCAAGTTTAATCTTGAACACCAAGGGCGTTGATCCCACAGCCTCTCTGGGCAACCTCTTCTAGTGTTTGACCAAGCTCACGGTTGATGAAAAACAATGTATTGTGTCAAGAATTTTCAGATTTTTGTATGTTTCAAGTAGTGTCTGTTGCCTCTTGTCCTATCCCTGCACATTTCTGGGAAGAGTTTGGCTCTGTCTTCTGTCTTGTTAGGTAGCTGTGGACACCAATTAGATTCCCCTGAAACCTTCCCTTCTCCAGGATGAACAGACCCACCTACCCCTCCTATGGTATGTGCTCCAGCCCCTAACTATATTGGTAGCCACTCATGGGGCTGCTTATGCATACTGGAAAGCTCAAAACTGGGCACAGAATTTCACAAGTGCCAGATAGAGGAGAAGGAACATTTCTTCCACCTGTGGCAAGTCATGAAAATAGGTAATGCAGCACAGGTTTGCAGTGAGGAGAAATTGCTGGCTCACTTTTGACTTATCCACCAGGACCCCCCCCAGATCTTTCTGTGAAGCTCACTTCCTGGGTAGTAACTACTGAAAGTCCAGGTGTCCAAAGGTACTAGACAACCAGCTGCCAGCTGCACAGTAAGTCTGTGCATGTAGCAGTTCAAATTGGAAGACAATCACCTAGTCTCATACTATTTTTTCTTTTTAATGGTGAAAAGTTAGGAGTACTTAAGTGGGTAATGACCCTTGCCCCACCACCTTAATCTCCTCTGGTACATATTAGTGATTAATATAATCATAGCAATAAATCAGTAAGTCCAGTCTGGTAAAGAGCAAAAAAGGATTTTTGTTTGTTCAGCACCTAGTGGTAGGATGGGAGTGATGGAATATTTGGGATTAATTAAGATTAACCAAACATTAATACCTCTAAAACTAAGGAACAGAATGTTATAATCGTTAAGAACATATCATGAACTGGTGTCACAGTGAGCAACAAGCCCAGAAAATTGCATGGCACCTGATGACATGCGTTCAGCGAGCAGCCCCCAAGGAGTTACTGACACCACTACAAATTGCTTCATCATTTCAGATCAGTTACAAACCCAGTCATGCAAAGATGGCTGGAAACCCCTCTTTCATTCTCTCACATACCCATACACGCACGTACATGCACATCCCCCCTGCACACACAAAGAGACTGACATCTGATGTGTACTATAAATTTCCATAATGTGGTTAAGGATACAAAGAATTATTTTAAAAGGCTAATTACTATCACTGTCTCTTTTATATTGTCCAACAGATTGCAGAGATTCCTTGAAAACTGGTTTACCCTTTCATACCTAAAATACAGAATTGTGGCTTACAGACTCACACTATGGTTTTGTCCTTGTTTAAAAACACCGTGCAAAGTTATTACTCACTTTTGCTGGGGACATGGAAAAACAAATACTGCATGGGTATCCCTGTGTTATTTGATGTATTTCTTAAAGATCACATTAATGAAAGAGATATTGTGGGTAGAAATCTACCCATTAAGCAGACTATATCTCATATAAAGAAAAAGAGTATATCATATGGGCATTGCAAAAAATCATTACTTCTTTTGAACTGAAATCTATTCAAATCCTGTTTAAATTTAGAATGAAAGTCAAAATGCTGTGACAATGGAATCCTGAAAGACAACACCTTCCTCTTCCTCGATGAGGATTTTCACTCCAGTTGGATTTATGAATATGTGCATAAAGGCAATGTAAGTACAGGGATGGGGGGTTTACGCAGTAAATATATGTAAATATCTATTTGTACATATATTTATAATGTTTATAATTTTAAATAACACTGAAACTATATTCTTCAAATTTAGATAAGTATTGAAATACCTCAAGAAACCAGATGCAAAACGTGTGGGTCAGGTATTCATGGAGTTAAGGGAGTACTAAAAATACATCTGCCTTGTCTGGAATCTCAGCAGCATCATTAGACTCCAACAGCACTAAACCTCAAAACAGTTTGCTGCTGCAGAGGTACATTTTGGGAGGAAGGTGTGAGTGCATAGTCCTGGCAGCTCCCTTTCACAAATTGGTTTGTGTGTACACATACATTCTCTTACTGCCTGTGTACAACAGTTGATTTACACTGAGTTCAAGGAGATACCCAGCAGGGTATGGGTTGCACAGGGAGTACCTGTTGCACAAGGTCTTGTGACCAGCAAGCCTCTACGGACCTCAACTTTTGGCTGGGATTTGGAGCTCACCTCTGAGCCACTGATTTTCCTACCAAAGCTTCTGTACTGACTGTGCCATCAGCTGTGATTGGCTTTATGCAGACGGCTGAGAAATAGAGTGTCTGAGGCTGCTCCTCTGCTGCTCTCAGAGATTTGCCTTTGTTCATCACCCTTACACGGAAAGCAGACTTGCCACCAGGGCACAGCCTGTAACCCTAGTCCCTGGGTGAGTTTAAGTGACAAAGCACATTTTAACTGCCCCTTAGGATGTGCCTGAGCGCAAAAGGCCCAACACACTCCGGGTGCTGGGTTACTGTAGTGCTGAAGGGAGCATTTGTAGACTTGCTTGCCAAGGTCATCTCAACTTTAGGCTAAGTCCCTTAGAATGCTACATAGTATTAACAGTAACGCAACCAGTCATGATTCCTATCTGACAGGAAAAATGGGCTCAGGGTTTCAGAATGAGAACTTTCCATTCAAAACAGACCTTTAGTCTTTCCTTTCTCTTAAATAAAGTTCTTTTACAGTTTTCATTATTGCCACCACACTGCTTAGGGCACAATGGAATGAAGATGTCCTATATAACATGTGTAAATCATATATTAGTCCACAGGTTCTTTTCAGACTCCTTTAAATGTTTTTAAAGGTTTAATGCCTAACCATTCACAAATCTTGATGTTCATAAACCACTGTAAACTTATTCATGACCAGACTAACTCTTTACAGGTGTTTTAGGACTGATCGTAATATCTTGTGAAATAGAGAATATTAGACTCAGTTGGAAGACCAACAATGGTATTCTTTGATTGAAGGCAAACTAATATTTGGTCTATAAAGTTTAATGGCTTCATGGCCTTTCTTCTTTTCACTAGGCTGTCCACACATTTGCCTTTACTCATGCCATGTATACATATATTTAACTGACACACTATCTGCAGATCTGGGCTATGATTCTGTGTATCTCCATGTATTTGCTTAAGAATATATGTTTGTGTGCATTTATAAAAGGAGGGCCTGGTGAACAGCAGGATGACTGTGAGCCAGCAATGAGCCATTGTGGTCAAGAAGGCCAAAGGCATTCTGGGGTGTATTAGAAGGGTTGTGGTTAGTAGGTCAAGAGAGGTCCTTCTCCCCCTCTACTCTGCTCTGGTGAGACCACACCTGGAATATTGTGTCCAGTTCTGGGCCCCTCAGTTCAAGAAGGACATAGAACTCCTTGAAAGAGCCCAGTGCAGGACCGCCAAGATGATTAAGGGAGTGGAACACCTTCCTTATGAGGAAAGGCTGAAGGAGCTGGGTCTTTTTAGCTCGGAGAAGAGGAGACTGAGGGGTGACCTCGTTAATGTCTTTAAATATGTAAAGGGTGAGTGTCAGGTAAATGGAGCTGGGCTCTTCTCAGTGATGTCCAATGATAGGCCAAGGGGCAATAGGTGCAAGCTGGAGCAGAGGAGGTTCCATGTGAACATAAGAAAAATCTTTCACACATTGGTAACACCAGAACAGGCTGTCTAGAGAGGTTGTGTAGTCTTCTCTGGAAACATTCAAACCCTGCCTGGACGCGTTCCTATGTGTCCTAATCTAGGTGATCTGGTGATCCTGCTCTGGCAGGGGGGTTAGACTAGATCATCTTTCAAGGTCCCTTCCAACCCTTAACATTCTGTGATTCTGTTATATATATGACACACATTCTGGACCATGTCTCATTTCCTCAAGACAATGTCTGTTTCTCTTATCTTGGGAGGGTAACTTCCTATATTGAAATTTCAAATACTTACAAGAAGGACTAACTAAGAATCTTAATTTTAGCTGTGGAGATGAAAATCAGATTTTTGCTTTCAATAAGTGTAATGAGAAACACAGAATCTGACCACGTACTTCAGTTTAGGGCAGGCAAATAGGCTGTAAAAAAAATTCCAATAGGCTGTCAATAAAATTCTTTCAGTTCTACAAATGCAACAAAACTAACATTGGATTAATTTTACTTACTGTTAGCCATACAAAAATTGAGCACCCACTCTAAGCTGGTGATCCTATGTCATTGCACAGAGCAATAAACCTGTAGAGGGCAGTTGATATGCAAAATAAGCATCTAAAATAGGTGGAATGACTTGCCTCCAAATTCAAACATCTGTGTGCCTTTACTGGCAGTGACTACAGATGGAGCCTACATGACTGCTTGAAACTGGATGCTCCTCTGTTAGATGGCTAAAATTAGGCTGAGACATATCCCACCCATAAAAGAGAACTTGTCGCGAAGACAAAGTAATTCGTTAATACCACAAGTATCTTAACAGTTAACATGCATTACCCTGGAATCTCTGCTTCAGCATCCCTGGTTCGGCTCAGGCCAATGGTAAGGAACTCCAAAACTGGGCTTTAGGAAGTAAGGAATGTGGCTGGAAAACCTTAAAACATAACCTGTTAATGTGTTTGTCTCTGAGACATACCCATAACAGATATGAATAACTGAGATGTAGTAATTTTCTCAACAACTTTGGAAAGCCACAGTTGGAAGCCACATTGCCATTTAGCAACTGCCCCTTAACAGAATTTTTAGTATTCCTGTATTGCCGAAGGGTGATAAGAAATGCCAGCTGGAAAGCAACATGACAAATGAAGGCAAGGACATTGCAGCACACACTGTTAATACAGAGAGGTGAGCTGCAGGCTTCAAGAGTCCTGTCTCCAGAGTTAAAGGAACAGAGGCTTAAAAACACAGGACTATAAATGACTGATGACATTCAGTATGGTCCTTTCATGCTGCTAACAACCATATGCGGTGGACATCAAGTCTGGCTGAATTTCAAAGCCTTTGCCAATGCTAAATAACAAATGCTAAAGATCTGTATTACTAAAGAGTCAAAGTCACAAGAGCTGCAAAGGACAAAGGGAAAAAAAACCCTAACAGAAAAAAGTATGGAAGACAAATCAAGAGCACTGCCAATAGCCTAGATGATCCTGGAGGCCTATTGAAAGTAAACAGGTTAAGAGTAATTAGGAAGGGCAAAAGAAAGGATTATTATCTAGAAGTTGTATAAGTAACAGTGTATATATGCATCTATATGTGTAAGTTTTTCTAAGTAGATAGATATATGAGGAAGGAAGGAAGGAAAGGAAGGAAGGGAGGGACTCCATACAAGTTGGTTCAATGACCAACTTGAAGCTGAGCAGAAAAATATGATTGACTGAGGCATATGAAATACTTCAAAATGTTTTTGTTCTAAATAATAAATACTTTGTTTTATTACTTGATTTTGAGGGAGCAGGCACAAGCCTAGTGCAGTCATTTTGTGAGAACCAGCATTTGGCAAACCATGGTTAAGCCCAGGAAGGACATGGCTTAGCGGGACTGTGAGCTGGGAGTTATGCCTGATTATACAGGGTGAGTCAAGTCCAATTAGACTTGTAGCTGGGAATTTCTAAGCAAAATAAAGGATCATATTGATTAGAAAGGCACTTAGTAAGTATAAGAGGAAGGGTATTCAAATCAGATCTTTGGCTTCAACAAAGCAATAACTTTTGCAGACTTAGTTTAGCACACTGTAAGAAGTTCCTGGGACTTCAAAGGCAGTGAGTACGCCAGGTAAAGCACATGTGCAAGTCTTTACAGGATGTAGAAACTCTGCTATAACTGTCTTAACTATCCAACAGCACATGTATACCTTACTAAGTTTGGCAGAATACATAGTTACTTATATTGCAGGAAATTAACCCATTTATATTAAGATGCTTATATGTAAATACCTGCCTTAGAATAGGCAGATTTTAAAATTTTAACAACATCATACCTTTTGGGAGCTGCTCTAGACCATGCATGTATATGATACACAATACTTCAGGGTCAGATACCTGAGCAACAATGTGTCTGGTATTTGTTTTGATCAGTAATTTTCCCCCAAGAATTTGGGCTCTGGAAAATCTATTTTTCTTTGCTTCATTTCCACATTGTAAAAAGTGGAATGCTAATTACAGCATTGGAAAAATACATCATAAGTCTACTGAATGAATATATTGTCATTCATGAGCACAGTTTTTTGTTCACATTTTGGTAAAGGAAGACAAAATAATTGGCATGAAAAGTTACGAGGCATTAGATAAAGGTCAGATGCCAAATTATACAGAAAGGTATTTCCTGTGATTTAATGTATCAGTAAGATATGCATATTTTACTATTTCTACCATATTTGGTGCCAACATGTAAAAAAAAAAAAAGCAACCGAACAAAGAAAATGCTGGAAACTTCACTTATTACCATGAATATGTCTTTCTACCAAGTTCATTCCAATTCAATCCGCTTTAGCAAACTATAGGGACGATTGCCTAATTACAAGCAATTAAAGGTTTTTCTCTATCAGAAGAGGTGACATGTGATATCTGATTTTTAATTATGAATAAATCTTGGTCTATTCATACCTGTAGTCTCCTAATTAACTTTTAAAATATTTATGAAGGGCTTAAGAAAACAGCCCTGAATTTAATTTTATGTTTCTTAAACCATTGCAGCAGTTGCTGTTAATATAATAATGGATATTATATGGGGAACTCTAAGCTATTTTAATTATCCAGTTATTTGGGTATAAAAACAATCCATGACTATTAAGGAAAAGAAACATGTCCTAGATAGCAGGACCTCAGCTGGTATAAATCAGCATTTAAGTTTATAAGCTTATTTACTTGTGAACTTCTCCCCATAAGTGGTTTTCCTGTCTGAATAATATTCTTATAGCAGTAGTTATAGCAAACTCCAACACTTCTTTAGGTTAGATTTTTATTTGTCGTTATCATCCAGAGATTAGCAGAAATATATGAGTAATGATAAATGTGCCTATCTATTAAGTGTTATTATGTCCATCTATACAATCCAAAATATGCTGCTTTAATGTTTATAAACAAGTTCAAATATGCTAGCAAATAACACACATACTTATAGGTTTGAAAACCAGTAATCAAACTTCAATGCATTGCAGCGGGTCAAATTATCAGCAAACATTTCACTAATTTACAGTAGAAGATTTTGTAATCAAAAAGACAAGACTTATTTCCCAATCAATAGCATGTCCAAACTGTACCCATATTTTTCAAATAGGAATATGTGAGAATGGATGTGACGGCAGCCCACATTCATTATTTGTGCAGACATACCATTTCCAGCCAGCTAAGTAAAAACATTCAGCAGCAGCAATGTGTGGGAAAATATTTTACATACAAGAGCTCATTTTCATATGGGTTCATTTTTACGGTAATTTTTCTGGAGACTGGGGACAAAAAAACCGTCTGGATAAAGTTGATTTTAGCCTAGGCTACTTGTGGCCAAAAATAAACGCACAGACACCCAACTGCCACTGAACAACATTGTTTGGTTTTGATCAGCCAAATCTGTGTGCCTGAAAAAACTTATCATAAATATTATTGGGGGGG
>VZTU01003106.1:173783-207193 GCA_013400835.1 Zapornia atra | reverse complement strand
GGGAATGATCAAACAGGATATGATTGCAAGTTTTTATTTTGTTCATATAAACACTTTTCAGAAACTGCAAGGTTTTTAGTCTGACAGTGTGTACTTGCACACATAAAACAAATTAAAGTCTGAGGGATGAATTCTCCCGTTCACAAACAATCTAAGGGGCAAGTACGAAAAAAAAGATTATACTGTTTAATGCATTTGTATATAGTATTATAAGGGCTATGTAAGATTGTATTCTGTTTTTATAGAAATATAGCATACTGGAAAATGGTATTATAATCTCAGATGAATCCACCATCATAATAAAAAACAACTTCTTTAATTTCAGGGAAATACACCTTCTACTCATTATGGATCATAAATTCACTTTACACCTTTGAAATGCATCCAAAAGAGCTGAATCACAGTAATTTTCAGTGGAAATACCAATAAACAACATGGTTTTACATGCATATGTAAAAATCAAATACTTGTTTAAGGCTAAAATGTGACTAAACCATTTTAAATGGCTTCTTCATTTCACAAACCGCAAGCACCTACACAAAATTAGTCAAAGGCATCTAATGATTTTAAAAATCACCAAAACAATAACCATAAAACTCTAACCTCATCCTTAACCTCATCCTGCCACACACTTACTCTTGCTATAGATTTACATGTATTTAATATAAGTAACTATACTGATACTACTCTGCCATTCCTCCCCTGTTCTCGCTTTATGACACTGTGCCAACCATTAGATCTCATTCTAAGCCCAACTCGCAATGACAACATTGAATAACACAACTCTACTTATGTATAACTACAAATAGTCCGCCAGCACTCTCCATGCACATCTCCCACCTCTTGCACCATGCTTTTAGGTGCAAACTGCTCAAAGATTTTTTTGCAAGCTTGGCTTTACACCACATGGTTACTCCTATTGAACCTGCTGAGCTTATTTGCAGGAGGTAACATCAAGCATTTGACTGGTAAATGTCTAGGATCTCAGTTCATTTCCTAGCAAAGGGGTCAGGAAGAAACAGTGGGAGAGGTTGAGGGGAGATGGGGGAGTGTCTGCTTTCCACCTCCACAATGATTGCATGCTGAAGCACACATATGAAAGATGAATGGACAGTCAACCTCTTTCTATATGGTGCTGCAATACATATCAGTAGTTTTAACAAAAAGTGACACAAGGCCCCTGGCTCCAGCAATGGTCTCCAGAAGCATAAAAGATATGTATGTTTTAACAAACATCAGTGCAGAGTCAGAGCCAAGAACCGAAGCATGGAAACCACTTTCACAACCATCCAGTTTTGCTTTCTGGAGTGTTCAGATGAGCAATTGCCAGCAGCACATACAAGGGCTGGTGAGAGTGGGGTCTCTGCTTGCAAATCTTACAAGGCAAGGAATTACAGGTAACATCTGAAAGAGCACTTGGGTGCTTTAGGAACATGCAGTAGGAAGGTCCCAGCCCACTCGGCATCACCTTTTAAGAATGCCGACTAAATGCAGATTAGAGCTCAAATAAAGAAAAATGAGAGCAGGGCATCAGCTCAGGATCATTAATTGTGCGATAATGATGTTGAAACACTAAGAGAAGCTTTGTGGTGCCTGTGTGAGTAAACATGACTTGAAGCTAACATAGTATTTTTACATGTAGATTATTAATATGCATACTAAAAATAAGTTATTATAAAGTTTCATACATAAAAAGGAATGTCCCTATACAGATGTGTGTGCATATGCACATCTGTCTCTGTGTGTGTGTTTGTGTGTGTTTGTGTGTGTGCCTCTCCATATATGTGTGCACATGTACATAACAGCAAACAAAAAAAATTTCTGTGGAGATGCAAATAGTTTCATTTTCAAGCCGGAATGTGCCATTTGTCTGGATGTGCATATATAATTCTTGGTCAAAAGTAGCTGTAGTTAAATTAGAATTTTTTTCTGAGACTGTTATATTTTTAAGGACCATTAGTCCTTTTAGAGCTCTTGCTATGTGAATAACGAATGTGTCAGCCACATCGCAAAGGATAAACCAAACTGCAAACATAAACTTTTAAAGCCTCGCTGTTTCTCTAAAGGAACTTTAATCTGTGCTTTGCCAGTCCGAGCGCCTATTCCTAGCTGCTGAGCAATGCAGCTGCGCTTGTTTCAACGTTTAGCAACACTTGCAACCTAAAAATCAATTATATGAAAAACAATAAAAAATATTCTTATTGCATGCCATAAAAAAAAAAAAAAAAGAAAAAGATACAAAAGGTTAAGCAGAGCAGCCGGCATCTGCACACTAATGACATGATTGTTATGATAGGTGTTTGCTTTACCCTGGAGTGGTAACATTATAATTCATCCACCGCTGAATGAGTGGGGACAATTAATGCAGTCAATGTGTCCCACGTGTTCCCTGCAGCATTAACAAGGCAGCTCCGGGCCCCTTAGCAGACACCGGGCTGGAAATTGAGCCGGCTCCCCCGTTGAATGTGATCCTGATTGCCTCCGCGGGGGCCACCTGCTGCTTCGTGCCTCCCGGTTTTGTGCACCGGCCGCCTCTGTCCACGGGGACCCTGGGGATGGACGCCCAGGGCTGTGGGCAGCTGACACCAATCTGGGCAGCCAGGGATGAACAATCGCAGACCGCGTGCCCGGCAGCAGCATGCTGCGTTGGGCCACGCCGAGCCTGCCACGGGTATGTGAGCCTGCGTGAAGGCAGAGCAGGGACCCCTGGTCCTGCTTTTGTTAGTTGCGACAAGCACCGCTCCTGCAGCGCGTGCCTGCAGTGGGATGCTGGGGTTGGTAGGGTCAGCATTTTTCTGGCGCTCAAGATGTTGGGGCTGAAAATGTCTGGCACCTTGTGTATGACAGGAGACCGACTGCTTGAGCCCTGAAGTCTGTCTATATCCCGTGATAACAGTGATACAGCTTCCTTCCAGTTGTCTCCAAGCTCATTAAAGTCTATCCGTTAAACGGAGTAAAAACCAGCTTGCCTCTTTGGGCCAGTGGGTGATGGGTGCTCACTGACCCCCGCTGTGCGCAGGTATTGACAGGTGAGGACTGGGCTCACAGCAACAGCTCGGTGCTTTTCATCCTTACTGGCTGGCTCTGGAGAAAAACAGGAGGGTTTCTGCGAGGCTGTGATCGGTTATGCAGGTCTGTGCCGCTGCAGCTGTGGCCAAAGGGTCAGCAGCAAGGATCCATGCCTGAAAAGAGGAGGAGGAGGAGTCAAAAGAAAGAGAGAGGTGAAAGAGCCGAGCGGTGCCAGGTTAGGACTGCGCTGCAGAGTGGCAAACACGGGCTTCATTATTCTGTAGTGTGAGCTTCTTGCACAGGAAGTTTGAAGGGGTTTAGCAATCTGCTTTCCTTTGCCCTCCACTAAGTGAAGGGCATTTGCTTCATGAATATTCCATTACCCTGCTGTTCCCTGCAAGCCCTCAACCAACTTTTGAAAATAAACAAGTGTACACATTTGTAGGCAACACTATCCAGGACTTGCTTTCTTCCCCACTCCCCCTCCCCCAGTAGTAAAAAATAGTGGTTGGCTTTTGCATGTAATTCATGATCTCTTAGACACATCTCACACACGATATGAAAGTATCGCGTGTATAGCCCAAGGTACTCGTGTCGTCTCGTACCAAGCTATTCATCTTTGGTTTACTGATTTACATTATTGTCAAAAACTCCCTTTTTCCTGAAAGCTGTCCAACAAGAGCCTCAAAACTCCTTTCAAAAATCTAATACACCACGATTCCTGGAAAGTGTGCCACCAATCAGCATTACTTGTTTGAATTCTGATGGCTACCTGTGTTACTGTCGAAACCAGTTGGAACATGGTCAGGATTGTTTTCTCTATTTGTACAGAGCAAGAACTTATGAAATAGATAAATGTCCATATATTATTAATATTAATTATTTTTATTCAACTGGGGCTGTGCTCACTGTGGTATATATTATAACAGATACATCATTCGTATAAATCTGCAAGAAGTGGGATTTCAGTCCTGGATTGATATTTGCGTTTCCAGACTTTCCTGATTTTCATTCAAGATGAGCACAAAAATCACCCCAGAATAACAGGGAAATAAATACAACCGATGTTTTGGGTTTTGTTTGGGCTTGGGTTTGTTTTTTATTTTCTACATGGCTGAGCACACTATAAAATCAGGACTTTAATATTCGGCTGATTCAGTCATTCTTATTGTGAGTTCAGATGTCTGAGTGAGTTTAAGATTCTAGACTTCTTTATCTCATCATCCCTTCAAGGAAATGGAGATAAGAGAACTTGCTTGCCTCAGAGAGAAAGCCAGGAAATAGGTATGATGTTATCATAAAGGGTTCAGATAATTGCATGTCTGCGTAATTCTAGGTAGATAGAAGAATATTTGGTGGAAATTCTGCAAAAGAAGTAATGAGGCGACATCTTTCAAAATCTGGAGGGCAAGAGGAGCAGGGAAAGGAAGATGATTTCTCTACAAGTAATAAAAGACAGTTAATAAGTAGAATACAAATTTTCAAAAAATAAAAGATTTTTTCCCTTTTGCTTACAGAGAAATGATTAGGGTTGGGGGTTTTTTAATTAAAAAAAAAATAAAGGAAACCAAACTGTACTCTGAGAATTGTCACTCATTAAAAGTATTTCTCAACTGGTTCCACAAGGCAGAAAACTCAAATGCCCTAACTCCCAGACCAGAGCCCACCCACCGAGTTATCTGCCTCCCCAGAGGAAACAGATCATTTTGATGCAATGAAAATAATATTAGTGCGAGAAATTCAGATTCCTAAGGATATTAGAGTCTTTTCAGTCCTGAATTAATGAACAAATTTAGTTCAGTGTTGCAACAAGCTTTTTGGTTTTTATTTTTTTTACTGTATGATGGCTGCTCAGTAGTCGACTCAAAATTAAATTATTTGCTTCAGTCTCCTGTAGCTATTATGACAAATATCACTTTTCCCAAAGTGATAGATTTTAGTGAAGAAATCTGAAAGCAGCAACCATTGAAGTTTGAGCTAGAAGGGATGCTTGGTAACACCAGGCTGTAACCAATTCCCTTTCCCAGAGGACTGGATAAGAAGTTGAACATCCAGCGCTGTGATTAATTGATTATACCACCAGCACAGCTGCTGGTCTGGTCAGAAGGTCTTCTGGTCAGAAGAAGGATATGACACAGGGTGGCCAGTTTCTGGCCCAATCCAGAATGTAGCCAGTTTATTCTGACGAATATAGCATTGCCACATGGGCAAGTGTGCAGTGCTATGCTGCAGAGGCTTTCTTCAGGGCTCTACTCAGATGTCTTGGCTTGGATAAGAAACTCAGTGTGAATAAGATTCAGACTTTTATTTTGAATAAAACCCTATGGCATTCAAGTTTTTCCCTGAGATGACTCAATTCATGTTCAGTTCAGTGGGAGCAGAATTGCAGAACTGTAGAGTGCTCAGCACCAAAAGCTATATGGTCATGTTTAAGTTGCTACTGTAGGTCTAGCAGGTCCTAGGAAATGGGAACCTCAAAGGTTCAACAGGTTCCTTACTTAGGTTCCTTCAATTAGATTTGCATACGTTTTGAACACATCCCACAGATTTTTTCTAAATCTAGTCCAGACCCCAGCTCAAGTTCAAATGCCCTTTATACCACTCTTCCCTTAAAAACTTTGCTTCCTAAGTTTTAATGCATATAGAAATCCCTATCCGAATCTTGTGGATTTGATTTGATTTGGAGTCAAAACATTAAAGATCAGGAACTGTTCATGCTCTTCAACTTCACTTCTTGGAGTGCCCAGTTTGTGGAGTAAAATCTTCTTTGCTATAATTCAGTGAACATCAGCTATTGCCTCCTTCCCTGTGTGGTTATACGAGACTCCTGTACAGAGGTAACCTTTGTCAGTCAGGCATAGTCCTGCCTCCGTAATGCCCATTTGATAAATTATACATGGGTACCTAATGTACTCTCATAAATTATTATAGCCTCTTATAGCCCTGTGTTTTATGGTGATGTGTCATGGCACAGGAGCAGACAATATATTGTCCCAGAAGATGCCATGGACTCTGAGATGGTATTAAAAATTCTGCCAATATAAAAAAACAAATTAAGAGCTCTAAAAGTAGAATACCTGACAACGCCTCCCTTAATTGAAGAAAACGTTCCTAATGAAAGCGAGCTGTTGCAGCAATTGGTGCATTGGTGAGTGAGAGACAGGGTATGATTTAGGATCCCCTCTGGCTCTCTTGTTCCCCAAGCAATCAGGAGCTTTGAGCACTCAGTCCCTGGGGAAAGGCATGTCTTACATCACTTACCAACCACGCCTCGCGTGATTAAAGGAAGAGGTAGAAGCCTTTGAAAGGATTTTCGTCCAGTCCTTCTCACTAGGAGGATGTTGAATAGTATCTTCAAACTGTGGATTTAAAAAATGTGAGGAACTGGGTGATGAAGAAAGGGGAGGGGATCAAAGACCTAAAAGACACAATAGCCATATCCTTTTTTAGAGCCAAAATGGAATGACAAAACTTAGGACCACTTTAAATGGATCTGCCTGTTATCTCAAGATTAATATTCATCATTTGGGATGCTGCTGTCCAACGTATATGTCTAGAAGGGACTGTGGGACAGTGCTCAGTAAAAGATACCACGCAGTATCAGAGGGGTGGCCTCAAGTCAGCCCAGGGAGTCTAAACTTGTCTTTCTCCACCTAAGTGCAAAAATACTGTCCCTCACAAAGGAGTCAAGTTTAATTTTAAAAGACAGAAATTATCTGAAATGCAGAGAATAATAGAAACATCTCTTTAAAATGTTGGCATTCTTTAGGATTTGGAAGGCTTTGAAAGGTATTTTTTAAAATTTTACATCAGAAGAACATTGATCTTTATCCAATTTTTCTCAAATACATTTGAGCTGTACAGCAAAACTTCACAGCCTTGAGGTTAGAAATTTAAAACAACAGTGACTAAAATTGTTTTGCACACATTTTAGTGGACAGCTTTTTGGTTGGTTGTTTTTGTGGGGTTTTTTTTCCAAAAGCTTTGACTTCAAGGAAAATTAATATTTTTCCCTGAAAAAGAAATCAATGTATTTGATTTACAGGAGAAATTTGAGAATTCTGGGGAAGATCAACTGTTTTCAGGGTAAAGTGGGAAAATGGGTTTTTTTGTTTTTCACTGCCTATATAAATCACATTGTGTCAAGTAAGCTATAGGAAAGAGTTAAATGTTATCACTGTGGATGTAGAACCATAATGTAAATGACATTATGCCCAGGAAAAGATTTTGTGATGAAACCAGAAATGCCATACTTGAGAGGCTGAAAAAAATTTTATCACCAAAAATTAAAAATCTGGCATATTTACATCTCAGGTTTTGAGGTTTTGATCCTTTTAAATACACTGCTTCAGCTCAATGCCTGCTGTGTGCTTTTTTTATTTTAAAAAAGTAGTTTTCTTGACAGCATGTGGAGGGTCTTTATTTAAGAAACCCCGGAGCTTTAAAACTTGGGGAGTAG
Organism: Zapornia atra; assembly: GCA_013400835.1. Taxonomy (NCBI): domain Eukaryota; kingdom Metazoa; phylum Chordata; class Aves; order Gruiformes; family Rallidae; genus Zapornia; species Zapornia atra. The sequence continues at coordinate 199,725 of VZTU01003106.1, read as the reverse complement.
GTCCTACCTTCCAGTATGTGAGTGGATGTCTGACTTGTGTAACAGGGACTTGCATGCTATTTGGGGTGGTTGTGTGTTAAAATGCCACACTGGTTAGCATTATAATCAGCTAATGGCACTTTTTAGCAGGAGCGCACGTACAAAGGAAGTTCAGTCATCAGAAAGGAGATGGTTACTAAGGCAAGGTTGTGTCCAAATGTGGTGTTGCAGTTTGGTGTAACTGCTGCTTCAGTGGCTCTTGTAGGCTGCAGTTACAGCTTTCTGCAAGCTCCATGTTTTGAAAAATACTGGTACATTCAAGGCCAAATTTGAGACCAAGCCTATCAGAGCTGGTCACAGCGCCTCTGTGAATCACATATAGGAGAAAAAAAAAAACTGCTGGCAGGCGCACTTTGCCACCGGAGCGGGAGTGAGAAGATGTAACAAGCTGCACAGATTCCAAGGCCAGGCCCGCAGGAGGGGGGGGATGAAGAATGTGAAGAGAAAGTTTCCCCTGCAGCTCGTGGTGGAGTCCATGGTGAAACGGGTGTCCCCCCGAAGCCCATGGATGAGGACAGGGAGCAGAGACCACTATGCCTGTGAAGATTGATCCACGCCTCAGCAGGTTTGCCAAGGGACTTGTGACTTTGTGGGTGACCAGGCCGGGGGGTCTGGACCCGGACGTCAGCACCCTATGGAGGGGAGAGTCCTGCTGAGAGGCCTGTGGTGAGGGGATGACTCCCCGATAGAGAGGACTCACGCTGCAGAAGGTCGTGGACACGACTCTCGCGTGGGTGGGACCCCACGGTGCCGCAGGGGAAGGGTGTGTGTATGTGGAATGCCCCCCCCCACAGCTGAGATGGAAGACAGCTTGGGAGGAACGGACTGAAACCCCTCACTCTCCATTCCCTGCCCCCCCTGTACTGCGAACGGGAGGGAAGAAGGGAGCGAATCTCTGATTAAAGTCATGAGTGCGAAGAGGCGAGGGGTGGGGGGAGGAAGTAGAAGTGATAATATCTGGGGAAGAAAAGCAGCTTGTTGGGAATCACCGGAACCCCACTGCCCATTCCCTGCCCCTCCCCGCGCCATGTTGGGGGGGAAGAAGGGAGTAAAATCAGGACGAGTTTTAAGTTTGCTAAGAAGTGAGGGGTGGGGGGAAGGTGCTTGAAGACCTGGCCACTTCTTATCTCGTTCCGGTTCACTGGGTGTAGTAGTTGTAGTAAGTAGTAATAAATCACCTTTTCTTTCCTTTATTCTGTGCTGCATCTGTTTTGCCCATTGCACTAATTGCAGAGTGATCCCTCTGTCCTTATCTCAAGTCCTAAGCCTCCCAATATCTAATTTCTCCCCCTTTTCGGCTGAAGGGGGGAGTGAGCGAGCGGCTTGGTGGGTATTTGGCCTTTGGTTAGGGCCAAAACCACCACATGTGGAAATTAATAAAATAACAAGTAATCATTATATATAGCTGGTTAGGAGATATGATATTAGAGGATTGTTAAGCTTCTACCCAGGAAATAAATGCTAATCATCTATTTCGACTTCTGTAAATACAGAAACTGGGAGACAGGAAGAAGTGACTCACATAAATGCAATGGTGACAAATGCAATGGCATTTCTTGGCTGTCTGCTGTGGATTAGCCACTGCAAGTTGTTATCAGTCACTCACCAGGGAGAAAAAAAAAAAAAGTCAAATAAAAAGAATAATTGACCAAAAATAGTTACACCAGGGGTGTGTATTACACCATACTAACAGCATGTTAACAGAAGTGCTTCATGTGCTGGAGTAGCTGATACTGTAAGAAACAGGTGAGTAGAACCATCCTCTTGGTATCATCTACTGAACTTCCGGCCCTTCTCCAAGGGTGTGCATACAACATTTATGCTGGAATTCACTGCAGCAGTGCCCTCAGTGAAAGCAGAGACACACACTTAACTGCTCTGAAGCAGCAGGCAGCTGCCAGTGATACCAGGCAGGGAATGAGTCCTGGCACGGAGTGCTCAGCCCAACCAGTGCCACTCCAGCAGCCAGGGAGAGCCCCTGCCACCCCCACTCCACTCCTCCCCGCCATGAGCACTGACCCAATTTGGCATTAAGTAAACAATCACGTATGCACTGATTATGTGGATTTATTTTCTTTTTAACAGCATTGTCTGTCAAGGTGGGTACATTATCACTATGCAACCAAGTGAAGAGTGATGGGGCAAAAGGAGGTGGTGGCAGAGGAGGGAGACAGAGGTAGGCAATACTGATAAGCATAACAGTCATGTCAGCCTCTGCCCATATGCAAACTGGGTGGATGGAGAAACAGACAAGAGAACTGTGCTCAGCCATGAAATCAGTGCATACTTTTGGAAGAAAAATGTAAGACCAGGCTTCCTCTGGTGAATACCTGGCAAAGCCAAGACAAACTTTCGAAGTGGGCATTTTAAATCTTCAGAATAAATCTGTCAAGAGCTGACACAGGGACATTCAAAACAGTATTTCCCTTTGGTGTTTTTATTTTGTTGTTTTGGTTGGGTGGGGTTATTTTTTCTCCCCCACAAATGGGGAAATTAGCTAGGATGGCCTCAGATACCTCCCACTGATATGAGACCTTTCCACAGACTTCAGTAGAAAATGGATTGGACCCAAGCAGTCTAGAAATGAAATGGTGCACGGAAAAAATTCAGTTTGCTGAAAAAGCACGTGTCATGACTGCCTGCTATAGAAACAATGACAAATAAGAGAAGGTTGCTTGTTTGTCACCTGAACGAAAGCCTATGATGAAGAGTTTAAGAGTTTATCTCACTGTTTACAAACTCTCCCTATTTTATAAGAATATAAACCGCAGGCCTGAAATGAGACTTCAGTGATTCAGCCAGAGTTTTTTCTAGGCTGAACCATAATAGCTAGGCTGAACCATAATAGCTACAGGAGAGTTAGTCAGATTAAACTGACTTACAGAAATTAAAGATCTGTCCCACTGAATCTGTTGGGCAGTTGCTTTATGTGTCTACAGTTACTCTGCTGCCCATTTTATCAACATACACTGGGGTCACGGCAGAGGAAATTTCCTTCACTAGTAAGTTTATGTTCAGAAAAAACTAGTTAGGTGATTCAACATCAGTAGCTCCATTTTTTATTTCCGTTCATGTTAACTTGTGGTTTACGTAATTTTTTTCATATTTACTCACTAAAAATGCTGATTATTTTTGCTAATTTATTGTCCTCTGTGAGTGGTGTCTCCCTACAGCAGAAAGGACTCAGCAATCTTATCATCTTTGAAGGCTGATATACCTCAAGGGAACCAAAATTCATGCAACTACATCAGACCGGCAACGAGCATAGGAGCATCACCATGGCGGGATTTACAGCTTCCTCTGACCATTGTTAAGTACCAACTCAACAAATCTAAGTTCCAGTCACAAGTGGGAGGCAGCTAGAAGGGTTGGAAGCTAGTTGGAAAAGTCGTCACATCGCCTTTTGCTGTCATTATGCTGTAATGCTGCTGTACACAAGCATGTGGGTACAACCAAAACCACAGGATGTACTAAGAAATGCTCTGGTCTGCAAGGAAATTCTGAACAAAAAGACATCTAAAACTGCTCGAGAAATAAGACAGCATTGTGCCAAACTTTCTACTATTCACTTGTAGCTTTGCAATATTTAACTTTTTGAAAAATTTCAGAATTCAGTTATTTTATTTCTTAAATATGGTTCAGAGCCTTAACACATCTAATAACAGTGGATCAATAGGCTCATTGCCCTACAGTGTATCGCAGCACGAGCAAATACCTATGTTATGAAACTAAGTGAATTTACTGGAGTGTAAACCCCCAGTGAGTTGTCTGCAATCAGCCAGCAGGCCTTCAGGGCAAGAGAATTAATGTATTTTAATATTTTAGGTTATCTTCCATATGGCATAATGCTATACCCCATCTGTATGTGTGAGTGTGCAAGCAAATACAGGGTGGTTTTTTTCCAGAAATAAGTTTCTCTTAGTAGAAGTTCACCTGCCTTCTAACATCTTTTATTTTCTACTACTTCAAACAAACTCGGAGCAAAACTTGGAAGAGTGTGAATTTACAAATAAGGTCAATGTCTATAGAGTTGTATTAGAAGATTTCAGAGTTTTTCTCTTTAAATAGTGTTGAAATGCCTGTTCTGTTCTGTTCTAAAGGACTCAGACACTTAAAAAACAAGGCATCCTTAAAAGAAATTTTCACATTTTTGTGGAACTTCTCACTGAATCACAAACCAGCATGTTCAAGGCTCCACATAATCACTGGAATATAATTGTGCTGAGGAAGTTTACCTCCAAAGTGTCCCTTCATGGAAATAATGGCACTAAAACCATCAGCCTCAGGGTCTCTAGTTGACTTAACATACTCAGGAACACAGCTCTTAGTAGGAGGAGGTGAAGGGTGATGCCAAAAGAGAACAACACATACACATTCATATTTATATAGGTATTATACTGTTTCCCATGGAGCATTACAGAGAATTTTTAATAACCCTTCCAGCCCAGAGGAACAGTTGTGGAGAGGCAGCCGAGCGGGGCAAGCATCCCACGCTGCATCCTCATCTCCTGATCAATGGTTGGGATTTCACCTATTTCACCTCCTCGAGTGCCCTGCTCTTAGCTTATGCAGACTGAGTGTGTGGTGAGCTTAGAGGCAGAGGTGCCAGAGACATTTCTGGCAGGGGACCACACTGGATTTCCAGTGTGGAAACTCAAGAGGAAGTATTTTTGACATCAGTATCAGGTAATGTCCAACATTAAAACTGGTAGGCATCTAACAATTCACAATCAGGCTTCCATCATGCATTGTACAAAGCAGGAAAGCAAGAGCCTGTGTTTGCGCTCTCAGTAAAATGTTTTTAAAAAACAGGTTTTTCATGTGCAAGGAGAGACTGCAACATTATCAGCACAACCACTGATTCAGCAAGAGAGACTGCAGCCGGAAGATCACACATCACCAGCATTGTGCCTTTGTAACAGAGGTATTATTTAAAACTTCAGGAAAAATTTAACAGCACAACATGTTTGATGTGTCTCAGAGAAGAAAAAAACTGCAGACAATTAAAGAGTGGCAATGATACTCATAACTAGAACTGTTGGATAAATTCCTTTATGAAGAAAGAAAAAACTTTAAAAACAAGTTGCATAATAGACCCCTTTTTGTAACATTTTTTCTCCCAAATCCTGGAATTAATAATGAATTGATGATATTGTAATTAACTCACTGAGGCACTGATATCATGAACAGGGGGGCGGGATGCTGGAACTAGATGAACTTTAAGGGCCCTTTCAATCCAAATAAATTTTTGATTCTATGATCAGAAGAAAATTCCCTTTCCTGAGACATGCAGTCTGAGTAAATATATGAATTATCTCAGTGGATACAGTGAAAAAAGCATTTTAAAAATCTTTCTGCCTCCTATTTGTTTTGATAGTCATGTGAGAAAATAATTTTTCAGGAATGTTGGCAAGTGAAGAAGTGAGTTTCACAGATGCAGGGATCCTGGTAGGAAAATAGACTGTGAAGAACTTCCATTCAGTCCCCTGCGCACTATGCAGTGTGAGTGGTCCTCCTGTGGGCTATGGTGAAGGGATGGGCCACGCACCATGGTGTGCCATGGTGGTGCAGCCCACACTGCCTCTGCTCCAGCTCCGTGCGACAGGACACCAGCAGCACAGAGATGTGCAGCAGCCTCATGCTTGTACAAAGCCTTCAGCTGGAGTCTGAAGAGCTTGGCAACAAAAAAAAAGTGAGAGACAAGCAAATGCCAGCAGATGATTTCAGAACAGAGGGTGATTGAATCAAAATGGAAGCAAATTTTTACAGAATTTTGGGGGGATTAATCAGGGGGACTTAGCATACCAAATGGTTTAGCCCTACCAATCGCATGCCTTCACCATCCCTATATAAGTCAATTTAGGCCATGTCCTCCGCATCCCTCGAAGCTTAGAACCAGCCTTTCACCCAGGTATGACATATTTTGCACAGATCTCCTTGAAATACTTTTCCAAAGTCCTAGTTTTATGTTGTTGGCTAATGAAACAGGTTATGAAATCATGCTAACTGATTATGTATGCCTGTGTTTCATGCATTTATTCCTGATCCTTTCTTCTTAATCGACTTTCGATTTTTAATTGGCAAGTATGGCAGGCATGACAGTGCTACCTTTGTTCAAAAACAAACTAAAGCTAATCTTTGTGCACATTTTTAGCATGGAAAGTACATATTAGAATCAAAATTATCACCAACATTTGCTGTTTTCCTCAAAGCAGCTCCAAACCTACTGCTACATTTAAGTTTGATTAGTTTTTAAGTACAGAAGACTGCAAAATATAATTCCTTGCAAAAACTGATGATGCAGATCATAGTTTTGTCATTAACTTCCTCGCAGCTTGACACTGACAGTTTTAACTTTTTTTGTTGCTGTTTGCTCTGAAAACTTTATTTTAATTTTGCATATTTCTCAGACTAGAAATGTTATCTGCTGAGGTCTTTTTACACACACATAGGCTTAGTCCTGAAAGTTCATGACCATCCTGTCCCTAGCAATGCCAAGCACTCTAAGACAACTCTGTCTGGAAGCTTGCACGTTCATCTCAGTGTGAGAAGTTTTCCTTTGAACAACATACAATTACATCTATTGAAGCAGCAATTCAAATATCACCTTTCATGATGAACACATACCTGTATACATGTGTGTGGATGTGTGTGTATATATACATACACACACATAACTTTTGTCTATAACTGGCCTACCTTCAGAATTTCACTGCCATTGATCCAGGGATCGATAGGCAAAAAACCCAACACCCAATTTCTATTTGAAGGCTTGCAAATACATGATGTCACAATAATTCATAATGAATATGTATATTGGGAACTGAAAAACAAAGTGATTCTCATAGGGATTCTAAAATAAACTGAGATTCAAAATAGAGAGTGATCCAAGAAGTAGAACTGAGCAATATACTACTAACTAATAAGGATTTCCTCTGCACTGTATGTTAATTGGCATTCATTATTTTGTATTCATAACTTCTCTACAGGGTGTATACCTTATTATTAGAGAAATTGAGGCAGCTGCAGAAGAGAAGTTCATGCTATTCAACTCAGGGGGGGAAAAAAAGAAACAAAAATAAAGGAAAAAAAGGAAAAAATAAAATTAAAAAAAGGGGAAATCACTACTCAAGCACAGCTTCTAGGTCAGGAGTTCCTGGCATGACAACCATTGTATCTAGGTCAGTGCAAATGAAATGAAGCAATGCCAGTGTAACACAAAAGCAGCAGGAGAACTTCTGATACCTGCACAGACTGCTGGCACCATGGAAAGTCTACTACCGCCCAAAAGGGTATGCAACCAGGATGGAAATAATGTGCCTGGCTCTCTTTTTAGTCTAGCTTGTGCCTCTCTACTATATGAATCTCATATTATCATCTCCTTTTTTCTTATTGTAAAAGGAAGGACAGCAATACTTGTCTCGATGGTTAAGATCGTAGAATTTTGAGTCACCTTTCACTAGCCATGACACCTTCTTGCTCAGTGGTCTGAAGTAAAGTAGCCAAACAGCCTGGGTGGGATTTTTAGGCATATTTAGGACCATATTTTATAGAGTTTTTTTAGAAACCTGAAGCTGTAAACAGACATACAATTAATTAAAAGATAAATACTTTGCCAGTTCAGGTACTTACCAAGATCCTCCAAGACAAATATTTTTCATCTTTGAAGACCTAAGTGCTAGAAATGGTTAAACACTTCTGAGAAATTGTTCTCCGTCTGAAAAGGCGCTTTTATTTTTTGTCAGATTCAATGCCTTTTGCAGAGATGTGTCAAAGTGTTATGACATTTTCTGCAATTAGAAGTCAAAGCAAATATGCTTGATCTCATTATCTCATTACAGTAGCCAATATTTCATGCAAATAAAATGAGGAATAAAGCTTTTTCCTTATATTTCATCTTGACAAATTATTGCATAATAATATAAAAAGCTAGATAAGAAGCATAACTATGTTATAACAATCATAAACTACCTTTTTGGCATTTTTAACCTAAGATTTTAGTTCTAGGTGAAATTTTTGGACTATTTTCCAATATGGTATAAAAACTAAATTTCAGTTTCCTAAGCAAAGTGAAAGCTTTTTTTTTTTTTTTCTAATCAGTTCTAATAAGATCTCTGAAAATCTGGCACTTAGAGCTGGCTTAACTCTGTTGGCTTTCATGTTCTTTGTAATATTCCTACAGACTTCAAAGGAGCGAATTAGCTTAATGCTAAGTGTTTTTTAAACTCTCATTCTCTTTCTGTTCACAATCTGTATAATGGGGAAAGTGATTAGAATATCTATACTACAGAGGTATTCTGAAGTTTTAATTAAGTTCTAGGAATTAATTCAGGATTTTGAGACAGGAGAAATAGCATCCTCCTGTGCACTGGAGCTTCTAGCTGCAGATTGTGAAGCTGCAGCCAGTTTTACCATATGAAATTTTGGAACTTTTAACTCCTGACCACATGAGCTGGAGCTGAATATCTCTCTTTACAAGTTGTAAAATGTGGAAAAATTCTCTTGTATTTGGACCTTTCTCTGCTCATGTTTTATAATGGGATGTCTGGTAGTGTCAGTCTTCAGTCTTTAATGTCATTCCTTATCAGTATTCTTTTCGTCAGTGCCTTGTACATGTTCCTCTAACTGCTCACTCTCCATCTTGGCAGACCTCCTTGTTTCATTGTTAACGCATCCCAGACACTTTCATGATTAGTGTTTTCCTAATTCCCACTGATGCCTTTAGAATAAGGTTCCTGACTGACCAACATCAATATGTGTTTGGGGATGGGTGCACACATTCATCTTCAGAGGAAAAAAATATTTTTAAAGTTATTTTAAAATTATTTAAAAGTTTCCCTCATTCACTGAGAAATGAAAAGCCCCTCCAGTTGTGATACTGTGGTCCTCTTGAGAATCCCTTAAGTGCAAAAGCCCTGTGTGGTTGAAGGGATGGGGGCAGGGGATTGGGAGAATAGCTGCTATTTCTCCTTTGCTGATCCTCACATGAAACACACTAGAGACGACACGCATCCTCCTGCTTTTGTGAATACATCACTTCGGTATAATTCCCACAAGACAAAGGTAGATCACATCTGTTGCACCCACTTCCCTGGGACTGAGAGGGCAGAAACCCCACAAGGAGGTGGGGTGATGAGGGTCCACAGACATGGAACTCAGTCAGGAGTGTTTTAGCCAGAGGTAACGTACGACTGCACTCGCTCTACCCAACACATGAAGGATGATTCTGTGATTCTATGATTCGATGAAATGAGGTGGATTGTATTTGTAGATTGAAAGTACATGCCTACAAGATGCAGACACCGGGAAACAGCAGCCTGGCTTTTTCTGTCAGCTGGTTGTGGACAGCCTGGTATGCTTCTAGACAGCCTGGTATGCTGCTGTTAATACACAGAGATAGACAACTCATGCTTCCATTTCCAGTGTGTTTTGATACTTACTTCCACCCTGAGCCTGACACTGAAACTATCATTTTAGAGTGAAGGCATTTCTGTAACTGCCCTGGCCCGTGGCTCAGCTGTGGGCTGAACTCTGTTGTGGGTGTTTGCCCTCTGGGCGTATTTCCCTGATGCTGGGGGTGGAAAAGTATCTACCACAAATAATATCTCAGGAACTGCTGCCCCTTTCAGTATCCTTTGTCCACATTTCACATAATACCTCTAAGGGTCGTCTCTTACTGCCAGATGTGTCTAGTAGGACACAGCAGCAGCACCTGGGGCAGGGTTGTGATGGGCAAGGCTAGCACACAGCTGCAGCCCTGCCAAAAAGCAGAGAAGCATGTGCCACCTCAGCAGGTGTTAATGGGCTATGAGGAGGTCATAACTCCTGGTTAAAACCCTCCCTTGCTGCTTTAGTAAATCCACATCTCTCATCTTTGTGGTCAAGCAAGTTAGAAACTGGTCTGGGTAAAAAGTGCAAGGCATAGCATCACAATAACACAGTTGAGTTTTGAACTTTAAAATGTATTTTGACTACTTGAATAATCCAATGTCCAGCATTTTTCTACTCAGAGAATACACTGTGAGAATTTTTAAAAATAAAAAATTTGTTTAGTTGAATTCTAAATAAATGGCATCTAAGAGTTTAAAAATTAAGTTTTTAAATTTAAAAGTGGAAAAACTATAAAAATGTCATTCAGAGGACAATTTTCACCTCTATTCTTCCAGAGCATCCATCCCATGTGAAAATAAATAATATGGTTAAAAGCAACAAAAGACCAGGTACCACTCTACAAATCAAACAACTGTAAAATCTCAAGTTTCTTCTGCTACTGACTTTAAAATGCCTAATGCAACAGGCATTCATATATGGTTGTTTTCATTAGGATGGACGTTTGGAAATGAATTATCAATTGGTTATTACCTTGTTTGTGTTTCAAGTATCTTTTTGTAGAACTAATATTTTTTTCATTTCTCATCCAAAACTGATGCATCCAAAACACCCTGGTTTCACATGCAGAGTAGCTGCACTGGGAAAATAGATGAAACAATCCCCAATCCGCATGGCTCCTGTATTGTGGGGTGGTTTATCATGGGTTTTAAGTGTTGTTTCTTATGATTTACCAAGGTAAAATCTGTCACAAATTTCAGACCACTCCATGACTCATGAATTTTTCTCACAAACCAAGACCTTTGCGTAGTTCAGGCACTCTACTTACTCAATGTAAATAGATGCTAAGAAGGAGCAACAAGTTTCTTTGAGCTCTATTTCATAGCTGTGATGTCAGGCGTGACTTCAGCACTTGCATAGCCCTTACTCTGCAGACACCTCTCCCTTAGTTATTGCCTCGACGGTTACTGTCGGCAGAAGGCGGAGGGAGGATCAAAATTTTCAGCCTAGACTATTTAACCCAAAGCAAAAATTCCAAATCCGAAGAGTAGATCTCCTGTCCCTGCAACGTGACTGGGAAAACTTTGAAGTATTTTCCTGTCTGTTCTCTCCCTTCTTTCTTTTCTTGACAATCTCCCAAGCAAACATTTATGATTATTCAGTTGACAGCCAATAAATAGCCAAGTGTTTGGGGGAAATCTGTAGGTTTTTTGGAAAGAAACCTATAAAAGAAAGAGACGTGGGGAGAGAGAGAGAGGGAGAGAAAGAGAGAGGGGAGAGCATAATCTGTACACCATCTGTTGCCTAGTGCAATTCATGCTGACACAGGGCTTTTTGACATTTTATACCCCGAATGCAAGCACATAGATCATTTCTACCTTGTACTTTTCCCGTCTCATTATCGGAATTTATTCCCTTGCTTTGTTGTTGGTGGAGTCCCTATTCTAATTGTTTCTTACATGTGCTGTAAATCTGTCCTCCAATCAGTAAAGCCCTGGAACATGAAACTGAGACCTAGCAATTTCCTTTGCTTACCAGTGCATCTGCTGGAGCGTAGTGTTGAAATAAAATGAAACATGTTTGCACTCTTTTTCTATCATACTGTAATGCACCTTTCATTTCGCTCAAGGAATTTTTAATATTCAAGCCATACCCTGCGCATGAAGTCATTTCCCTTCGATATAATTGTAATGGTAATACGCATGGCCTAACTGGCAGTGGCACAGCTGGCTGCTTGCCACAGCTGAGCCTCTGACTCGACTTTAATTCTGTCATGCCTCATCTGGTTTTATGTACTCTTTTGTAGTTAGTTCACAAATTTATTCCTGGGTATCCATTGAGATGGGCAGGCCATTGACTTTCCTCTAAAGATAGCACACTAAACTAATGAAGGGTACCAAATATGTGCATTGATAACCCATGTGCATACTGAATAGAAGTCAGATTATAAGTCAATGTGCCTGTGTGGTCAGGACTTATTGACAGATGCTTAGGCCCTGATTGTGCAAAGATTTAGTGGCGGAGCGTAAAGGTAAGCATTGGCGAGTCTTGCCTCGTCGCTGCCTGCAGGCTCTGCTGTCACAAGTGGCAAGTGACACAGGGTCTGCATAAGCTACGTTAGCAGCCTGTTAGCCCACAGGACCGTTTAATGAATTAATAGCGGTGTTTTGCTTTGCAGGTTTTAATTAACTGTGTCTTTCTGCAAAACCCTGGCATGACTTCAGCCACGAGGAGCTTTTAAAGCCTCTCTTCAGGTTTGTTTTCACTTACAGGGTCAGAATAAAGTTCTTCAGCCTTACCTACATTGTTCTGCTGCCTTTTACACTTACCATACCTCTTTCCTTGCATCTCTCACTGAGCCCAAAATGCATGCCCCCAAAGTGAGGTTCTGTGTTTATCTTTCTGCTTTCATCCCTTTCTGCTTTCACTGAGACGCTCCATCTTCCTCCCTCTAACTCTCCTTAAAAAGTGATTGTTTCAAGCCGGAATATCCAATTCCTGCTTCCAATTACTCACTGGAAATATACTTCAGTTGATGGTTACTATCTTCATCCATCCTCACCTTTCCGAGCCTGCTGTTTGTCTCCTCTCTATTTGTCCATAATAACTTAGAGAAAAGATTTGCTTTTGTGTATAAAGCTCGATGCACATCTACTGAGTTACAAGAGCAATAAAGTGTTGTTTACCAGGTTTATGGATCGCTCACTTTCAGTCTTTCGTTCAAATGTAAGTCCCCTCTGAAAGTTAAAAGCTGCTGGTGTGAATCGATTTGGACTTCATTTTACGCTAGCTGAAATCAATGACCAAACTTGTTTCTTGCTGTGGGAGAAAGGTCTTGCTAGCTGCACACACTGCAGTTTTTCCTGATTCGATGGTTAAGCCATCGAATGCTGAAAAAATGTTATTGGAACAAAATATTCCATTCAACCTGAGGTCAAAATTCTTTTTAATTGTGGGATAATTATATTTATTCAAAAATCATTATATGAAATCCTAAAGAACGAGCTGATTCAAAACAGGAAAAAATAGGACTTTAGAAAAAAACAAACAAATTTCCTCTTTCTCCCCCCACCCCCAAAAAAGAAAAGTCATACTTGATCTTCATTCACAAACAGTTTGGGCTTCTTTTAATTAATTCCTTTTTTTTTCTTTGGGTGAGAGGGGTGGGAAAGAGTACTAGATCTTTTTATTAGGACTGTGATTCTGTGATTCTGTGATTGCAGAAAGTGCAGACAACACAGCAAAGCCAGAGATCTGTCAACCCCATATTTACTACCACCCTCAAGTGGTGATTCAGCCAATCTGCTGAATCTGCTGATCAGCTCTGATCTGCACTTCGGGATGCAGGAGTAAATAAGCAGATAGAAGGGAATATGGTACCTAGTCAGGTCTTGCCCTGATAAGAACTCAAAGGTGTGGTATACACCTAAACCAAAATTCACAGGTGCCCTCAGTTTAGGCACAGCATAAAAGAACGGAGTTGTAAGGGAGCATCTAAGCACTCTCAAGAACACAGTCTGCTGTTCTCTTTTAAAGACTGCCTTGGTAATCACATCTGCCGTAAACAAGTGTTTTCTTAATTTGAAACCTAGGAGCAGAGTGGGGCAGTCCTAAGAAAAGTCCATATATATAAGAGCTTAAATTTTCAAAAATTAATGCCACTTTTCAAGCATCTATCGGTTTACTTAGCCACTTGAAAACATCCAACAGCTTATTGACATGCTCTGACTACTAAGGACTGAACTATAAACATTTAGTTTGTAAACTCTTTCTTCTCCTCTTGACTGTGCCAATCTTTTCCCCTTCCTTCATCTCAAAAGAATCCAAGTTTGGAGAGCATGCCAAATAGCCACTTTCCTAATCTTCCTGATAATCTGCACAACTGACTGATATGGTAATGAGGTACAGGAGTCAATTACATTTGGTAGAAGCACAAAAAAATTCATTTAATGCCTCCCCCATCTCTGAAATACTATCCTGGCCCATGCTGTTCATACATACCCATGTCAAAGGTAGCCTAAGGAACAAAACCACTTGTGCCTCCAGTACGTGCTTGGGTTTAGAATTTTCCAGCCCCTGTTTCTCTGTTCACAATTTATTTTCTTCATATCAGCTTTAAATATGAAGTAGGTTCCTGATGTTTACTTAAATTTTTCAGTTTTTAAAAATAGTCTTGCAAGCATATGATTCTCATAAAGCATCTTGTGCAGGGGGAAAAGTAAGCCTAGAGGCAAATCCTGTAACTCTCCTGACTGTAAAGACGGAATGATGACAAATTGTATAAATATGTGCAAATTGTCCAAATGATGTCATGTATCCAGGCTTGCAAAAGTCAGGAAGAATACTTGAGCATAAGGTCAGCACAGTCGCTTTCTTTAAATAAAATTGAGCAATTACATCCAATTTGCTTAAATTTATCACCAAGAAAAATGTTTTGTTTAATCTTAATCCTCATTTTATTTTTCAAGCATTTTAGAACCTACTGTATTATTACATCAGTGAAGGCCTCCACTAAATTCAGGAAAACCCTGGTAGGTAGCAGCATGCTTAATGCATGCTGCCTGCTGGAAAGGATTGATGAAGCAGGGCAGCATACCTGTGACCTACTACATGAAACTCCTCTGTGCAATTTTAATGGCAAATTGCAGAGCCTTGTAAAAGTGTGGGTTTTGTTCTTGAAACAAGCAGCACTTTAGATTACTTTAGAAAATTGCATATTGAAACATTCTGTGGCTAGAGGACAGGCGTATGTTCTCTGGGCTCCAACTGGTCTGTAAATGCTTATACTAAAATCCTTTTAATTTACATTACACAGGTCTTCATTCCTCTCTTCCCCTTTCTCTCCCTCTCTCCCTCCCCTCCCCTTTCAGTACCAAGGTCAACCTTTTCCAATTATTCGTCTGCAAACCATTTCTTTCTTCAAGTTTTCCCATTTACATTACACAGATCCATGTCTCCTTGGGTCAAGCTGCTTTAACTTCCGCTGCATCTTTTTCTCACCTTTCGATGTTTTACTTCTTTGCTTTCACACCGCCCAACCCCAGCCCTTCCAGGGGCTCCATTTACTTTTTGGAGACAGCAACTTAATGTACAAAGGGAAAGAAAAGGGGATCATTTCTCCTTTCCCAACAAGCTTCTAGCTTCAGCCACGGGTCCAGCTGAACGTACAGATGGTTTTTGCCAATGCAACGAGCTGTTCATTGTCCCTGCACGTATACATTTATTCGTAGAGGTGGCAAACAATTCATCAGCTGTTGTCTGGGTTGTACACCTTGGTGGTGGGTGTGAATGCCTTTGTGGATACTCCCAAACCCATTGATGTCTGGACCCTTTGGAGGACCCTGGCAAAGTTCATTTGACAGGTGGTGAAATGGTCATGTCTGACAGTAAACCTCTATACCCAGCACCAACTGGACTTCAGTTCCTGTCATTAAAAGAAACAAAATTGTGTTTACTTGTTTTTACAGGTGTGTGAAGTGGTGTGCAAAGAGAAAAGGATGACAAATAAAAACTTTAACACACATCTGTTTCTGACTCTGCTTTTGTGATTCACAGAGTTCAATATATTAACAGTAGTGCCCACTGCATTTGAGAGGTCAAACAGATTTGTTGTAAATATATAGCACGCACTTGCCTCTATCTCAGGGCCAGACTGCCTGAGCCCTTTTGTGAGCCCTGGCTCACACAGGGAGTCGATGTGAGTAAAAGGTTTGCTTTCTAGTCTGCCTGTTTAGGCAAGAAATTAAGAACAGATGGAACCTGTTACAAAAGAATTTTTGAAGTACGAGCTTTAAAAATGGTGGTGTTTTTTGATTTGTTTTTTTGAGAAAAAGCACTTACGATGTTAGTGGGATGATATGCGGTGTACGGCTAATTTGGCATCATGCAATCCGATCTAACATCAAGTTAACACTAAAGCAGCTGAATGAGCCATTCTCCAAACATGTTTCAGCTGCAAATGTTAAAGCCCCTGTAATTGTTACTTTTAAGAGTGCATTAAAAAGGTTGTGAAAACTGCTCGTTGTAATGATTTCTATAACAGGATCTCTGCAAACACGCAGCTGGAGGCTGTCAAACACACACCTCCCTAATAGACAGCACTGTGTGTACAATTAACACGTTAATTTATGGAGTAAACTGATCAGGGGAGACTAGAGCTTCAAAGTCGAACACTTGCCATTAAGGAAGACATGGCAGGAGTCGCCTTGCTTACTGCAGCCCTTCCTAACACAAAGGCCATGCCTGTGCTGCTGAGCCCAGCAGTGTTCCCTGGCTCCCGTGCCCAGGTGCACCCCTCCACTGGACCGCAGTTCCAGATGGGGATAGGAGTAAGGCACACTCCTCCCTTCCCCACCCTTTTCTCCCATCCTCCCCCCAGCATTAAAGGAAATCTCGGGACATGGACTAGATGGGTAAGCTGCAACCAAATACTCTGACTGACTGGGGAGGTGGGTAACACATAACCCTCCTGCCTGCTTCGTGCATCCAGCACATAAATGCTATGAGACTTATTGCCGCCATGATTTAACATACAGGAGTGGTTTGCACCTAGGCATGTGTCTGTCAGAGCAGAGGGAAGCTTCCTTGCAGGGTTTATGTGCTGCTCTTACATGCAAAGGAGAGAGAGTTTAATGCCCAAGGCACCCCATATGAGGTGTGGAGCCACCAGAAGTCTGTCCCATTCATTGTGCCAGGACTCAGCCAACAGGGAAGCAACATGGTCTGGCTAACCATCATCACTTCTATCATGGTTCAGCCCTAGCCAACAGCTGACCACTACACGGCTCACCCCTCCCCTGGCTGGATAGGGAGGAGAACAGGAGACAAAGGCAAACCTCCTGGGTTGAGATAAGGACAATTCGATAGGACAGCACAGGGAGGGGGAAATAACAACAGTATTTATAACAGAATATATAAAAGCGGTGGAACACAATGCAGTGTCTCACCCAACAATCATACAGGGCAGACCATACAGCTCAGACCTATCCCAAAGCTGGATCATCCTGGTGCCGCACATCCCAGAGCTGCATCACCTCTCCTCAGCTAGTCCCCTTTTATACTGAGCATGATGTCTACACTATGGCATACCCCTTTTGGCTACTTTGGGTCACGTGTCCTGGCTGTGTCCCATCCCAGCTTCTGGTGAAAATCAATACTATCCTAGCAGAACTTGGGGAAACTTCGCAGAACTGGAGACACAGAAAAGAGCCTGGAAATTTCTCTTAGATCAGGATGTCTACGCTTCTTTTGAAGATTGCTTTTCCTTTTTTCTTTAATATATGAGGATTTAGGGTCCTTTTGTTTTACAGCCTTTGATTACAACATTCACAAGGAAATGGGTGACCCATGCTGAAGTCTCAACCAGAAGCATTCAGATTCATTTGAACAGCAAGATTTGTTCCACCCATTTTGTTGAAGGTTGTTTCAAGGAGCATCGCTCTATTTTGTCTTTCCCAGCCCAACCTAATTTTCAGTACCCGTTTCTCTCTGATGACATCTCCAGGTATGTGTCTCTGCATCTGCAGCTACCCATGATCTTGCAGTCACAGCCGCCTCTGGGTTCTTCTTCTGGGTGTCTCCATCAGGAGAAAACTACAATGATTTTCAAGCACAAAAATGATTTGTTGGGTTTTGCGTTCTGTTTTCTTAGTGCAATACCAGCTCACCCCTTTTTCTTTCCACTGTCTACCACTCTAAATAGTTCAAGGGGAAAGAAGTCGGATAATTCCTTCCATGCTCAGTTCTCAGAAGGATCTTGTAGTTCCCCACCACACACCATGGCTCCCCTAGAGGTAAATGCAGTGAGTGTGGGCAGGGTATACAGCACACAAAGGGATAACCAGATCAGTGGGGCGGTGAGAAAAAAATATGACCTGCCAGAAGACAGAGAAACTCAGCTTTGGGTAGCCAGAGAAGCAGTCCTGAATGTTGCTGCCTCTTGCAGAGAGGGTTAGCTAGCTGGTCTGGCCAACATTTGTTTGTGTGGTTGGTCATTAGAGTCATTTTTGAGGTCAAGAGTATTGCTGAGGGATACTCAGATACTTGGAGGTTAGGGGTTTGGGAACTCTGCTTTCTTATTTCCTTCCTTCTGGTACAGCCACAATAGAAGCAGGGTAGGTTTAGCCTCCATGACTTCCTTTGCCTGGGTTTTTTCCTTTTTAGTAGAAGCCATACCTGCCAACTCTGACACTCCTGGCCATAGATTTTCACTTCTGTGAGTCATCTGCCTCCCCTTTCCCATGTTGCTGTTGACTTCTTGTGGGGCCAAAAGGAATTTGGCCATTTGCTCACAGAGTCTGGGCACTTGCAAATCCCAGACTAGTGTTCATGTGCCTGTATAAAGCTTAACGGCTCACATTTCTGCTGGGTGCACTGAGCGTGCTGAGCATGCAGATATACCTTTCACAGTAACAACATAGGAAATGAGGTGTATCTTGGGTCTACTTGGATTCTTTATCTATCAAACTATGTATAAATCCCAAGTAGATTGAGGGACCTTGTGCACAAGTCTATCGGTTTTGTATTTCATACAGTCCCTATAGATTCACAAGAATATCCACTGGAGAGATAACAATCTGCTTAAAGCAAAGCAGGTCTTTTTAATCCCATTTGGGGATCTCAGATCTGAAATCAATTCTACCTTCTGTCCTACTTTGCTTCATGCATTAAAGACCTTTTCCTTCAACATCTAGTATATTCACCACTCCCCTCTGTAACTAATGCAATAACGGGTCTGTTATTTAATTCCCTTTGTAATCCATCCTTCCACTCCTTTGACTGGTGTTTCTCTTTGTGCCCTAGAAATATGCACACCAATGTCAGACCTCTGGGCCAACACACTCATTCTGCAAAATTTCTACTGCTGCTAAAATGGCAAGGCACACATTCACTGAAGAAGGTACCCTGCTCAGAGGATCAGCGGTGCCTTGTGTCTTTGAACAACGGAAATGGGAGGGTTCAAACAGGGAGTGCATGACTTTTCAGGAAGGAAGGCCAGCCTGCAAGAGCAGGAAGCTGCTGGCCTCTCTGAGAGAGGGGGCAGAAGGCTCTGCAGGAGCCAGCAGCCATAGGAACCAGACTCAGCCTATTTGCCAAGTCTACCACTTTGAACATTTGAAATGTTGGCAGGTATGCAGCCGGAGCATGGTTTCAAGAGCACTTGTAACACCCTGGTCTTCTCTCACACCTCCGATGTTCACTGACAGCTCTCATTAAATTAATCCCTATAAAGCAGTGGGGATTTGAACAATTTTGCCACTCTTTCAAAAGGTGTTACACCACAGCTTCACCGCCATTGAGAAGCCTGACCACCCAGTCTCGTGTCCCAGCAAAAAGAAAGTATTAGAAAAAGTCTCATCAACGGGATTCTAGAAAAAACATGGTTGCCCAGGGAAGTCTAACCAACAGCTAACTCACATGGACTCAAAATAAACAGAGACCTACAAGAAGCCATCATAAAATTAATGTTTTCATGGAAACTGAGGGAGACATGTTCTTATAAAAGTCAAAACAGTTGCAGCCGTAGGATATATCAATGTCTTTAGAAAGAAAGTTTTCAATACAGTGATTTAAAGCTTTGCAGTTGAATTCTGGAATTTAAGTTTCTCACAGGTAATGTTTGGATGTGCATAACCAGCTGTCATTCGGACTGGACCCTTAGGCTATTGGTGGGCATAAACAATGAACATGTTGCCTTGGTTAAACAATTTCTGCCTCCAGATGGAAATAAAAATCTATTCACCACCATTTCCAAGCTAAAAATGTTTAGACTCTGCCTCAACTCCAAAAATTATTTCATAAAAGTATTATATGCCAAAAGATTATGAGGCAAAATTAATGACATTAAATTCTTTGCCTGTCTTCTCTTGCCTCTGTAACGCCAAACTGTCCTTCCCTAGAATACACATCATCAAAAAACCAGCTAGAAATAGACCTGTGAGAGCCCTGCTGTGATAATCTGATGAGACACAAGGGATTCTGGAGAGCATGACTCGTCTGCAGTGATGGCAGAAAGATCCTATGTTCACCCTGCCAGCATCATTTGCTGAAATAACTATCCACTTTACTTTACACAGTAAGACTTGGTCACATCTGAGAAATCTTATTAGCCACCAGGAACTAATAAAAAATAGCCCCAAAGTGTAATATTCTTTGTCCAAGAACATGACCCCTTCAGACAAGTTGTCATGGAACATGGAACATGGACAACTCACCAAATAAACTTCTGTGCTGCTGACCCCTGGAAAGCCAGATGTAATAGAGAACACATGCAATCCCTCCTCATGGATACCAAAGACAATTTTCATAGTTAACAAAAGAGCAAAAATCTTGTTTTCAAGGATGTTTTATACTATAGATTATGTCCTATTTGGAGATTTAGAAACCTTGCTTAGGCAGCTTTCTGAGGTATTTTGTTTAGGCTTGATGCTTAGCACAGAATGCCACATGCAAATATCTTGGCCTTTAGCTGTTATCTGATCTATACCCAGAATTTGAATTAACTGCCTAGAGAAAAATCACTTCACTGATTTCACAGCCTAGAGCTGAACTTTGCCATTTGTCACCTTCTCAAAAGTTGCATGAAATAACTAAAATTCTAATCTTTCTTCCTCAGTAAAGGAGAAATGTTGTTATTTTAGGTTATTTTTAATTCTTAGAAGATTTTTAAACCTTAGGTTTAAAAAAATGTAGATTGGGAAGAGTTAAACTGCTTAGACTGTGGTTAAGCTGTAACTGGATTTTGAGGGCTAAATTTTACATGTCTCGCACAGTCTAGGCAGAGGTACTCAGTAAGCCTATGTCAACCATAAACACGCTTTGCTGACTTTAAAATTCAGGTTGAAGAATCTTCATTAGATTTGTGCTTTTTCTTTTTGGTCTGAAAAAATATAAGATCAAAATACTTTCTCACTTGAGGAGAAACCTCAGTCAAGCCACTACAGTTAGAGGTGAAATATAACCCACAATTCCAAAAGCCATAATTCATGAATTATATGTTATATCAAGTAATACTAATAATTGCTAGCTATTACCCAGAAGCCTCTTAAGGTGGGTACCATCTTAACTAAAAGTTTTTTGCTTCCTTTGCTTTTGAACATTATAGTTGCTGCATGAAGAAGCAAACACTAAAACACTCATAGAGTCATAGCATCATAGAATCACAGACTGGATTGGGTTGGAAAGGACCTCAAAGATCATCCAGTTCCAACCCCACCATGGCGGTGGGACACTCTACACTATACCAAGTTGCCCAAAGCCCCATCCAACCTGGCCTCATGTTAATGTTGATTCCCATTTAGCTAGAATGAAAGATATAAACATTTCAGTAATCTTTTATTTCTGACTACTAAGAAATGATAAAAATAATAACTGGACTAGTGCAAAGTAGCGTATTAGAAATCTAAAGGGACAAAGATACCTGTCGGAAAATGGGTTCTGTTTCAAGTGAAAGCCTGGGTCTTTTTTAACCCTTACTCACCTGAAAATCTGCATATTCAGATCAGAAATCATCTGAGATCAAGACTGCGTTTAATCTTAATGAATAAGGGAAAAAAATTGTGAATAATGGCTTTCTAGACATGCTGAAGTTACTGGTAGGATTTTGAGGGAGCCTTCTTGTCCTTTAGACACACTCACTTTGGGACACATGACATTTATTTTTCTCTTTTTTTTTATTTTTTTTTTAATTAGGAAAGGATCACTATGATGGAAAGTCATCTATTCTCTGCTTGCTTTGCAGTACTGGAATGACATTTCAGCTGTGCGCAGCTTATCAACCTCAACATTACCACAGTTGGGAGAGAAAAACCCAGCAAAGCTTTTAAATTTGCCAAAGGGGCAACTGAAGGGAAAGGTTGTTGTCATAAAATGAAATTGTCCTCATTTTTTAGGAGTCACCTGTTGCAGAGCAAGTTCCTTCTCTCAAACTGTCCTGGAGACACCTGTGCCTTCATGCAGTGGGGGATTTACCCAGGAAAAGAAAACTGGCCAAGGCATGAAGCACTTTCTCCTAACCAATTTACTGTTGTATTGAAGTTGCTTTTTGCCAACCCAGTATCAAAGAGATTTTTAATTTTTTTATTGCTGGCACCCTCAGAGCGATCAGTACAATCACAATTACTTTGACAGGCGTGCTGGAATTGGAGTAGGCAGAAAATGGCCTTAATGGGAATCTTTTACAAAGCAGCTGTTAGAGTGTGGTAACAAGACTCTGAATAAATGGCAGCTACATAACTTCCCCTAATCAGATTGGAGCAATCAGCTTGAAAAATTTTCCCATATGTTGAAGAGTGGAGCTTAGGCCTAGGGTTATGGCAAGGACACAGGCCATGGTAAGGTTACAAAGTCTGGCTACAATTAAACACTCACTGCAGAAATTGTGATGATGCTTCGGGGAGCTATTGCACTTTAGCCATTTGTAATTGCACATTCGGAAATTACTCACTCCAAAATTACTCGGGGCCCAGTTACACGGTTTACAAACATATGTTCTCAGAGAGAGGGGAAAAACATTATCCTTCCAATGGGCACCATTTATAGATTTGTTTATGGTTATTAATGAAATGTAACTTTGCGAGATTGTTTATTAATAGTTGCATGCAATTTTTTTGAGTTTCTGTTTATCATTAATTTAATGATTAAGGCACATTTCTGCCTAACAGGGGCAAAAATGCAATTCTTGCAGTCTCTTAATGCCCTGGTTTAATGCCTCCCCTGTCAGCACTCATTGAGTAATCCAGCCAGAGCATTTCTCTTTAGCAGAGATTTTTCTTCTTAATTCTTTACAGACTAGGCCGTGCTTCTGTGGGTCGCGTTATCTATGGCAGGATATGTGGGCTGGCACCTGATCTGTGTATCAGTACTGCCACTTCAGATACATTTTAGGGCTGATATAGTGTGAAAGTTATGTAGAAAATTAGCATTGCACAAGCTTTGTAATTATACAGCTTTTTATGAATTTAATGAAAAAAGACAAGGCCTTCAGGGTGTCTCTTTTTTCTGGTAGTTAATGCAAGGAAATTTTCCATTGTGTTCCAAAGCCTATCCTTCCCGCATTAGCCGAATGTAAGCCCGATGTGCTTCGCAGGTCTAGAGAACAAGATGTACCAGTGACTGACAGCACTAATGACCTTTCCATTTATTGCACGTGAAAGGAGAAGTGTAGGGTGCCAAGTATGTTCATGTGTGTGAAGGGGGATGATCAGTGAGCCAATAGGAGGAGATAAGCATCATCTTAGAAAATACAATCCATGTAATTTTCCAATGCGCATGATTTGCACACAGTTTCAGCAAGACAGAGAGATGTAGTGCTCTCTATGCTTTTCAGAGCCTTTTTTTCTGTACAATAGGACCTCCATAGTTACCAAACATACTTTTGGACAAAGAATCCAGCATGATACTCTATATCTGATGACAGGCTTGAAAAGAGAATTCTTCCGGTGCCGTGGGCTACTGCTAGGACCTGCAGTACTGCTTGGTGACAGAATCTTAATGCAAAAAAGTGAACAAATAGCCACATTGTTTGCTTTAAATAGAGTAGATATGATTCCCCATGGTTTTATTTCTTCATCTGAACTTCCAACAGACATGTAAAGTTAGGTAACTTGCGGAGGAAATTGGGAAAAAATTGCCCATGTGTAGGAGACGGAAGTTAAATGAGTGGTCTCCCTCATCTCCACACATATTTAGGAGATAGAAGTTGAGTCTTTAAGAAGGCAGCTTGTATCTCCTCCTCTGAATGAACATGGTTTAGCATCAGAGCACATTTGGGACTGGGATGACATCTCACAGCGTAAGTGCTTTCCCATGAGCAAAGAGATTCCCTGCAAGGATCTGTTTCTCCCTTGCTCTACATGTAAAATATTTGCTCTTGACCTTACAAATGTCCTGCCAAATGGTGTAACCTAATGTAGAATCCTGCTTTAGGATTTAGGATATTACAGCCTCACATTCTGCATCTGCTCTGCAGTGAGTGGAGTTTTTTCTACAATTCTGTAAATATGAGTTAGATTCTACTCACAATGACTTTGAATTCACTCATCAGGCCAATTGTTTACTTTTAGCTGTTTTTTCACAAGATTTTTTCAAAATAAATTCTCAATTATTTTATTCAAGAAGTTCTCTCGCTTGTTTCCTCACATAGTTTTGGGGTTTTCTTTCCTTTCTCAATCTATTATGTATAGTTGAGTTATTTTAGGTGGGTAGGACACCATTAAAAATTCCTTCTATTACCAAGATGCTGTTATCTATTGCTACACTTTTTATTGGAGTCTGAAGCTACTAGCTTTGCATTTCGTTTTCATCTGGAAGTATGAGTAACACAGGATTGTTCATGTTGTTTCCCATGGAAACAGCATTAAAGTGCACTGGACTTTATCCTTCCATGGATACATAACAAGCTAATGTGAAAAGGTCTTTTGGGAAGAATTAGAAAGAGTCCTGCCAAGATTATATTTTTAATTGAAAATCTTAAACTAGAAAATTATTTGGTTCATTTTCATTTCAGTCTTGCTTTCCTTTTACTGATGTGACAAGTTTATGAAGAAAAAGTAATTCAGATTTCACCAAAGTATCTTAAATATCTCCTTGGTGAGAAAATTCAAAAGAAATGGTTATTTATATTTCTCAACTGCACTAGCTAAATTTTCACCCCATTCTGATGCTAACATAAGAAAAGGGGTGGCATAAATAGTGAACGCTTTAGTGTAGACAGCTTTCTGGCTCAAAAGCCATTTCCAGGACACGTCGAGCACACAGAGAACTGCCGATGGCTTCTGGAGCCAGGCAGCTGTCTACACTAGGGCTCACTCTCCCGTTAATACCAGGCTAGTGGAATCAGTGCCTCTTCAGATTTTAATCAAACTACCTGAAATGTTGCTGAATACTGTGTGAGCTGGGGGACAGAAGGACTTGAACTGTTTTCAGCACTGTTCAGCTGCAGTTGTTGTTGACGCTGGTCGTCAGCGAGTACTTTTCCTAGGGTACATGAGGCCATAATGTCCTCACAGCTTGAAAATCATTCATTCTCACAACGCCCCCACATTCTACTTCGTGTGGTACACTTTCTTGGGGGGTGGGGGAGGAAGAGAGATAGTCCAAATAAAACAGATTCTTGCATTAAAAAAACATGGCTATTCACAAGGGTTATAGAAATGTACTCATTTGTAAATTGGTTATAAAGATTTGAAAACTTAAAGAGACAGCCACAGCCTGTGGTTGTTAGACATATGGATTTCTCTCTCCCTCCTAGAGAAAAGAAAACATTTATTTTCAGCTTAAAAATTGGTTTTGGAACTAAGCTGCAGTTGTGCATATTCACTGAAAGAGAGCTGAAAGAGGGTGGAATAGTAGTCTGTCACCTGAGACCCCCAAATGTAAATGAAAGAATCTTAGAAAGAAAGCATAGCTATCCATCCTACTATCCATCACTGAAGTGTTAAGGTTAGAAATGTATCCCACTTGGTACCATGTGTAATGTGAGGAAAGTGTGGAGCTGCACCATAACCTGATTCTCTGGTACTTACTCACACACAGCTTTTTAACACCTTGGCTATGTGCCAGCAGTAGAAAATGGGATTATTTCTAGCTGAACAAGGTATATTGTGTGACATAAGCAGAGCCACACATGCAGGTACATGGGCTGTTCTCATCTTGGGATCATTCCTCCTCCAGAGCTATCTTACCCTCTGGTTTTGACCAACCATTAAGTTCTCTGACCAACTGCCAAGTACAACTCAATTTCTCCACCTACAACTCTCAGGGTCCTTTAGCTGGCCCTCTGGTCTTTATGGGCATTTGGCATGTCCCTCAGAGGGAAGGTAGAGCTGCCACCCATCTTGATTAAGAATTTCACATAGCACCCAGTCGCAGCAGGGGCAGTAACTCTGCAGATGTAGTTGGCAGCCGCCATTTCAGTGAGTCTTGGAGAGCATGAAAGGTCAGAAGTGGCCAGGCAAGTCATTGCATGAAGGGTAGTGACTTCTGTTTGCACAGGCATTAAGACAATGAGTTTAATGTATAAAACTCCAGTAATGGTTTGAATAGCTCATATCAAATATAATTGAAGTGGTATTGG